>JAJJMC010006585.1:8559533-8696785 GCA_023531435.1 Papaver californicum | reverse complement strand
TTTTCTTCTTATACTAGAATTGGCCACTTTTAGGAAACCGACTAGGAGTAGGAAATGTGCTAAGTTTCCTAATTCCAGCCCCACAAGTTATGGCAACTCCAATGCTTTCCCAATCTCATATGATGTCCAAAACATAGCTAATAACCCACCAAGGCTATCCACTATCCCATTGAACCATTCTAGCCCTTCAAATCATGACTTAGCACATTACCGCAACATGCTTCAGCCGCACTTGCGCCTGGCCGCTGGCTACGTAGGCCAAATAAGCCACTTCGGGGCTTTGCCCATATCTTCCTCAATTTTGATCAGAATGACTTCATTCTTTCACCATTAGCTTTGTAATTCAATTCCCTACACTGTGGTATGTGAAAGGCCTATTTTAAGCAGAGTTTCACTGGCTCCTCGGTGATTCTAGCTCTTAAGCTCCATTCTGCGGGTTTCTGAGCTGTAACCTGAAAAACTAACAAAACTACAAAAGTCATCAAAATACCTAGTAATTCACTCAAATATAGCAAATAAGGTTCAGGAAAAACTACTTTATATGTGTGAATTATGCACCTATCAACAACCATACAAGCTTTCTTGGCTTAAGAAACGGAATGAGGTAAAAGTAAACAAACGTTGCTTGATTTCTTTTTCAATTGGTAACAAATTTAAAGATAATGTGTGACGTTACTAGTATGGATATTTGTCACTTGTTGTTGGGTCATCCATGGGAGTTTGACAGGAAAAGTAGTCACGACGGGTATAAGAATACCTACAGTTTTTTATGGAACGACGTACATATAGTACTTGTACCCAGTAAAGAGATTGCACCTACACCATCTACTGGAGAAACTACCAATCTCTTGTCGTTTAAGCAGTTTGAAGATGAGGTAGAAGATGCAGGTGAATTGTATGTGTTGATTGGCAAAGAAGAACAACAGGATGAAAGTAGTATTCCCATTGCAGCTCAACCTTTAATTAAGGAATTTATGGATGTTTTTCCTAACAAGTTGCCGGACGAGGATATACAACATCGTATTGATCTCGTTCCTGGATCAAGCTTGCCAAACAAAGCGCATTACATAATGAGTCCTAAGGAGCTTGAAGAACTTCGTCGTCAAGTGGAAGATTTGCTACAGAAAGGATTGATCTGACAGAGTTTAAGTCCTTGTGCAATACCAGCCTTGCTGATTCCAAAGAAAGATAGAACGTGGAGAATGTGTGTTGACAGTCGAGTCATCAACAAAATCACAGTCAAATATCGTTTTCCAATTCCCATATTGGATGACTTGTTAGATCAGTTGCGTGGAGCAAAGGTGTTTAGCAAACTCGACTTGAAGAGTGGGTACCATCAGATCAGGATTCGTGAAGGTGATGAGTGGAAGACTGCATTCAAAACTTGAGAAGGATTATATGAGTGGATGGTTATGCCATTCGGGTTGATCAATGCGCCAAGTACATTCATGCGTATCGTGAATCAAGTACTCAGACCCTTTATCGGTACTTTTGTGGTTGTTTATTTCGATGATATTCTTCTTTATAGTGCTAACATGGACTTGCATGTTCAACATCTTCGAGAAGTGCTCTCAGTTCTACATAGTGACAAATTATATGCGCCATCAAAAAGAGTTCATTCATGATAGATCGAGTTCTACTTCTCGGTTATATCGTCACCAAGGATGGAATCAAGGTAGATGAGTCCAAGGTTGAAGCTGTGAGAAATTAGACTACACCTACTACATTACATGAGGTAAGGAGTTTCCATGGTTTTGTTTTTTTTACCGGCGTTTTATTCCCCACTTCAGCACCATTATGTCACCCATTACTGAATGCATGAAAGGAGGAAAATTTTCATGGTCTTAGGAAGCTGGCGAAACCTTTGAAGCTGTCAAGACAAAGCTGATAACTGCACTACTATTGGTGTTACCTGATTTCAGCAAGCCGTTTGAACTACACTATGATGCATCGAAGGTGGGAATTGGAGCTGTTTTGAGTCAGGAAGGACGACCTGTAGCGTATTTCAGTGAGAAGTTGAATGGTACTAAACTCAACTATAATACTTATGATGTGGAGTTTTATGTTATAGTTCAAGCCTTGAAGCATTGGCGTCACTATCTAATTCATAACGAGTTCATTATGTTTTGTGATCATGATTCTTTGAAGCACATCAACAGTCAAGAGAAGTTTTCTTCTAGACATGGTAAGTGGGATGGTTATTTGCAAGAGTTCACTTTTGTACTGAAGCACAAAGCTGGGTCGTAGAATCAAGTTGATGATTCCTTAAGCCGAAGGAGTATGATACTAAACACCATGCAAACTGAGGTAATAGATTTTGATTCATATTCTTACCATATTCTAACAGATCCTAACTTTACAGAGATTGTGGATGATATATGTTCAGGCAAACGAAGTGATTACCTTATGCATGAAGGTTTTCTCTTCAAAGGTAACCAATTGTGTATTCCTGATTCTAGTCTTCGATTGAAGATTATTAAGGAGTTAATGATGAGGGGCACGTGGAAGGGATAAGACTTTCCAACTTGTTTCGAAGTCATATTACTGGCCAACAATGAGGCGTGAAGTTGCTAAATTCGTGGATAGATGTCGAATCTGTCAAGTTTCAAAAGAAAAAGAAACTAATGTAGGGTTGTACATGTCATTGAAAGTTCCAAGTCAACCCTGGAAAGATTTGAGCATGGATTTTGTATTGGGTTTACCTCGAACTCAGAGGGGACATGATTCAGTATTTGTAGTTGTTGACCATTTTTTCAAAAATGTCCCATTTTATTGCTTGCAAGAAGACTACTAATGTACTGAAGGTAGCTGAATTGTTCTTCCGTCAAGTGTATCGTCTACATGGATTTCCATGTTCAATTGTTAGTGATCGAGACACAAGATTCCTTAATTATTTCTGGAAAACCTTGTGGAAATTAGCTAATACAAGGCTTAACTTCAGTAGTGTGTATCATCCTCAAAGTGATGGACAAACAGAAGTTGTGAATCGGTCGTTGGTGATATACTAAGGTGTATGGTTGGAGACAATCCGAAGAGTTGGAATCAGAAACTTTGCCAAGTTGCATTTAATCGTTCAGTAAACCGTAGTCTGGGTATGAGCCCGTTCAAGGTTGTTTATGGCTACAATCCACGAGCACCAGTAGATTTAGCACATGTTCCTGATCTGAAGAGAATTAAAGTTCGTGCCGAAGAACGTATCCAACAGTTGCAACAGGTTCACAAGTTGGCTGAAGAACAGTTGCTCCGAGCTAATGAGAGGTATAAGGAGGCGGCAGATAAGAAATGCAGAGTTGTGTATTTTGCAGTAGGAGATTTTGTGTGGGAAATATTGACAAAGGATCGTTTTCAACTTGGCGAGTATAACAAACTGAAGGCGCACAAGATTGGTCCCTTGGAAATTGTCGCGAAGATTAATCCTAATGCCTACAAGTAAAAGCATTCAAGTCAAATCCGAACTTCTGATGTTTATAATGTCAAACACTTGGTGCCGTATAATGGTGATAATTCTGATGATGACCAAGAAAATTCGAGGGCGAATTTCTCTCAACCCCGGGAGAATGATGCAGATGAGCAGGCTATAGCCTATTTGGAGGCTAAAGACCCAAGTGTCTTAATTTAGCCCAAGAGGGGTCCATTTTAATTGGAAACGGTCCCACGATCAAGACATGAAACAATTTCGTCTCATGGTCTTCAGTTTTTTAGCCAAATTCCATCGTTTAGGGCTTCAAACAGGCGTTTTTGCTACTTTAGGAAAGTTTTTGTTTTGTTAATAACTTCTTCGTTAGGAGTCCGTTTGGGTCGCCGTTTGCGGAAAATAGTTTCACTTTATGAGTACTTTAATTATTTTAGGTCGACCAAAATTTACCAAAAATAGCAAATTAGGGTTTGAGTCGGTTTAGGGTTTTTTTTCATCCTTTCTTGACTAGCAAGTTAGGGTTTTTCCCCAAGTCTATAAAAGAGTCCTCCATGTATTATTTTAAGCAGTTGAATTTGATAAATAAGAATTAATTTCTTAAACTTTTTCAAGTTTAATCGATTATTATTTAAAGTCGGGAAACCGAAGTCTAAGTAATTATCGTTGTTCATAGTCGATATTCCTAGGAATATTTGAAGTCTGAACAAAACCTCTCTTTTCTTTCTTTTCTTTATTATCCGCTGCATCAGTTATGGATTGTAACTACCTACTTCGACTTATATTTTGGGTCTGTATTTTGGTTTAGGTTGTTTTTTCCTTTCTTTTAATAATTTTTTAACTTTTGCTTGATCAAAAAAAAAGAAAAAGAAAAAGAAAAAAGAAAACCAAAATAGCAGAAAAACGACAAAAAAAATGCTTGGATTTGTGCTCAAGCGTTTTTATACTGGGAGAGAATATTATATTTGGAATTAATATTTTATATTTATCAAAAAAAAAACATCATAAAGATTTTTTCTTCTTTATCTTTGTTTTATTTTTTCTCTGGATTAATTTAGGAAAATATATTTAGAATATTATTATTTTTGATTAGGTAAATCAGAGTTTAATATTCACAAAACGTTTTTTTCTTTTTTAATAAATGTAGAATGAACGATATAAAAAAATTGTCTCAAGATTAATTTTAGGAAAATAGATTTTGAATATTGTTATTTTTGGGTGGTTATATTAGAATTAAATATAGAATTAAATATAGAACTAAATATATTTTATTTGATTTTACGGGTGGATTGTACTGTCTAATAATACTATAATATAATCTTTCTTCTCAATTACATGGAAAGAACAGTATCGACGATCCGGGTGAATCCAAAAATCCAACGGTGATAGATTTTGTAAACCCGGTGTAAGAGACCGAAATAATTTATTAGCCGTCCAAAACCACAGCTCGACCATCCAACGACAAGACATAACATACAATGAGGATCGTCCGTCGGGTGTGTATCAACCATCCACCCAATGTGCACCGCACATTCCCCATCAACGCACAATACAACACCAAATTTCATCCAACAGACACGAATAACTTCGATCTAAACCAATAAGAGTGGGTGGTTAAGCTAGCCAGCCAATGAGGGGGGAGGGTAAGCTCCACCAGTGCTAGTTTTATTCTGGAGTGACTGATGGTATTGAGTATTTAGGTTGTTGATTAGGTATATATTCAGACTTAAATTATCATGGTGCCCCCAAATATTTTTTTAGTAGAAAACACATCCGCTATAGAAACGAGGGCAAATTTGGAAAACGTAATTTGTACCTTAGAAATCACTGTTCATAGGGGAGTTCCCTTTATATACAGAGAATATGTATAGAATAGATGATGTAAAATTAGCATTAACTACTTGATTCTCGTTCTGTGGGGATAGAAAATCACTTCGCCACGTGACTGAATCTTGAAGTATAAATACGAGTGAGAAGAAAACAAGGAAAATACCAAAGACGTTCTCAGCCAGCATGGGAATCTCCGTCTACTAGGTATGCACGTGGAAAGCACTAGTTAAGAGATAAACGGTCAAACTTGAAATGGGTAGTTGAGCATGAAATGCATGATCAAAGCGGTCATATCAACAGTCTGTTAGATGTCAGGAAAGATGGCGCGATATGGTTCAACGAAGATCAGAGTCACAACGAAAGTTACGACGAAGATTACTTGGCGAGCATTATGGCAAGGTATGACCAACAAAATTAGATTCTTCTCCAAGAAAGCGTTAGCGAAGAAGCTGCCTGCGAAGCCAAAATCTGCAAAGATGAATTCTTCCCCAAGAAAACTCTAAGCGAAGATAGTTCCTGCGAGGTGACATGCGAAGTAAAATGAGTTATCATCCACTCTCGTCTCGTATTTTATCTATAAATATGAGTGAAAACCATGTAAAAAGGAGAGGCTTGGTAAGGTATAATAGGTGAGAGCTTAAGAAAGTGTTGATAACTTGTAATTATTGTCTTCATACTCATAGTAAAATCATTTCCCTAGATGTAGTTTTAACACCGAACCACGCAAAAAGTCTCTTGAGTTTTTTATTTAACTAGCAATTGTGTGAATCCGGGTAGTTGATTTTAATCTAGACTTAAATGAGTTTTTCGTGAGGCAAGTACTTAGGTATACTGTAGGATTCCTGCAACTACATTTTGACGCTAGAAACAAGGATTGATGCATTAAAAAGTTTATTTTCATCTTTTTTGTTCTTAAGAAAAGAATTTTAGATCTAGGAACTTGGAAACATTATTTTCTATTTTTCTTTGTTTTTAAGAGAGTCAGATTTCGCCTGTTTTTAAGAGATAAAGGAGTTATAGATCTGATTCGGAAGTTTATAGTCTTAAAACTCTAAAAGTTTATTTTCAAAAATGGGAAGATATCTTGCAGTTGGGAATATTTTCAGGAGGAATTTTCAGGGAATAATTTTCTGTTTATGACAAGTTTGCATCAAAATTTATTTTGTTTCCATCTGAATAGTAAACTAAATGGTTGAATCGTTGGTAGTTGAGTTATTTTGCTTGTTTCTTTCTTGGATCTGGTAAAATAGTCATTGGGTCTGGTAGAATATTCAGTATTTCAGCAGAAGTTGTCAGATCTAGGGTTTAAAAAATTCATTTTGTTTTAATCGAAAGATATATATACAACATCATGAGTTGTAAGGTCCACCTTTGAGTAACTCATCGAAAAGTACATCGAAGTCACTTTTTCTATTGTGAGGGGATACTAAAGGAAAGCATGGCATCGAAGTCAGTAGCGCCGAGGAAAAGCAATAGGATCAGAGGCAGTCGCATAGCAAGCTTCGTTGAAGAAACGGTGGACGGAAGAGTGAATCGCAGCAAAAAAGAGGCAGGAGGCCATTAATCAATGACCCAGTTGGCGGAAATCATCTCAATAATGAAGGTGTGAGGAGTCCAACCCGAAGCACGCGTAATACGGAAAATAAAATATCAGAAGAGCACAGAGACAACGAGGGTGAAAAGAGTGATGCCGAAGAAAATATGACAGCTGAGGAGCTGAAGGCAAAACTCGCCAAGCTTAGAGAGGCAAAGAAGAAATTATTCCAGGAGCGAGATCTACTCAAACAACAAAAGATGGAGCTCGAGGAGGAAAATCTGAAGTTACAGAAGAAAGCACTAGAAAAATCAAGTTCGTCAATGTCAGAAACAAGCAAACAAAAGGTACAATCACTAAAGAAGCGAAGAGAGGACCATGGAGAAAGCCCAGCAGAACGCGAAGCAAGAAAACCTCAAAAGGAAATGGATCGACGGATGAAGCAAGCCAAAGAAGGAGAGGCGAACCAAGAAGTCTTAAAGGAGATAAATATCATGCGAAACATGATTCGTAGTTACCAAAACAATGGAAAGGGACAACAGTTGGTGGATGCAATGGCACAAGCGAAACGATCACCCTTCAGCAGAGATCCTATATCAGGCGCTACCTCCTAAATGCACGATGCCGACCTTTGGGAGTACATTCGATGGAACATGGAATGCAATACAGCACATCAAAGCTTACATGCGATCAATGTTGCAATCGGAAAACCATGAAGGAGTTATGTGTAAATACTTTCCAGCAAGCTTAAAGGGAGAAGTTTTGGCTTGGTTTGATGCTTTTCCGGAATACTCAATAAAATCTTTTTACGAGATTGAAAAAGTATTGCTCGAGGCTTACATGCATAATAACTTGTTAAGACCCGGAGTAGAAAAACTATTTAGTCTAAAGATGAGAGTTCGTGAAAGCTTACGAAGTCTGGTGAATCAATGAAGAGCTTTACGCAGCGAAATCATGGGACATGAGACAGATGCGAATTTAGTGTGAAGCTTTATCAACGCATTATTTTGGACAGATCTGCTTTATGTGGCCATTTTCAAATATAAAAACACGATGACAATGCAAGAATTCTGAGAATATCATGAAGAGTATATTGCTTGAAAGGAAATACAAAAAGAACCAGCTTTGCAACCAGAAGCAATGAAGGAGGTCATCTTCCAAACCCCAGTGAATACCCGACGAGCAAATGTAGTTGGTGAAGTACCAAAAGTAGATTACAAAGATATCTATCAAGGAGAGTAGCAACAACAACTTCAGCAAGACATGCATCCAAAAAGAAATTGGGCGAACAATGATACATGAGGATTCCATCGACAGTGGGAGCATCCTTTGTGAAAAATAGATCCAATGATATAAGGTTTGGCGAACGAAAACCAAATACTATGATATTTGAGGACATAAATCTACCCAAGTTGAATTCTCAATTGTCAGTTATCATGCAATAGATTAAGCGAAATGAACCTGAAATCCTTCTGCATCCGCCTAACAAAGGGGTGGAACCACCACCCTCAAAGAATAGTAAGCTATTTTACGAATACCATCAATTTCATGGACATGCAACTGAAAAATGCAGGAATGTGCAAAGAATAGTGCTGCGACTGATAGAGCGAGGAAGGCTTCGAGAGTTCTTGAGTGATTTACAAGTGCAGCCAAAATAAACTTCACAAACGGAGCAAGAAGCGCCACGAGTGCACATAACTGAAATAGAGCAAGGAACCAATTACCTAAGATGTAATTCGATCATCCACTCAACGATGACAATAACAAATTTTCACAGCAACATCATGAGTAGAGTGCACATGCGAGGCAGCATGGGCAAAGAAATCCTTAGTGTTGAAAAGACACCACCCTTAGAAAAATGGATGATGCAACTAGTTCTACTCACCGCATCCGAAGCACCAGAAAATGGAAAATCACATACGGATCCCCTAGTGGTTACCTTGAAAGTAAACAAGTGGGAAGTAGACATGATTTTGGTAGATACAGGAAGCTCGGTAGATATCCTATTCTACAACGCGTTCAAACGTATAGACTTTCCAGATTCGGTGGTTATCCCATCACTTATAACATCTATGGGTTCAACAGTGCTCTCTCAAAACCAAAAGGAGAATTTACCATGATCATTCATCTTGGAAAGATGGACACAATTTCCACATTTTGTGTAGTGGATGTGGAATCACCCTATAGTGCCATCATTGGACGGCCTTGGGTTCATGGGATCAAGGGAATAACATCAACCTTTCATCAATGCATATATTTTCCAACACCAGATGGGATAGCTGAAGTTAGAGGGGATCCAACGGAAGCAAAATTCTGCAATGAGGTGGATGCTCGTCAATACGAAGAACGTACAAGCAAGATGCAATAGAAAGAAAAGCAAGCTAAGGAAGGCGCGAAAGAGCGAGAGGCACCAATCGGTGAGGGAGATGCAAAACACGAAGAAAGTGCATCGAAGGAAAAAGGTCGACTCAACAAAGTCTCAAACACGGGAATTGTGCAGGCATAACAGCTACAACACCCAGTTTCCTTCGGAAATCATATGATAAGATTTGCAATTGAAGAGGGAATGGGAAAACAAATAACGAGGATGAAGAATGATATGAAGCTGAGTGAGAAAGAATGGGGAAGATTGAAACGACCATCGCAGGAATACAAAGAAAGGGAAATAGAAGTTAAAAAGAAAAATTACAGATCGTATGTTATCAAGAGTTGAAGATTTGAAGATAGATCGCAAGATGGCAAAGGCGCGAGTCCATGAGCTTGGTGAAATGGCCTTACGAAAAATACCATCTTATCAAAAGGGCAGTGGAATGAAATCAGTACAAGCATGGGAAGGACCCTTAATCATTACAAGAATTAACAAAGATAGAGCATACAAGTTGATAAATCGCGAAGGGATGAAAATGGATCATCCCTGGAATCCTAATTATATCAAAAAGTATCATCAATAAATCCATAAAGGAACGTGAGGGCTCTCGGGGAAGGTATAATCACTAAACTCAAAGTCCTGACTTACATGTTAGAACCTCATGTAATATGATCAAACAAGCCGCCTATGAGGCGAGGGAAGTAAAAAAAAAACCTAAGACCTACGACTCGCCAAAACCTAAGACCAACGATACATTACATGTGAGTTCTAGAAAATTTCGCCTAAAAAGGTAATAGGCAAAGACCTGCAGCTGGGAAAGTAAGACCTCATTAGGAGGCCAAATAAGACCCAATGCGTAAAAATGAAAGAGGCAATTAAGACCTACTTATTCGATGGATATCGTCGAATTATGGTTTGTCGTTTATCACCGAACTCATGATCTGGCGAAAGACATCCAGAAGGAGGTATAGACTATGCAAGAGGCGCCGCGGTTAACCGGTTGAGGCATGGGTACCGGCGCATTTGAAGCGTGACTGGTTATTTCCATAAGGGACAAGTCCTTAGTAGTTTATGCATGGTCCCCAAGACACCTCACCTAGGGTGTGGCCTTGTACCCAAGGCCAAATAGAGGTCACGAAATCAAACTGGTTATTGGCAAATCCGAATGAGAGGTGCTAGGGATAACCCCCTAGATGTTTACTTTCTTGAAGGGGCAACCAGGGGGAATATAAAGGGATGGCACCCTCCTCTATGGAGATGAAGTAGCCTGATAAGGCGAAGTTTGAGAGACTATTGATCACGGAAGTATTTAGGCTCGCTTACTTCGCCGACAAAGTAAATGGCCATCAAGAATACACCGCTTTATATAAATACAAAACATAAGATTTCACGAAGGCACGATAAAGAATATAAGACTTCACAAAGGAAAAGATAACAAAAGGAAAAAGTTTCTTTCGTAAAGTTAAAGAAAGACAACAGTTAAACATTCTGGCTAACAATAATTTGTCATCTAAACAGGGAAAACAAAAATACAACTATCAATAAGGGAGAATAGTCATATACGACAAAAATACAAGAAATAATGCAGACAAAATCAAATATATTTTCACGAAGTGAGGTCAAGCTTTGTCATTCGCAGAAAAAACGTAGTCTCGCCTTCTTCAATGGATCCTTCTCGCAACTAATGATCTCCAACATTACCCTCGGGAGAAGGGCTATCCTTTTTTTTTCTCTCGTCATCATTTTCTTCATCTTTATTTTCTTCTTCATCCTCTTCTTCACTTTCTTTTTCTTCCTCTTCATCATCACTCTCATCACCAGACTCCACTTCATAAAAATTCAAGAATGTCCTTTCAACATTGTTAAGATCACAAACTTGATTTACAACATCATGACAGGAAGAATTCACTAACCGTTGATAGTGCTTCTTCAACTGTTTTTTGGCAGTCTTGGTTTTCACCTCGAATGAGCTGAATTTCTTGTTGAGATTCTTCATCTCAAGAGACTTGGAGTCATTGCAATCTTTAGATTTCGCCAACTCTTGGCGAATCTGCTCTAGTTCATCTTTAGCCTTTTTCTTTGACTCTACGAAGGAAAATAAAGACACAATAAGATAAGAAAACCATGTAAACAAATAAAACAATAAACAAATTGGGATATGTTGCAGAAGTAGGACCCGAGGTTTTGTCAGATGGTTTTTCAGCTGTTGCTCTATTTTTCCTTCTTCTCAGTTCACTCAACAAATTACTATTATCCCATAAAAGTATCTGGTTAGATTTAATAACTTAAGTAGTCTCCAATCGTGCTTCGCGAAGATCAGCCTTGGTTGATTCAAGGCTTCCTCGTAATATGTGAAGGCGAGTTCGGATCCACGAAGTTTTGTTTCCGAAATTTGTAGTTTCACGGATACCGAATCATAAGTCGTTGGAGATTTCTCACTTTTCAAGCAGTTTATCTCTTTCTTCAAACTTTTAATCGTGGCTTGAAAACGTTGACTCTTATTTTTATGAAAGGATAATTCTCTTTAGAGCTCAGTTTGCTGATTAAAGAGATTCGTCTTTTTCGCATCCAATGTAAAGTTCAACTTGTCGGAATTGTAAAGATCGCGATATAGGTCACTAATCTCCCGAGTCAAATAATATATATGATCATTATACTCTTTTTCATTCGCGGTATAAGATTTGCACTTCAGTTGATAATGATAAGCGGTATTGTCTCGCCTTCGACAATGATCTTTAAGGGAACAAACCTAAGTATTAACTAGGAATGGCAAGAGAGGCAATAAAATCACAGGGAAAAAAATTAGCGAAGCTTACCTTCCAAGTCATCAATCTGACAACAAAGTGAGGCAGAAACATCCTTCTCCTTTTGCAACTCCACTCCTAGCGAAGACTTGTCTTGCTTCAGCTGGGAATTCTCACTTACTAGTACCTGGCGATTCATTTCGTTTCGCTGGCGCTCAGTGAGTTGAGCCAATCGGCGATTAATCTCCTAAAAAAGAGAAGAACTATTTTTTAAGTCAAGCAAGAGAGAAAAAATTATAAAAAGAAGAAGCAATCTAACTCACCAGTGTCATCAGCCCAGCATGTTGAGCATCTGATAGGACAGAAGAGGTTTCAATCTTCAATTCATCATCAAAAGAGGATAAAGAACATGAACATAGGTGAATCATGGCTTGACAAGTCGAATCAGGAATTTCAACCTTTTTTCCCTCGGAAATAGCTTGGAACATGAGAACCCGGGAATTCATATGACGAGCTTGATTATTGCCAAAAGACGGATGTTCAAAGACCTCCAACTCTTTATTCCTCAGAATATTCCCTTCGCCAATTTCATCATTAAGAACTTTAGAAACCTTCGGCTCCTCGGTAACTTCGAAAGTTGGCTTCAAAGTTGCGGTTGGTTCAGGAAGAAATGTCTCACCAGCATCAAAATGTGACTCAAGCACCTCGTCTGGATTCTCATCCTCTTTGGAAGAAGAGGCACTCTCTTTAGCAGCAGTTTCTGTTTGCTTTAAAGGAGTGGGAATTAACTGAGGTTTAACAACAGCTGGAAGCTTAAGAGAGGGGGTGGGCCTGATTATTCTTTGCTTCTTCAAGTGAGATTCGGGAGCCTCACTCGCGCCCTCCTTCACATCAAAAATTCTCCTGTGTCAGATACATAACAAGAGGCAACATGGGGAAATTATAACAAAGGATAAAATATTTTGTACCTTCTTAGTCTCCGAAGGATTCCGTTTGCGAGTGCGAGGTCAATCCAAGGACCAAGCGAGTTCGAGATGCTAAAAACAAAAATTATTAGTAATATCTGCGAAAGAAAGATGAACGGAGAGAAAAAGGAGAAAAAGCTACCTCGGGAGTTCTTTCATACTCATAGTAAAATAGGCGAGAGCTTTAGAAAGTGCTGAGAACTTGTAATTAATTATCTTCATACTCATAGTAAAATCATTTCCGTGGATGTAGGTTTTAACACCGAACCACGTAAAAAGTCTCTTGAGTTCTTTATTTAACTAGCAATTGTGTGAATCCGGGTAGTTGATTTTAATCTAGACTTAAGTGAGTTTTTCGTGAGGTAAGTACTTAGGTGTATTGTGGGATTTCCTGCAACTACATGTTCATCACATAAATATAGTAATTTTTGTATTGTTGGTGAAAAATTACTTCTTTTTTTTTTCGTTTTGTCTTGTTTACTCTTTAGTACTCATCTTATATCTATTGTATCTATATGTTCAATGGATTAAAGACACCCAGAACCAATAGAAAACAAACAAGAGTATAATAGGTACTTATAAATTCAATGAAGACGATGGATTAAAAGACTGGAGTACAATAGATGCTTACCGTTTCTTAACTATGCAACCTAAGCGAATGATTGGAAATAACTATACATATCTTAAACACTTTTTATAGGGCGCTCTGTGATAGACAAATTTTTGCGTCTGATTTGTCTCAATTCTATATATTGTTAGTGCTTATTTTTGTACTTATTATGGTGTTTTATGTGTGTATGTGTTTTTGGAAAATAAAAATTTTTGGAAAAATTGGCTCGGAAAATGTGTTAAAGGCACCCCCAGAGAAATTGCTAAAGGCACCGCAGAATTGGATACGGGCATCCCAATGTTAAAGGCACTCCTCTCTGGATAGGGGCACCCTCTTCTCCAAATAATTTGGCAGGAAAACTTAGGTTCAAACAGTTTTCAACTACGAGAGTTTCTGAATTTGGTTTGGAAGAGTTTTGGTCGGATTTATTCTCAGGATTGGATTAGTACTAGCCTGTTAAGATAAAACAGGACTGATAATTCCTTTAGATTCGAAAAACAAGGATGTTGCATGGATTTTCTATAAAACAGAGCACATAAGATATTTTTGGGTTTTCTTTATACTTTCCCGAGTTATTTAAGCTATTTTTGGAAGTTGCGTGAGACTTCAGAGGGTCTAATTACATCTGAGATGTGTATCAGCGTTTTTGAAGTGTGTCAACATCGATTTATCACGTGAGAAGAAGAAAAAGGAAATTATTCCCGTGGTTTGGCAGAGGGAAAAAAAGATTATTCTGGAGTTATTGTTGAGGATTTCGGTGTTGTTGTGTATATAAAGGGTGTTGGAGGTGATTAAAGGGGACACAAAGAATTTGGAAGAGAACAGAGCGAGAAAATCAGAGTTGCTGAGAAGTTTCATCACTAACAGGGAGGAAGAACACGAAGAATATTAGGTTGTTCAAGTCTGTTGTTCTTTTTCGTGGTCTTTTCTCAGTAGAGAACTGTCGCTCTGAGACAGTCCTATTTCTTTAGTTTTCTCTGTGACAGTGATTCTGCACCGCCTATACATCGTTGCAAATTCTCTATGTTATTTTATTTTCATCTTCTTATAACACTTTTGAGCTATGAACTATTATTTTGAGCGAGTGATTTCTGTGAGGATCTAAACCCCATTGTTGAGGTGACGAAGGAAGCTATTTTTCCAATAATAAAGTAGTAATTTTAATTTTAATTAATTTTTATGATTATTTGCATTGAATAAAAATTGAATATATGATTTATATCAAGTAGTTGTGATTTCTTTTGATGGTTCATGCTTAGTCTAGGGCTCTTGATGTTCTATGCTTTTGATTTACAACTATTATTTTGAAAATTTACTTGTCTAGGTAATAACTATAATCAATTTGAATGTAAAAAAGTTGCATAATTATTATTATTGAATCACTTAAAAATTGATTAATGGTGGAATCCTTTGTCTCAGTCTTCTCTATAATCTTGATATCATCTTTGTTTGAGTTTTCTATTTTTAGTGTTAGAAGTTAAGTCTAAAATCAATCTTCACAAGTCTGAGTAACGAATCTTTTTACCACTTCTAAAACAACATCACTCTGGTTGCACCAATTACGATATTCTGCAATACAGTTTTACATATAGATGTAGCATGGGAACATTCAAATTCTGTAAAAGAACTTTTGAATCTGCTAGCACCATTGGAACTTGAAATAGTGAATCATAATTTGGAAACAACACTTCAAATTTATTTACTTGTTTAGTGTGGATAGGGAATTCCATGGTCTTAACTCCCCCAGGGATTAGTCCGTTGCTCTAAGAGACCTGAATATTCTGGCCCATCAAAAAAATTTGGCTTTACTCGTTGGAAACATTAAATTCATAAAAGAATAGCATATAAGAAAAATAATTTGCTACATTGTACCTGATAAGTATACAAGAATGCCTTTGTTAACACTTCTAACTATGCTCCAAAGAAGGATAAAAAGGAAACAGTCGACTATCTCTACATCATTATGAGAGTAAAGATAATTTGCTTGATCCAATTACCTACCCCAATGATCTCATGGGTTATCAAGCAATACGTGAGTGTAATTAGGGAAGGTTTATATGGTGAGTAATTACCATAATCATATCGTTCTTTAATTTCTCAAAGAAATATCATATTTTTACTTTACTTTCTCTTTTAACATATGAGACGCATTTTTATAATTAAATTAATAGCAATGCTCAAAACGGGAAGGTACCAAGTACACCACCAACTTTTGCGTTTCGAAATCTATAGACAATTCTTTGCATGAACTTAAATCATAGATGAAAGCAGACAAAGAATTTAATCTCAAATTGAGATTTCTAAATCACAAGGATGATAATGTAAAACTTACTTGTACTTTAATTATAAGGATAAAATCAATATAATGCGGAACATAAAGTAAGCAACACACCACAAATTTTGTTAATAAAGAAAACTGCAAAATAAAACAACCCCGGGACCTCGTCTAGTTTGAACACCCTGCATTAAACCGCTACAATCACTAGCCTACTATCTGATTTCATACTGGAATGTAGTTGAAACAGAATACAAAATAAACCCTCTAAGCTAGTCTGCTGAGTTGTGCCCCTATGTCTCTTGGTTCCCCCCAAAACTTATACATTAATTCCCCAAGATGATGTTCTTTACAGGCCTATGAGTTCCTCCGCGGTTCATCGTGAAGGCTATCGCTATCCTGACTCAAATATGAGGCCTATTGATTTCCTTTCTAATGATAAATCAAGATGATATAAATATTTCCTTAGACTTAGACGAATCTTAATCCAAAATATTAAGGTTTATACTCTTCAAAAGTTATAGAGATACATAACCAATCCATCTCACAAAAATATCAATCTAGATTTTTGTTTAAGATGATTTTTGTGAAAACTTCAAAACATGATTTCGATAGATAAGCGTCAGACAAAATCGAGTTTGAAGTTTCTATCAAATCTAGATTCGATCAATAATTCTCGAATGACCATATAACATAAGAGAATGACTTTTATTATAGACAAAATTATATATATATATCAAATAGAGTTACATGTTCCAAAATTATCAAGAAGATAACTCTACACGTGCTTTACGAATCCCCAAGTGAAGTCTTTCAAAGTCTTACCTTAGTTCTCGAAGAATCTTCGATATTGGAGGAAATCTTTTGCAACAAGACAACAACGTGTAGAGTATTGAGTTTTCTGTGTTGATGATGTCTCCAATGTTTTAATCGATCAGGCTAGGATGCTTTATATGTAAGCAATGGTTTTCTTTTTTTTCTTAGATACATAAAAATTGTTTTTTAGTTAGAACTTGACTTACATTGAGGTTCTTTCCATAGTTTGAAGTATTAGACTAAATTAGCGTCGAGTAATTACCGTAAGTAAATTACTTTCAAAAATAACTTCAAACTACCAAGAATAGACAATGTACAACTTTGTGGAACCTAAGACAAGATCCAGAACTCGGTTCACAAGTTAGATCGATTCCTGGAAAGAACTAAAAAACTTTCAGATCAAAGGAATTATCCAAGTATAGTAATTCGTAAGCGTATGAAAAGTTTTCCTTGAAAAAAAAGAAAAAAAGTGCATCAAATAAGGAATAGAAATTTGGTCGGTTGCACTTTATGTTCACGAACTCACCAGTTTGGGTTCATGAATTCAAATAGTTTCGGGTTCAGGAACTTCAAAATCTAACTGGGTTCGCCAACTCACGGAATGGGTTTGTGAACTCAAAGTGAAATTGGAGTTCAAGAACTTTGGATTTCGACTAGGTTCTCAGTATATTGGGTTCGCTAACTCAAAAGGAAATTGGAATTCAAGAACTTCGGGTTTCAATTAGTAACACGAACTCAAGTGAAATTTAGAGTTCAGGAACTGCCGAGTTTGAGTAGGTTTGCGAACTCACCAATAAGGTTTGCGAGCTCAAACGCGCGAAGTTCATAGAAATTTTCTCACTTGGTTTGCTATTTCGAAGGTTTTCAAGCCGAGACTTGAATTCAAAACATCACTAGCCATTAGCAATTGGCTTGAACAATTCTACAACGTTAATACTAATCGGTATGCTCTCTGTAAGTATAAATAATAAGTTTCTAACCATGGGGACAATATCACACAAAACTAAGACAATAAACCCAAGCGTACAGAGAAGATCAACAATCAACCAATTCGGTTTTGCCCAAATAACAGCCTTGCCAATAATGACACTAATGGACTGGATAAGATCACCTAGTATATGCAAGTAAGCACCTTGAAGATTCATGTTTAAATTTTTTTGTTTCATTTCTTTAAGAGCACAATTGATCCAACTTTGAATCGATTTGTTTTGAACTGTGTGGTTGTGTTTAATGTCGCCGCAGCCATGCTCGTCTGCCACATGAGACTCATTTTCTCTTCTTTCATTTTGGAGTATGAATCTTCGCCTCCGTGATTATGGTGGTGGTCGTGGTTTTCACAACCACCGGAGTGATGAATGTGGTCATGACCTAACCTTTTCAACATGATCAAGTTAATAATAAATCCAAATACTGCAGAGAGAAATATGATTTTCCCATTCACCATTTGTGTTGCATATATAGTTCTATGAATTGCTTCGTATATCAAAATCAGTGAAATCAACCAAATAAGCTGTAATGAAAACAATTGTTTCGTATATCAACAGCCGACTTTATCATTTGTTGGAATTTTCAATCAAAAGATTTTTCTCAACAGTCGGCATTAATATGAAAAGTGTCGACTATACCGACACTTAGTATTTTCACACCAGAGAATCGGTGAAACAGTCGCCATAAATAGGAATTGAATCGACTATACCGACACTGAGTATTTTCACACCATAGAAATGGTGACACGGTCAGCATGGAATTCAATGATGAAGTCATGATGACAGTCGACATGCACATAACTGGTAAGAACTTCATCTACAGTCGGCATGACAATCATCTTGATAGGAATGCTGGCTGCCACAATCGGCATGACATTCATCTTGATTGCAATGGCATCTTCATTTTCATATCAATACCGATTGTTACATTATAACTACTTTGTTCTACTGTGTTTTATGATTCTAATCTATTCAATCGAGTTCAAATCAATAAAAATACTTATATATAAATTGGAATCACTTACCTTCTCGTTAAATTCATTTGACTGAGAGGTTGATTGTCAGAATTTTATTCTTCTTTTTGATCAACCATTGATATAACTTCTCTTTGAATTTTTGTTTTTCTTGAGTCGCTTTCGCGATGCCAGGATTATCAACAAGCTTGAAACAATGTTTTGTGCGACTCATTTTTATAAAAATTAGTAATCAATACAATTTATTTTAGGATCAACGATGAATCGATTTAAAATAGATGATAAAAGAAAAAGAAAAAAAATGGAAGATAAGGAGAAATCGACAGAGTAGGAGAAATGGGGAATAATAGTTTTAGGTTTTAGGTTTTGTTTTAAGATTTAATTAGTAAAAGAAAATGGTAACTTAGTAATTTTATAACTTGAAAACATCCCTTATCAAAATACCCAATATGGTTTAACCTTGAGTATCCCTCAATTTGTGAATGCATCCCCCCAAGTATGGGTCCCTAATAAACATACACATACTGTTGATAGGGGTAGGAGGATTATGAAGACCTTTACATATCACTACGTAGACACCCTAATCATTTTTGAATGAAATAGTCCTAGAAGTAATATACCTAATAAACCGATGGTATTTTTCGTAGCAGTCCAAGGGGTTGGTTCACATTTAGCATGGTGCTAGAACTTTCTTCAATTTTTTTATGATGGGATCGACCCAGATTTGGATCTTCAAGTGGAATTAGGAACATTCCAAAATCTTGGAGATCCATTTAGTTTGATTCTTTCGACTTTATTTTCTTTAGTTTTTGTGATTTAACATAACATAAGATGCTGGAAAAATCATGATTTAAATCACCGTTTTTTCTTTGATTCTTGTCATTTTTTTATTTTATATATGTGAGTTGATCCCAAATAAATAGGTGGGGAAGCAATAATTGTTAAATCTTACTTTTGTTAAAAACTTTAAAATTATGTAACAAACGCACGTTGTAATTATACAAATTTTATCTTTTTAGGCCAGTTCCTATGCACCTCTCAAAACATCAAATTTGGTCAAAAACACCCACTATGCACCTCTCAAACTATCAAATTGACCTCTCAAACGATCATATTTGAGCAGATGCATAACGCGTCAAAGTCTTGGTCGAGCGACAAAGACATGGCCACCAGCGACAAGTCTTGGTCGAGCGACAAAGAATTGGTCGCTAACGACTTAGTCTTTGTCGCTGGTGGCCATGCCTTTGTCGCTCGACCAAGACTATGTCACCAACGGCTAACTCCCTCGCGTCTATAAATTCATCAATTTCAAATCAAGGTTTTACACCCAAAATTTTACCCAACTTGTTTCCTACTTTCTCTACTTTCTACTCTAAATTATTAGAAGTTGGTAGAAGACTGCAAATACGTTCTCTATTTTAGAGGTTTAAAATGACTGCCAGAGTTCGTGTTCCAAAATATACTCAAGAAGAGGATTTAGCTCTTTGTACAACATATGTTTCTCATAGCAGAGGAAATGTTCATACTGGCCAACTCATGTCGCACAGTCTTTTTGGCAGAACATTTTCACTATATTCGTTGCAGAAACAGGGAACCCGAGAAACCGAGATGCTCATGGGTTGTCTGCTCGTTTTCAAGTAACTACCAGTTCAGTCACGCGATTCCTTGTTCAGGTAAAGGTAATTGATCGAGAAAGATTTAACGGTGTAACTGATGATGAAGTGATCCAATTAGCTCTAGATGTATGGCAGGAAACTGACGGCAAACCTTTTCTGTACGAAGCTTGTTTCAACATCCTTAAAGATCTTTCCAGATTCGCCCCTTTTATGTAATGATGTAGTTTCGTTTTTTAATCTTATGTAGTTTGTTCTAAGAAAAAACGTTGTTAAAATTTAATTGAATGTGAAATAAAATTAGTAGCTTTTAAAATTTAACTCATTGTGGTAGTAATTTTTTTCTTTTTACTTTAGATGATTTTGGTGTTTTTAAATGTCAAATTAAGAAGGAGATGTGAAAGTATGAATAGAGCTTGGTTATTTAAATCGATCATGGACGATGACCACTACGTCGAGCGACATAGTTTTTATCGCTAGTGACAAACTCTTGATCCCTAACGATCAACACTTAATCTTTAGGCGTAGTTCCTATAGCCCAAAGTATTTCCTATAATGAAACTTATTTGAGAGAGTACATAGAATCTGGCTTTAGAAATCTTTAAAGAAAATTTATACAATAAGTATTAACAACATTAAAAGTAGGTTTTTTTATTATTATTTTTCAGTAAATGGCATTAAATGCATAAATCCTCTTCGTTTTTCTAGTAGATGTGCAAACAACGTGCACCCATTTTTGATGCATATGTACCGAGCATTCGTTAGTCAGTGAATACATAAAATACCGTACCAAACAATATCTTATTTATTTTGATGTATGCAGTCATTTTTTGATGGACGCATATAAATCATGTTCAGTGAATACATAAATACAGTACCAAACAATATCTTATTTATTTTAATGTATGCAGTCATTTTTTTATGGACGCATATACATCATGTATCCGTCTTTCAGAGGATGCATAAACATCATGCAACAACATTATGTAGATTTTTTAATTTTTGATCTAGATGGGCTAAGACAGCGACAGAAGGCTGATATAGGGCTCCGATATCAATGGATGGGCTCCAATAATAAGACGAAATAGAGACACTATGAAGTAAAACTCAAAAACCCCTTATCCATAATATTTTCACAATATCCAAATCACCCCTGATTAGTAATCTTAATTACATTAATTAGTTAAGATTAAATTAAGCTAATCATGATTAATTAAACATAATCTTTGACTTACTCGAATTGAATTCAATTTTGTTTTTTTGAAATTTGTGTTTTGTGGGAAGAAAAACTAGATGAAATTTAAGAAAATTTTATCGTTTTTTTTTTAAACCCTAGATTTTGATTCAATCAACCATAGTAGCATTTAGATACCTCTAGATTAAACTCTTGATCTTTTTATGGCTTAAATTAGATGAAATCACGATTTGAAAGTTTGATTTTTTGTGATTCAGAGAAAGTTACGGTTGGGTTTCATGTCGAACCCAACCGTAACACCAAAAACATCCAGACTTACGGTTGGGTCTTGTTGAAAACCCAACCGTAACTGGAAGAAAATGAAGAACACCATTTCAACACATGAGTTACGGCCTTAAAACCCAACCGTAACTCATCCTTTTGAGCATTAGTTTTTGAGGTCAAATTTGAGTGTTAAAATCAAAATTTTGAAATTATTCAATCATTTTAACTAGACTAAAGGTAAATTGGGTCATTCAAACAAAGAAAAACCGAAAAACACAAAAATTAGACAATCCAATTTTGAGTGCACATTAGAATTTACGGTTGGGTTTTGGCTTATAACCCAACCGTAACTAATTCTGTAAGCTTTAGTGCATGTTTCATCATATAGCTAAGGGTGGGTTTTGCCCCAAGAGGCCAGAGTTACGGTTGGGTTTATTGGCCCAACCCAACCGTAATTCTTCCTGGATACAAATAAAAATGTCACCGTTTTGATCATAACTCCTTCATACGATGTCCGATTGACCTCATTTTTTTTGGGTTAGCCCCGTCTTTCAATTCTCTACAAGATATAAATGAAAAAAATCTCAAAATATATTTATCTAATTTTACAATTGGGGTTTAAAGATTAGTTACGGTTGGGTTTGTTTAAAAACCTAACCGTAAATTTTAATTGAATCTTCATCTCCTACATTTGAAGTTACGGTTGGGTTTGTTTAATAACCCAACCGTAATATGAAGAACAAATTAGTTACGTTTGGGTTTGGTTGAAAACCCAACCGTAAATCTGGGCAAAAATGGTGTTCTTCGGTGTTCTTGGTGTTACGGTTGGGTTCGACATGAAACCCAACCGTAAGTTTCTCTGAACAACAAAAAATCAAGCTTTCAAATCGTGATATCATCAAATTAATTAGTGTAATTTAGTTTTATCCAGATTGTCATCACTACTACTTTCTACACATTTATTAGTATTCTTCATCACGAAATTGGGAGTTTAATCGGCGATAAAATTTTGATTCGATGGAGAAATTTGATTAAAATGGAGAAGGAGAAGATTTGGAGGAGATGGAAAGATTTTAATTAAAGGACAAATTTATCTTTTTTCTATTGGATAAAGGATAAAATTGACATTTAACTTTACCCCTAGAACATCCCTTAACGGAAAATTGGATCATCTCGCCTCATAGAGGAGCCCCTCTATTGATATTGGAGCCCCTATATCTCCCTCCCTTTTTTTTTAGGGCCTCTGTGTAAGTTCCTCTTCATTTTATTATGAGACATTGAGACCGAGGCATACAGTCCAAAAATAATAAATAACACCCTTCTTGCTCGCCACTTTGGTGTGATGTGATGTGGTGTGGCCCATTCACAAAATGCGCACCTGTATGGTTCATACAACTTATTTGTATGTTCGCACGCTACACCACAATGCAGTGGATCAATAAAATCATATTTTCTCCATATTTTAGTACAGACACAACAAAATTTGAGGTTCATGGAGTGGAGGCTATGCATGCCAAAATTTGAGGTTCTTACAATTGACGTGCACGTAATAGTTATTATAACTTAATGGAGTATCAGAACATTGAATGATACAAACAATTGGACAAGCTTCAAAAAATTGGGTGCGATCAATGTTATTCACATGATGAAAACAATCAACTTCTTCACATAACCTCTATACCTCTCTGAACAAGAGTATACTTCGAAATGGCAAAGCCCGCCGAGTTAATAAAGTATGATACCTGCAATCAGAGAAGCGGTTTTGGGTTAGGTTTCAAGCATACAGTGAGGTTGGTCTCTCATTCTCTTAATAATATTAGACTCTTGGTGGATACCCACCATCTTTAGAAGGCTGACTTTGTGCAGAACAAACCCATTTTCCACTTCACTGGTAGACAATTAACACAATTTTAAAATGTCGGAACTATGAGTAAAACTCGAACCTAGTATGTAAGAACTCCAGTATATTTCGGTAAATTGAGCAACTAATACGGAAATTAAAAATCATGACCATACACCAGGAAATATGGTACAATATACCCAAGCAAAAATGAAACATGTCTATTTCAGGTTTTTATTATAAAACCTGATATAATATTTGATAATCGCTAACGTTGATTTGGTATTCCAGGAATCCATGTGACAAGTCAAAAAGCATATAGCTCCTTTAGCATGTAATACATCAACGAATTGCTTACCTGATTAATATCGAACTTCCGTTTGAGTCGGCATAGTTCATAATTTTATTTGTGGGACTCGTGTTTCCTATGTAAGCTATGCTTCCCTCTTTGGTGTGGCTGGTTTTGGTGCAGCCTTGCTTACTCAGATAGGCATTCTGAAAATCAAGGAAACCGAAACATTCACCTTAGAAGTGTCAAGAAAGTTTAAAGTGGCTCCAGGTTACTGGACCAGCAGTAATATGGGCGAATGAAAGCCTATAATCTTAATAACCATTTATCTCTCCTGTAAACCAGACACATTGGTCCCTTGAAGACCTGATATTGTTAAGAGTAAAAAATGTGAAAACCAATGGCAGTTCAACTTCTGGATCCCTTACCACTCCAAATTTCACGAAAGCATCGCGTAAAGGCTCAAACACTGCTGTTGCATTTAAGTCGTCCGAAACTGCACAAGCCACGACTGGATCCAATCCGATAACTATACGCCTAGCTTAAAACAAATCCAAAGGAAACAAGCATGTAACTAGAAAATGCAGATCATGAACTTAAAGGAGATAATCATTGAGAGCATTTTGAACCAACAAAGTTCAGCTCTATGTAAACAGTATCTTCTAAAACATACCAATTACTATTAGACATTTCTAGTGTCCTTGTCAGCCAATTTAATTGATGGCTTCCAACGCTATCTGGCTCTCCGATACGAAAATACTCCTTGAGATCATCAAATCAAACTCAATTAATTAGAATATGATCTCAAATTCAGGGCTTTTGGCGAATGAGTTAAAATTACAATAATTACAGAAATGCGTAAAGTTGTGGTCATGTTTGCTGCTAAGATAGAAAAAAGACATCACTATTGTAATTACTTTTGTGGCAAGAGATATTAAAAGATCCTTTAGTTTCAGTCCATTTCTAGAAAACATTTATAAGAAAAACATATGTTCTAGAAAGCATATAACAGTAAAGTTTTTGTCTTTGTTGGTAGAATTATATAATGAAGTTTGAAAGCTGCAAACTGCTATGTATTTTGCTTTAGAGATTTGGGGGTTATTCTTTATGTTTACATCATCTTAAATGGTGATGTTAACTTTTTTAAATGATGGAAGCTTTTATATACAATGAAAGCAACATGGAAAGCATTCTAACATCCTCCATCGTCCATAGTCTTCAAGACCAGCACTCTAAAGAAGTATACTGGAGCTATTCTTTGGTATGCAACAGGACCTACAATTTGTCAAAGGACTGTATCCTTATGTCTTTTCCATATTTCACTACTTTGTAGAGTAGCAACTAAGGGCCTGAATTCAAGTGACAAAAGCCATACCTGCAATGACTTGGTATCCAAAACAATTATGTCCAACATTTTCCCATCCTGTAAGCGAACTTTCTTCAAGAAGTATTTATTTTCATTCTCTTGAACTTGGGGAGCATTAGCTTTATACCTGCAAGAAAGGTTATGGAATTAATGGTTGAGGATATTCCAGAGACATATGAATACACAAGTGGTCATATACTATTTGCTCATAAAAGAAGACGTTATGTTTAAAGATCTTTTATAATGGGATTCCAAAATACAAGATCCACGACATGTAACCAGAAAGTGTACCAGGGGACATTTAATGAGGAAAAATGCAAGGTCCCCTGCAAAAGATTAACACAAGTCCAGTTAGTCATAAATTTAAAACTCAGATGACATGTATGATATGCTTACTCAGTTTGGTCTACATATGAGAAAAAAATTCAGAGAACTTTACAATGGAAAAGACCTTCAGATGTTCAGATTTGTTGTTGAATAAAGTTGGGACATTACATTCTGCATAAGAGGATCATCTTCTCCAAGTTCACTAATGTTAACAACAAACTGCACCTTGTATATCTTTGCCACTTTATCCATCTTCACCAATAACAAAAAATATCGCTTAAAATAAAAAATTGAAACAAAAGCTCAGTACAAAGTTGATCCATTTCTAAATTTGAACTAAAGAAAGTGAATTAGTAAAACTTATGAGATACTTAAAGCGAGCAAACAAAGTCTAAGAAGGAAAAGATAAGATCCCAGACAAGTAGCACTAACCTGCTTGAGAAGGTGGTTCTGTTCTTTTAGAGATCTAGTGCCTCCTCTAACACTTAAGAAGTACAGATCAAGCATCATATCCCTTGATGTCATGTTCGTGGAGTTGTTTGTGGACTTCCGAGTCCCACCAATATTGAAGATAAGGAAGAGAGCAAAGCAGAGAGTAAACTGTATTAACAATGTGCATCCCAATGAGCGTTTCTCCATGAAATTACTAGAGTGGTTCACCACCTCCAGTTAGATTGATCTATTTAGTTGATTAATTGGTCTCAACACATAATACAACGTGTATATAAACTGTAACATGAAAGAACATTTCAAAGAAGTTAGAATCAACAGATCATGATACCAGCATATACCCTAAATGTCAATTAGAAATTCAAGTAGTGATGATCGACGAATTGATAATGCATGATTATCGCATGAAGGAAACAACTCATCTATTGTGTCTCTAGTTCGAACTTTCGATGGCTACTGAAAATTAGTTAATGAAAAATTTAGACATTCATAAATCATAATGCAGTAAAATTCACAAAACCATGTAGAAGCAAGCACTAGGAATCAAATCAGCTAGATCTACCACCTCTACAAGTATGAAAAAAAATAGTAATATTAATAAGTAATAACAATCATTCTATAATAATATTACAGAGAATCACATGTACGAGTAGAACCAGAAATAAGAAAAATAGTAAAATTAAGAAAACAAGCAAATCAAATATCCTTATAAGTACAAGAACAGAGCCTAGGGTTTTCTTGGGTGAGATTGAATAGCTAGACGGAGAGAAAGCTTACCTATAGCCTTGAAGAATGTTCAGATTGTAATTTTGCAGAAATATTTTACCGTTCAGGTGTCTGTTTAGAAGAGTTCAGGAACTTATATGGAATGGGTAAGAAGAAGAGATAATAGAGAATTCAAAGGAAAATATCAACAGTCGTTTCAAGGGGATCAACAGCTGGTCGAAGCTTAGCTCAATAGTTTCTCATTAACTTTAGAAAGGAGGAAGTCAGGGTTGATCCCTTTCATAAAGGTTTGTATTTATAATTTCATATTAATATAATTATATAATTAGGTTTGATTGGGTAGACGTGGCAGTGAGGCCAGTTCCCTCCTTGTTTCTATAGTATAGTAAGGTAAATTGGTGTCGAATTCCCATAACCAAATAACAGCTATAATTTCTGAACATTATCAATACAACCTTTATTCAACTTCTCTATTATTCACATCAAAATCAATCTTCTCTACATATTTTCTCCACAAAAAACTCCTTTATAATTCATATTCTGTTTCTCTAATTTTTTTTTCTTCAAAACTACAATGTCTTAATCTCAAAATATTAGTCGAACAAGAAATAGAAAACCACCCAGGTATACGTATAGTCAACCTCTACCGACTCAACAAGAAGGTTAGAATGAAGAGAACAATCTGAACCTATTTTCCAGTCGAGAATTAGCCACGACTCAAGGTCATCTATCTTCAAGAACACCGATGGTTCTCCTAGCCCTAATTTTCTTTCTTGGGATTGTACTGATAAGCTATTACTTGGCTGGATCGTCTCTCACTTTACATATTTTAGCTAAGGTAAAATCTTGTCAAACATCTTCAAAGGTATGGACCAAACTTACTGAATTTTATGCGTCCAAAACTGATGCTACTCTTATTCATTTGAATTCTTCTTTACAAACTGTCACCACAGGCAGTTTATCTATGGCTGACTATATTCAATCTGTTCATAACATTGTTGATTCTCTGGCTGCTAGTGGTCATGCAATTTCAGATATAAAATTTTATCATTATGTACTCAAAGGTCTTGATTCTGTATTGGAGTATTGTTCGTTCTCTCATTACTACTATGAGTTTAATAACAACTGATCAGTTTGAATCTATGCTTTTGGCTTATGATCTTCGTGTTGATGCACAAACTAAATCGTTCCCTGCCCCCATCAAGCTAACATCGTCAAGATTACTCGTGCTCGTGATGTTCCCTTACCAAGAATGGGAATCCAGCAAATATTTGTCAAATTTGTGAACAATCTTATCATGATGCTCGTAATTGTTGGAAACGTTTTGATGAGAATTACTTTCGTCCGCGACGTCCCCCACCAAGGAATTGCAGTAAAAGAGGAGGTAAACAATCATCTGGTAGACCTAGGGATGCACAAAACCGAACCATAGCCGTGAACTACAACAGGAACCAGTTATTTTTGAACCGAACCAAACCGAAACCCAATGGTACAATTTACAGTATCATTTTTAGATAACCGACGTTCGGTTTCGGTTCAATTTATACCTAATAATCGAACAAAAAAACATCGGTTAAACCGATTTATATGAATCATCGGATTGAATAACTTGTATCCCTAGATCCTAGCATAAATTTGTCTAACCTAACCTAAAACTATTCAGTCTCTCCATTTATTTATCTTTTTCATTTCGGCTGCTAGCTGCTATTCATCTCTTCTTCTTATTGAAATTTTTCTGTATATCACCTTTTGTATACAACTAAAAATTAAATCTCTTTTTCTTCCTATATTTAGTTGCTGGTATGTCAACTTTCTCTAGTTCTTATATTTATTTTTTGATGTCGATCTTATGGTGTGGTTCACTGAATCTGAATGTATTTATCTTTAATTTTGTAATGGATTTGCGGTTTGTTTATCTTTTTTAAAATTGATTACTCTATTTTTTGATTGGTATAGATTTAATTTGGTGTTCATTTTGTTTTTTGTTGTTTGATCTTAGTTTTGTTATATTAAGATCTTTATTTTGTTATTTTATGGTTTATTTAGTGATCGATTTAGTTTAATATGAATGAGACCTAGTTTCGTGAATCAACGTCTAATTTCGTTAATTTTTGGGGTTTTCGAAATTTCATGAGATGAAAAATATATTATTTTATTTTATTTGAAATTAGTTTTATCATGTTGATTCAGAGGGGAACGTGAACTGGGTTCAGGTTATTTTAAAGAAAAAATGTTTTCCTTTTAATCTTTATATGAAATGTGTAGTGAGGTGTTATCACTTGATAGCAAGTTTTTCACTGTTATGTATTTACTTGCACAACATTTATAGTTTCATACATTTATGACTCATATCAGAATCATGTTATTATATTCATTTCAGATGTTCTTGATTCTACTTACTGAATTACAGTTGACATGTTCATATTCAACTTGCTTTTGCATATGGGAAAGTACTATTGCAACCTTATAGGGAAAACCCAGCATCACTTGGTAGGCAACGTAAAACCATTGCTACAATATGTGATTACTTTGATATGGAAGAGCCATCTACAAATTATACAAAGTGTCGTCATTGTAATGTAAGATTGGATGTTAATCCTTTGAAGAATGAGACTTCTAGTTTGATTGTCCATTTAACGAGATATAGGTTAATGGTTAATGAGAATGAAAATTGATATAAGTCTACTTATCAATATTTGTTTAACTCTTAACGTGTTCAAAATTGTAAGAACAATAGTTTGTAGCAGGTTGAGTTTTGTCATTTACCTATTACTGACATCTTTTATTAAGAAATTTTGTTGTCTGATAAGCGAAACTGACAAAATTGAAGACTGTTGATAAATATGTCGGTTAACCATAATCGACGGGTTCTGGACCGAACCGAGTCAGTTAGAAACCGAAACGAACCGTAATTATTAATGGTTATTTCTGGTTTCAAAACAAGGTAACCGAGAGTCTCTGGTTTCGATTCTGGTTGGCTCAATAACCGAACTGAACCGTACCATGCGCAGCTCTAGCTGGACCTCGTGTTGTATATATGGCCAATCAAAATCCATTTTATACCTATGAATGTATTCTCGATAGTGGTGCCACCAATCATATGATGCATTGGGAAATCTTCAAACTCCGATTGAGTATACTGGTCCTGATCAGGTTCGAATAGCCATTGGTTCAAATCTTTCTATCTCCCATATTGGTAATGCTATTTTACAAACTCCCACTCGTAAGTTTGAACTTTCCAATGTCCTTCATGTTCTACACTTGTCTCATAATATTATATATGTCTCTTAATTTTGTCGTAAAAATGATGTGGTTTTTGAATTTCATGATGATTTTTGCCTTGTTAAGGATAGGCTTACGGGGAAGGTAGCACTACAGGGAAAACTCAGTGATGGTTTATACACTCTTCAGCATGTCACTCTGTTTGTAGGAAAAAAACGAATTAAAGGGTAATTTAGAAAAAAGTAGGGTGAGCAGGTGATGATTCGTCAATCCTTAAACGTTTGTACTATTGAAGTACTTTGTTTAGATTCGAGAGATCAATCTTTACAATCTTGGCCTAAACATGGCAATGGCCGTTCCAGTCTTGCTTCAGTCATAAAATGAGAAGGAGAAGGGTTGGTCTAAGGGAAGGAAGCAAGAGATTGCTGAGGTCAGAGTATCAGAATGTGTGGGATGTGATTGGTGTAAATAGCTATGAAGAATTGAGTGATTGAGTTCTTCTATGTTCGACTTGGAAATTCAGACTTATTCAGTCGTGCCTTGTTGTTCAATGCCAACTTGTTTTGTTCAATAGATTGAGAATACATTTATATCATAGCTATTGTAACCACTTGACCTCTTCTCTGGAAGAAAGTGTCGATGGTTGAGTAGTGGTGAAGTGGAGAAGGTGTTGACAACTGCTTTCCACTTCAATTTAGGTTGAATAGTTGGTTACTCAACTTACCACTCCTCTACTCAACTGCTGGTTGAACTTTCTAGAATTTCTCTTTAGTGGGTGTACTGTTGCACCACATGTCGTAGACCTCCAGACCGGTACCCTAGTGAATATCCCCCAATTTTTGACATCTGATATCGCGTGTAAATTTTGCAGCATTGAATACTACTAATAATATTAAGTCAATGCGACCTACTTAGTCTTCTGACCGAAGACCTGTCTTGCTTGACTAGATTGATGAGCCTGTGTTGCTTGACTAAACTGATGAGCCTGTGTCTTACTTGAATATACTGATGATTCTAGCATACCAAAATAAAATAAATATGTATTTATTTGTGTATACGGAGCAGTGTGTCCATCTTAGTCAATTTTGCATTGATATGCTTATTTCGTAAAAACAAGTGTATGCTGATGGGCATGAAAAATTGTATGTGAGGCCACATACGAAAATATATATGTGAGAGGCTTAGGATAGCTTAGGGTTTTGAAGCTTTTCAAAACCCTAATTCGTCAAGTCAAGATATTCACGTGAAAGGAAGAGGTCAAAGCGTCAAGCTTTTGTCCAGAAGCAACACATCTCACATTTTCTCTTTGTACTCAGTCTCAACATCGAGGGTAAAGGAGTAAAATACCAATTTTTTTGACAAGAAGCAAGACATGTGAGCTTGGTTTCTGAGTGAAGACATACGAGTTTTGTCTTAGAAGCAGTCATGTGAGCTTAGCTACTTAGTCAAGGAACACACGTTGAAAGCAAGAGAGGTAGAAACGTCTCCTTCAAAATCAAGGTTTGGAAATATTAATTAGGGTTTTGAAGCTTATATGCTAAGGAGCAATAGTCAAAATGCCTAATTTGAGTAAGAGCTAAAACATTCATGCCAAGTTTTGGCCAGGAAGCAAGAAGCTCACGTTTTACTCTTGTGCTCAGCCTCACATATTGAGGGCAAAATAGTAAAAATATCAAATTTTGGAGAGAAAAATGACGTTCATGCATGGATTTTGAGTAGGGATGTGCAAGCTTTGTTGTAAAAGCAAAACACACAACAAGGTTAGGAATTAGGGTTAGGAAATTTCCCTTTTTCAAATTAGGGTTTGAAAGCATTAATTAGGGTTTGAGTTTTGGTTATTTGAGACACTTATAAGTGTAAAAAATCCTATTTTAAGCGTTTTGAAAACCCTAAATGCCAAATTTGACAAGAAGCAGGATGTCCACGTTTTTACTCTTTGTACTAAGCCTCACACGTTGAGGGTAGAAGAGTAAACGTCTTGTATTAAAGCCTAAGCCGGACAAGCTTTTTATCCTAAGCGGGAAAAGATTTGTATCCTAAGAAGGACATGCTTTGTTTCACCTGCGATGGATAAGGTAAGGGGACATCAACCCTTTGACTTAGATGGACGAGAGATTTCTTGTGAAATTTCGAAACCCTAAAATTTTAGATTTAGGGTTTCACTAAAAACGATGTAAAATCTTCATAAGGAGTCCTTTTTAGATGATCTACTCCAACTTTTTCATTCCCAGACAACCATTTGTCTCTTGTGTAGGTATATTTTGAGTTTTGAGGTCTTTCAGGGCCTCAAAAAGACGAAACAGACAGATTCGGGAAAATTCAGGAATTTTTCAGCAGTGACTTAATTGGCTGTTTTGATCATATCTCTTATCTCGTTTGTTCGATTGATGTGATTTTTTAGTATGTTGTAAAGGAAATCCATATGAAGAGTTGGGTGTATAACTCATTCCTTGATTCATTACCAATTGTTCTCAGATCGCGACTTTGTGCAGGGAAATACAGAACTGCGCTCGACGAGTTTAATGTAGAAACGCCCTTTTAGGCCTCTTGGACTATTTGCTTGCGTCTTGGGTGCTATATAATGAATCTTCATGTCATTAGTTCACTTATAAAATTATAGAATGTCTGGGAATGGAATAGTAAGCACCAGTTTCATTCTGATGATTTCGTATAGTAATGAATGTTGATTCATTCAGCAAATTTTAATCATATACGTAGTTGGTCATACATATAGAGAGAGGACAGGGATGAGAACCCGAGAGGGGACAGGATAAACACCTGCCTAAAATACTCTTTGCATAATTTTAAGGTTTGATATTTCTCAGACTCGAGTCTTGAGAGATAATTTTTACTATTTTATCCTTGTAAAAAACCCACCATCTACATTAAGCCATCTTCTTAGAGCGGAACGAGTAATGTTGTGTGGTAAGAACTAGATGGTGGCCTGTCAAAAAAAATAAAAAATATATAACGTTATATTTCAATGGTTAGACATTACCAGAAAAGTAGTAGTCAACTTGAAATTTTGAATAAGCAAGCTAGAAGGCCCCCTTGGATAAGCAGAGACTCATGGCAAAGCAAGACTTCGGATTCGTAGGACAAATATAGCTGGATAGATAAGCGAGAAAACATAACTGGGCAGACAAGCATGGTCTTGATAGGTACGACTAGCATGGAAGAATGACCAAATCCACTTCTGACTAAGTCCAGCTGGAATAATATTTATTTATTATTATTTTACTTGGGCAAGTTTTGCTCTTTCTGCAATTATACTCTTAGGTATTTGGAATATTCTTCTTCTACCGTGACAATCAACGGGCAGATATTTGAAATATTAGTTGGTTGTATAGAGTATTGAGGCAGTGGTGCCATATAACACTGAGTTGAGTGTTGAGGCAGTGGTGCCTCAGAACACTGAGATGAGTGTTGAGGCAGTGCTGCCGTCAGAACACTGGGATGAGTGTTGAGGCAGTGCTTCCGTCAGAACACTGGGATGAGTGTTGAGGCAGTGCTGCCACATAATACTGAGATTAGTGTTGAGGCAGTGTTGCTGTTAGAACACTGAGATGAGTTTTGGGGAAGTGCTGCCTCATAACACTGAGATGAGTATTGGGGCAGTGCTGCCTCAGAACACTTAGATGAGTGTTGGGGCAGTGCTGCCGCCAGAACACTGAGATGAGTATTGGGGCAGTGCAGCCTCATAATACTGAGATGAGTGTTGAAGCAGTGCTGCTGTCAGAACACTTAGATGAATGTTGAGGCAGTGCTGCCTCAGAACACTGAGATGAGTGTTGATCAGTGCTGCCGTCAGAACACTAAGATTAGTGGAAACCAAACATTGATACATATATACAGAACAAGTTTAAGGAATTCATCCATAGAAGTTCTGCCGCTTGAGACAAGTTCAATATTCCTCAATGGGAGCCTTAATGAATATAAAATAATAGTAGGTCCATGCAACTTAGCTGAGAGTGATCATGGATGAGTTCAGTATTTCATTATTGATACACAAACTTCAAGTATTAAAGGTCGATATAGATACTGTAAATACAGTAATAATTCAATATTGCCCAATATGAGTCTTAATATTGATATGTATACATGAAACATGTTCAAGGGATTCAGTTGTAGAATCATTGCACCTGGAACAACTTCGAGTTGCTCTATACTAGTGGACAATCCATCTAGGAGCTTGAGATTTTGAGTGACAGAAACTTAAGCCTCTGTCTTGTCATAAGGATATTTTGGATTCACATGTGGAATCACCAAATACTACTCAATTTTCTCTATACTAGTGGGCAATCCATCTAGGAGCTTGAAGTTTGTAATATAAAATCATAGAACATATGGGAAATGTAGTGAGCGCCAGTGTTATTCTGATGATTTTGTACAGTGATAAATGTTGATTCATTTAGTAATTCTGATCGTGTATGTAGTATTCTGACAAGCTCAGTCATACATATACAAAGATACGTATTTGAGTACCCATGTTAAATTTCTCAGCAAAATTTTGGGGTTTAATATTTCTGAGACCCGAGTCTGAGATATAAATTTTTACGAATTTAGATGAAAATAGAATAACAGAACAGTGCAGAATTGCACCTGACGAGCTTAATATAGAAACGCCCTTTTAGGCCTCTTTGACTATTTGCTTGCGTCTTGGGTGCTAGATAATGAATCTTCATGTCATTAATTCACTTGTAAAATTATAGGATGTCTAGGAATGTCATAGTAAGAACCAGTGTCATTCGGATGATTCCGTATAGTGATGAATGTTGATTCATTCAGTAATTTTAATCATATATGTAGTTGGTCATACATATAGAGAGAGGACAGGGATGAGAACCCGAGAGGGGAAAGGGATAAACACCTGCCTAATAATTCTTTGCATAATTTTAAGGTTTGATATTTCTTAGACTCGTGTCTTGAGAGATAATTTTTACTATTTTATCCTTGTCAAAAACCTACCATCTGCACACTCCTAAAGCCTTTGTTGGTGAACGTGCTTCTATTCAAACCTGGTATCAACGTCTGGGTCATCCAATGCTACGTATTGTCCAAACTATTGTTCGCCATCATTGTCTTCCGGTTTCCAATTCTAAGTTTTCATTTTGCTCATCATGCTTAGAGAATACGAGTCATTAGTTGTTGTATAAGTCTAGCACTATGGTTTATGCTCATCATTTAGATTTGATTATGCCAGATGTTTGGGGACCTGCTTCCATTTTATTTAATGAAGGTTATTGTTATTATATCATGTTTGTTGATGCTTTTAGTCGATTCACATGGATATTTACTGTACATGCTAAATATAATGCGTTGTAAATTTTTATTACTTTCTCCAAACATGTTGAAAATCTTTTTAACACCAAAATTAAGGTGTTTCAGTCCCGATAATGGTGGTGAATATCGAAAGTTCACTAATGTTTTATAATCTAATGGTACTCATCATCGTTTCTCTTACCCACATACTTCCGCACAAAATGGCTTAGTAGAACGTAGACATCGTCATGTTGTCGAAAATGGTTTTATTTTATTGTCTCTAGCATCCATGGTATGATGCATTCTTTATCGCTACATTTCTTATGAATAGATTTTCCTCATCTCCAACTGGTCTAAACTCTCCTTATGAATTGATTTTTAATCGTGTTCCTAATTATTTATTCTTACACACCTTTGGTTGTCTTTGTTTTCCTCATATTTGACCCTATGGTCGCACAAAATTGGATTCACGTTTCTCTCCTTGTGTTTTCCTAGGCTATAGTGCTCATCATAAAGGATACAAATGTCTTCACTTACCCACTGGTCGAGTTTAATAGTCTCGTGATGTTGTCTTTGTTAAGACAAGTTCTAGTTTGCTGCTGCCCCTGATGCGCTATCTTCTTCTCCGTCGCCCTTACAAGTATTTTCTTAACCATCTTCTTCAATTATTTTTTATAATGTTCTATTTCACTTGGTTCTACAGTTCATACAATTTCAAACCCACTGGAATTGTTTTAAAACCAAGCTGCAGTACAAAACTCAGTTCAGCGTGAGTTTTCTGTTCGTGATGTCTGTGAATCAGGTTCACTCACTTCACTACCTGCTTCCGAAATTGAATTGCAACCTGACACCTCACCAGCTTCCGCAAGTACCACACTTTTCTCCACTTAGAGCGTCCACAGTCGTTGGACCAAATGACGGACCAAAACCATATTTGGTCTTTGGTCCGTCAAAACCCAAGCGCAGTGGTGCGAGTATAAACACTCTTTGGTATGGATTTGTTACTGTTCACGAAAAAAATGGTATGAGTTCTAGACCAAACGAAGTATAGTCGAATGTGCATCTAGTTAACCGTCTGGTTCTAGGCGTGCAACTAGGTATCCGTCTGGTGGCAGGCGTGCAGCTAGAATTACGTTTTAAAACACGGGCGTTAACCAAAATTACGCCTGATGAAGTGTTCACCCAACGTTCCGTCCAGCGAATCATTACAGTAGGAGCACGCCCAGTGACAGGCATTGACCAAATCAACGTCCCAATCAAGCGTCTTCCTATACCTCCGCTTAAGTTGTAGCGTGCGTCTAGAGATGCGCCTGCCTTGTAAGCGTGCGTCTATGTGTACGCCCTGTTTTGGGGCGTTACTCTGGACGAGCGCCTATCCAGGTAGCCGTTGAGATATGTTACCGTTGATTTTTTACTATTGTAACGGTTATATTTTGACATACCTATATATGGATGGACTACTAATCCATTTTTATTTTACTAAACCCACTGTTATCTAATTTGTATTCGAGAAAAACTTAGTTCTTTTTCATATACTTTTCTTCCAAATCGGTTAGAATTATGGCACCAAAACCACGAGGTCCAAATTTTACTACATTTGAAGATGTAACGATATGTAAAATTCATTTATCAATATATCAAGATTGTAGTATTGGTTCCGATCAATCAGAAGAAAGAATATGGTCTCGCATATTAAATGGGATGAAAGAAGTCATACCTTCGATGTAACAGCGCACTTGGACCTCCATTCAGAAACGATTTCAGGGAACAAGTAAAGATGTGGCACTTTTCTCTGCAAAAGAGGCGGAAGTGGAACATGAACACCATACTGGATGGGGCCCCGAAACAAAGGTAAGTACCCATTTAATTTTGACGATTACATTATTGTTTTGAATTGTATATCCTCCACTAAACTTTATTAAAAAAAACAGATTGAAGAAGTAAGGAGGCTTTTCAAGAAAGCTAATGGTGGGAAAAGATTTAAGAATGAAGAGTGCTACACAATTATGTTAGAAAATATAAAATATTCACGACGGTCGACAGCTGTTTTTGATTCATCACAAGATGAGGAAGATTCTGAAAGCGGTGAGGAAAACCGGGAAATACAGGAAACAAGCCAAGACAATTCCAGTGGCTATGAAGACATATGACATATACCTAACACATATAACCGTCAAATGGGAAAAAAAGAGGCGAAACGACAGAAGAAAACATGGAGAGCAAAATCGAGGGGCCAACAAGAAATGATGGAAATTATTATCAAAGAGCAACAAAACTTCAACACCAAATACGCAGAACAAACAAAAAAGAAGATGGCGCAGAGAGAATCCGAGTTTACAGAAAAATAGCTGAGTCTTCGGCAAAGTTTAAAGCAATACAAGCTACGAAATAAGAACTTGACGCAAAGAAAGAAGCAGACGAAGAGTTTCGTATAATGATGATGGATGTCTCCGGGTTGGATACGGTAACAAGAGAGTACATCGAACTTAGGAAGGTAGACATTTTGCAGAGAAGGAGAACCCAATCTTAAAGGATTCTTAGAATACCTGAAACCTAAAAACATTGTTATTTTCAGTTTCAACTTTTATGAACTAATAGTGTTATTTTCAGTTTATTTTTAACTGATATATTGTTACCTTAAATGTTAATGAACTTCTTTTTAAATTTTGAGTAATTAATTAATTTAGAAAACACTTATTTTTTCGCCTATCTACTCTTATCCTAAATAAAAAATATAAACAAACTACAAGCAACTCATTCAAGCTAAATTAAGAGTTTCATATTCGTAATAAAAGTACTAATAAGGTTCAACACCATAACCAACAACGCTTGAAAGATGAAAACATCTATGTAGATAATCCATTCAGGTGGGGCGACCAACATTCTCTTCAGAAGAAAGATTTGCTATCTCCTTAAGCACTTGTAGAACTCCCCGTTGTTTTTCAACACTCATCAACTCCCCAGCATCAATCGAACGGGTCAATGTCTTGACCAACAAATTTGCTCGATCCCTTATAACATACATTTCATTATCAATCTCTGGTGATTGAACTTCTTCATTTACCAAACTAATAAAGATTGCTGGATCAACAACTACACCACTTCCAGATTCAGTTGATGCTGGATTCAAGTTCCCAATTCGGCCCGATCTTGTAACTCTATTCTTATTTCTGTCCATCTTCAGAATCTGCGTAAAGTTTACGGCTAAATAAAAATCAACATAATTAAGTTCCCATATTTCATAAACAATAATATTATTCAATTAATCATATAATTATCCACAATCCAACTAAAATTAACAAAATACTTAATCAATTTTAACTTCAATTCAACAAAATCTCATAAACCCTAGAATTATGCCCAAATTCTCATAATCAATTTTAACTTCAATTCAACTAAAATTAACATAGTTTTTCTATACCCAATTTACATGTAAACCCTAAAATTATACCTAATTCCAAAATTGTAATTTCTAAAACCTAATTTACCTTCCTTTGAAGTAATCTTGATTTGAAATAGTTGGTATCAAATCAACTCAACCTTTGCAATATTGATGAGGGGTTAAGCTTGATTTTGGAGATTTCTCACAAATTGGTGGTGTTGTGGTGTTGCTGTGGTGGGCGGGCGGAGTTTCTCAAGATAACAAAGAGTGTTCAGGAGAAATTACAGGGGAAAAATGGCTGAAGACGAACATATATGTCCGCCATATACAGGCGCTCACCCAGTCGTCCGCCTGGTGAGACGGGCGTTCGGCTAGGGAAGCGCCTGATAAACCAGGCGTTACGTTAAGCGTCCTCCTGTCTCACAATTCCCACGTACCGGCTGCACGTGTGAGACAAAATACACGCGTTTGGATATGATTCCGCCCCATCAGGTGTTCGGCCAAGACATTGCCTGTCTATGGGGCGCCCGTGTAGGGGTGCGTCTATCATCAGGCGTTCTTTTCGGTTACGCCTGCTAAGACAGCGCCTGTCTCTGGGGCGTCCGTTTGTTGAGACGTTACCTTAGACAACCGCCCAACTACAGGCGCTACCTTACACAACAATTTTATTCGTTAACCCACTACGTTTAGGGCGGATCCAAGAATAAACTTTTTACTCTTTGGTTGTTGGGAATGGTCTGATGACGGTGAACGCTCTTAGGAACACACCACGCCGAGTAAAAGTACTACAATTATACCCATCGTTTAGGAAACAACACCAACTTTATTGTCAGCCATTCCACCTCAGCAAGAAACTACTTTATTACCGAGCTCTACAGTTTTTCCAACTTCACAGGAAATAGACGTCTCTGACATTTCTTTGTCAGTCTCACTGAACTTCACTAATATATTTTCTGATGTACCCACCGCAACTATTGATGACTCAAAAAATCACCAGTTTTTTCATGCACCACTAGCTACTATTATTTCCTCCGGGTAAAATTCAGTTCAAGCACCTTCGCAACCACCAACTAATGAACATCCAATGGTTACACAGGAAATGGATGGTATTTTTAAAAAGAAAGTATTTATCGCTTCTAATAATGTTAAACTTACTGACGATTTGTTTGAGCCTTTATGTTATTCTCAGACTAAAAATGATCATTAATGGTGTTCTCCTATGGATTTGGAATACTATGCGCTTATGAAGAATGAGACATGGTTAATTGTTCCACCTCCTACGAATTAAGATATTATTAGTTGCAAATGGATTTATCGTGTTAAAAGAATAGATGATAGTACCATTGAGCGTCGTAAAGCTCGTTTGGTTGCAAAGGTTTTCAATCAACAAGAAAGTATTGATTATGGTATGACTTTTAATCTGGTTATTAATCCTTTCACTATTCATATTATATTGACACTAGCCTTGTCTTACCATTGGCCTATTCATCAACTTGATGTTCAAAATGCCTTTCTCAATGATATTCTTACTAAGGAAGTTTACGTGAAACAACCTCCTGGTTATACAGATCCTTAATTTCCATATTATGCTTGCAAGTTGCATCGATCTATTTATGGCCTTAAACAGGATCCTCATGCATGATATACTCGTCTTAGTTATTTTCTTCAGAAACTTGGTTTTGTTATCTTTGTTTCTGACACTTCTTTATTCATTCGACGGTCGGTTGAAGGTATTATATTTCTTTACTCTCACAATGAGTTTTCTTTCAAGGATCTTGATTCTCTTTCATATTTTCTTAGCATAGAGGTAACACAAGTTTCTGGTGGGTTGTTTCTTTTACAACGTCACTACATTAAAGAACTTCTTGTTCCTGCCACCATGGAAGGGGCAAAACCAATCACCACTCCTTTTAGCACTGATGGTTTTTCTATAGTGGTAAATAAAGTATCGTTCGCTCAGACTGATTTTAGATTTAATAAACTAATTCTTAAACTAGAAATTATACACAAAATACGAAAATAATATTCACAAATACTGAGGTTATGTATTTCACCATTAACCACTTTTAATTGGTTCAAAAAATAATTATTCTAAACAATTCTAGCTCAAATAAGTGACTCTAATTTTTTCCCAAGGTAGATTTTTAAAATATCAATTGTAAATCACAAGTAGGTCCCAGCATAAACCATCAAATAAAATCACAATCAATTAAGAAAAATCGTAATTTCAATTAAAAATAAATATAAAAGTCATAAAAAAATTATTAAAATTTACCAATTAATCATGTAAAAATGGCTTCCTCCTTGCCTCAGAGATGGGGATTAGCTCATCTTGCTCAAAATATCCTCAAAAGATTGGTACATAGCTCAAAGTGTTTACAAATGATGAAAAAAAGTGAAAATAATGAAAACAACGAGTTTACAGAAGGGAAAGTGTCTCACTGAAGATAAATGTTACAAATGAAGATAAATGTTGCAAAGTTAAAAGCTTTAGCAACAGAATCTTCAACCTTTTGGCCACGGGAACTTCAACTTTTTCACAACGTTGTCTTCATCTTCTTCATCACATGCATTTTTCCTGATTTTGATTTTGCACTTCTGGCCTCACAAACTCCCCCTTAATGCTTCTATCCACTCCCTATTTAGATTACCACACCTATTAACTCCTCCAGATCCTCGAATAACTCTTTTTAAAGAAAATATTCTTGATAGGACATGATCCTGATTTTTTTCTTTCCGGACATTAAACCGTGATCAACACACTCTGATTTTTCCTTCTAGTTGTTACTTTGTGTTCAAATAATATTTAGATATCATGGAAATAAAATCAAGAAAAAAAAGAAAGAATCCATATTTCCCGAGATAAAATATTCCCCTTGATTCCAAGATATTCTTTGATTTATTTCTGATTTTGTTGGTTTAAACGAGTCTCTCACACTTGCTAATCTCTTACAAATAAGGCAAGAGCATAATCTTGCTTTACTCTTCAAAATATCCCAAAAAATCACGGTTGCAAATCTTCACAGATGGAGAATAAATTCTCCCGCCAAATTTCAATTTGAACTAAAAGAGGTGGGTGTCCTGAACCAAGATATGGGTGCTTTTATAACTAGGGTTCCCTTATCCAATCCTTGGGTTCCTTTAACACTTTTTCGAGCCAATTTTTTCACAATTGTTTATTCTTCCAAAAATACCTAAAAGCACTTAAAACAACACAATTAGTACACAATCGAGCACTATCAATATTAAGAATTGAGATAAAACAGACAGAAAAATGTGTCTATCAAGCACCTTCACTGATCTACACATGATTGACAGTCCTTTGTTGTCCAATGTTACTATATATAGAAGTTTAGTTGGGGGTCTTCAGTATCTCTCTATGATAAGGCCGGACATTGCCTTTGCCGTTAATAAGTTATGTCAATTTATGCATAAACCTACAAAAGCTTATTTGGTTCTTGTTAAGCATATACTTCGCTATTTGCATCATACTTTTACCTTTGGTATTCTACTTCGTCCTAAACCAAATTTGCAGCTTAGTTTTTTGGCATATATTAACGCTGATTGGGCGGGATATCTCTTCATCGTCGCTTTACGAGTGGTTATTATGTTTATCTTGGTTCTAACCTCATTTCTTGGAGCTCTCTTAAGCAACGAACAGTCTCCTGGTCAAGTACTGAATCCGAGTATCGTGGTTTGACTATTTCGACCGCTGAATTAATGTGGATTGAATCTCTTCTTCGAGAACTTCAAGCTTCTCCATTTTTCTTCCACTCTTTGGTGTGACAACTTGGGAGCAACCTATCTCACAATGAATCCGTTGTTTCATGGTCTTACAAAACACATACAAATTGACTATCATTTTGTTCGTGAGAGAGTTCAAAGTGGTCAGCTAGATGTTCGTTTTGTTTCGTCTAAGGATCAGGTTGTAGACATGTTTACGAAATCTACTCTGAAGGATCACTTTTGTGCATTACGCTTTAAGCTCAATGTCGTTGACAATCCGTTTAGATCGAGGGGGAGTGTTAGACATATTACAGACGTGACTCAGTAAGTCATGGATGTATCACCTTCCTTTGTTATATCTCTTTCTATACAAGCAATATCTTTGTAAATATCTTTGTATATCTTATATTACCTATTTTGTAATCCTTTTGATATTATATATACAAAAGATTTTCTTTGTATTTCTCAACTATTAAGAACACGTTAAATTCTAAGCCTCAACTTGGTGCTCAAATTATTGTCAATAGATTTCCTTGGAGGACTTTATACCATATAAAGGCGAAGAAACATTTGGCCAAATTGGTGTCTATGTTGGTGGAACGTTGGTGGTGTAAAGGCAAAGAAACATTCAACTTGATATGAGGCTCGGCCGAGCGACTCAGGTTGAGTCGATCGACTCAACCTGAGACGCATATGGCAAATCCTTTGATTTGAGGGTTTGATAATCCATTTTGATAGGTTTCCCATCCTACTGTGGAACCATAATTGGCATTTTGGCCAATTTACTAATCCCACTGGAATTGCTCTAACCCTTGGGCATAGTTAGCAATTCCGCCTACGATAAAATTCCGGACCAACCAAAATCCGTGTATTAAACGTCAAGTTGCTAGAATGTGGATTAAGTCACCTATGTTATTAAGAAGTGTGACACGGGAAAAATTTAGAGCAGGTTAAGTTCGTGTTTAATGTTTATTTTAGGTATAACACACACACAAAAAAAAATCAAGGAGAATCTTAGCTCAATTCCAATAATGCTTTAGACCCAAACTGCATATTATATAATACAAGGAATCAGTCAACTATTTTTTCTTTGACTGCAGCTTTGTCAGAAGCTTTTCGATTTGGATGCAACCACCTGTACTAAAATCTCTTATCACTAACCTTGAAAACTTTTTCTCTCAGCTTTATCAAAGTTTGTTCGTGAAAGGCAAAGATTAACTTGAATTAGAACAACTAGCAAGTAAAATGCTGGTTTATATGGAAAGAAAGATGCATTTGTATCTTCCAACAGAAAATAACTTTTTTTGTTAACCCTTGTCATTCAAAGACATTTACTTTTATGGAATTACTCAGAATAAAAAAAATGAACAAACTTTAAACTTTGTTGACCAACAAAACAACAGAAGATGAAGGCATAATTCCTTAGGGTTTATCTTTGATCTAGTTTTAATTAGATCATGTTTTTATTCAGCAGTTAGGTTTAGATTTATGATTATCAGATATGATATGATGCTTTCTCATTTGGGTCTCGTCACTTTCTCTGTAATGGGTTTCTTAAGTTTGGGTCACTATCTGATCGACGTTTTCCCAAAGCCTGGTAATGAACTTTTCCGGCAGGTACAACAGTTTCAACAGTTTTTTTGGCGAGCTATAAGTATTCCGACCGGCGAAGATTCTGATAAACTTTTCTTAGAAGGATTTGGTTTTCAAAGGAAATTAATTTTTTTTCTAGGGTTTTGGATCATGCTTCAACGATCCAAGCTCTCCCTGTATAAACGGGTGCTACTGTTACTATTATAAGTGGTCTCTCCCGTATATCGGCCATTACTACTACTGTTACTGGTTACCCTGGATTCTGGTATACGTGATTCTGTTACTAGAGATTTGTTGTTTGGTCCTGTTTGAAAGTTGTCTACAGTTGGTCCTGTTGTTTTAATTTGTCCTGCTGTAACTTCCAGGTTTAATGCCTGCTTTATCTAGGGATGCACAAACCCGACCCAACCCGCCCACCCGTACCCGCCCAATTTTACCCGACCCGCACCCGGCCCGCCGATGAACGGGTTGGGTGCGGGTGGTTTTTTTTAAACCCGTCTTCTGGAGGGTCGGGTGCGGGTGATAGCTCCTCTCACCCGACCCGACCCGCCCATCCGACAAAAAATTCATTTCTTTTTGCATTCATACGTACCTTTAAGTTTAACAAACCAAGTCTAACCTAAAACTCAAAATCTTCCGCTTTTATACTTATTTCCTCTCTCTCTTCCGACACTCTAATATCTTCAGCGTAGAATCGGAAGAGAGATTGAAGATTTTTCTTCTTCTATTTCTGCATTCGCTAGAAGCTAAATTTTGGTTTTATTTTTTTTAGCTGAATTAAGAAAAAAAAAATAATTCGTATATAAGGGTTTACATTTTTTTTCTCTCTTTAGTTTCGTTTTTGATTTTAATCTTAGAGGTTTATGAGAAAGATCAGTGTTTCAGGTTGCATTTGGTAAAAGGAGTAGAAGATTTGTTGGTGTGGGTTTTAGATGTTTTGATTTTGATTTTTATAAATTAGTTTTTTTTTTCTTTTTTTTCTATTGAATATGGAAGGAAGAAGGGTTGTTTCATCAAGCCCACGCCCTTGTTCAGGTCGTAGAGCTTTAGCAAAGAAAAGACCACGTGTTGATGGGTTTGTTAATAATGTTAAGAAACTACAGAGAAGAAAGATTTGTTCGAAGAGAGGTCGTGCTTTTAGTATGAGAAATGCCCAGGAACGATTCAGGAATATTGGGTTACAGGTATGTGCTTCTTCATTTGAATGTGTGAATGGTTGTGTTTAGATTTGAATTTGCAGGGAATCTGAGAGCTAAGAAGATATTTCTCAAAGCACACAACACCTCCAGGTCATGCATAACTAGTGTTTGACAAAACACCTGAACTACCAGCTTGGTTCCACTAGGTTTGCCATGGACTTTGTTGGCTATTTTTGATGGTCTAGGACAGAAACTCGAAATCAAGATGGAATAGAGAGTTGGTTTGGAGATGAGTCCGAGTTTGCTGAGAGTGTAAGAAGATTTGGTTTCGAAATAGAACCGAGAGAATAGCCAAAACATTCACCAGTTTTAACATGAACTACAACGAAAAAATTCTTTAAATTTTGTTTCAAATTACTAATTTTTATTTGGTTTGTTTTGTTCTTTGATCTTTGTTTTGGAGGTTTATAGTGAACATACCAGAAAGATTAACACTCTATCAAAGGTTTTTAATTGTTATTGGTGTGTGATAGATTCTTTTCTGCAGACTCGGTGGTGTTGTTGTGTCGCGATTGAATAACTAGTTTCACACGGGCAAAGTATGAACATAAGTATAGAAGTATTAAATCCCTGCACCCGACCCGACCCGTCCTACGATAGGTTGGGTGCGGGTGAATATTTATATCACCCGCTAACTAGCGGGTCGGGTGCGGGTGGGGCCAAACCCGACCCACCCGATGTGCGCCCTAGCTTTATCTATTAAAAAAAAAAATATCCTGCCTTCAACTTTTTAAAATTGAACTTTGATGCTTCTTGTATTTCTTGTTTTACCAAGATATGGTTTGGTTTTGCATAACCACAGTAATAGGTCCACCCACACCCACACCCACACCCACAACAACAGGTCCACCCACACCCACAACAACATGTCCGCCCGGAGCTGCATCTCCTGAAGAAGCAGAAGCTTTAACTCATCTAGAGGTAACAAAGTGGGCAGCCCATCTCTCATTAATTTTTTACATCAAAGGAGACTGTAAGAAGACCATTCATCATATGCAAAGCTATACCAACTCCATCAAGTGGCAACGCCAAACATTTCTTCAACAAGTCTCAATTTTAGAAAGCTGCCCAACTTTTTTGGGATTCCTTTTGTGCATAGACAATGTAACAGTGTAATCAAAAGTTAGCTAAGGAAGGAAGAACATCTACTAACCAACATTCCTGGAATCCTTTCCCTTCTTTTGTTACTCTTAATCGAATAGTAGACAAGTCAAAATGCCAGTCATGTGGCGTTGGAAACTCTAAAACTCTACTACTTTTGTAACCTCTACGGTTATGGACCATGGTCCTGTAACCTAAGAACCAGCTTAATTTTGCTACAAAGTTTTCAACTCACAACAAAAAAAAAAAAACAAAAAACTAATGAATTATGGTGCCCTTTTCTCTAAACCTAAACTCCGATCGACATCGTACAGAAGAAGTGAAACATTAAGAACGCAAAACGTGGTACAACTGGAAGCATAATATCAGTAAATTGAAAATGTTCTTCGCTAAATCATCCGCTTAGAGACTTCATCAAAATTTCAAAATTACCTTAACCATCTTCTAAGATCACTAGTACTGGAAGGAGAAATTTCACCACCACCAACACTAACACCACCATAAAAACTATCGGTACAAGAAGACACGTTTGAATTTTGTTCTACACCATAATGAATTCCACCGTGAACACTTTTAAAACTTGGGCTCCTTAATTGTTGATGACTACCTAAACCAAACCCATTGCCGCTATAAGGGTCTTGGGGAGGAACTGGAAATGATAATCGTTTTTTTGCTGATAATCCATTGATTCTATCTCCTCCTTCTGGTGTTAATGGTCTTTGTCTTGGTGCACTTTGTGACCTAATTCTCGCCTTAGCTGATTCAGTTGCTGCCATATAATTCGGTATTGAACCTGAACCGCTGCTATTCCGGTGGTGGGGGTTGCCACCAGCACTGTGGTAGAAATTAGAGCTTGGGGTTTGTAGTAATGTCAGGTAATTTCTATTTTCTTCTTTGATATAACGTGGACTAGCGGAACGAATTTGTAAATTAGGTCTTGATTTTGAGGGAGAAGGTGTTACAGGGGATTCATTTAGTGAGTAATAATTATGATAATGATGAGATGTTCTATGAAGTGGTGAAGCAGTTGAGTGTAAATTTGGTTGTTGTGGATTAGGATGATGAGGATAATGGTGATGATTATTATTGTGGTGAAACTGTTGTTGTTGTGATCTTCTAATATAAGAATAAGGTCTTGAAGTGTCAATTTCAACTGTTCTAATGGAATCTGATCTTTGATCGGTCGATGATCTTCCTCCTTTGTTACTCTCCCATTGTTTTGCTGCCATCCATCTATCCAACCATTTTGGTGGTCTTTCTTGATTAAGTTCTTCTTCATTTCCAATTGATGAGTTTCTCCCAGATCTCCATAACTTCATTTTGTCAGCAAAGCAATGTCAGAAAAATCAGTGTTCATTAATCCATCAAAAAAACCCTACAGAGTTAACAGAGAGAGGGATGAAAATGAACCTGTTGAGAGAAAGCATAAGACAGGGCTTTTTCACGTTTAAAAGCAGCAGCTTCTTGTCTAGAATGCAACATAGCTTGCATTTCATCAAGAGTATGCGGTCGATCATCACAATCAGATGGAATTGTAGTACTTCCATCTCTAGACTGTTAAGTGAAATAGAAATAAAGGCCATTAAAATACTCTGTAACTAAATCAATAACTAACTGTAACGATTAAATGTTAACTTACAGTAGTAGATTTCCTTTCAACAATGTCTTGAAAATACCGAGAATCCCATAGACTATTTGATTCACTAATGGTGGATCTTCTACTCATTATTTCATCATGAGAAAGTCTAATTCTTTGATCTCGTACTCTAGCTTGAACTTTAACTAGAGCTTGCATACATCTTAAAGTCATCTTCGCTTGCTTTCTTACATTATGTCCTCTTACTAATGCTTGCAACTTTACTAGCCCTTTTAATGCTCTTAGAGCTCTTCTTGCCTAAAAAAAACCACAATCTTTTTTAATCAATTCAACAACATAAAAATCCATATTCAAACGATTCACCAAAATAATCAAAAGCCTATTAAATTTTTCTATCAATTTCATCAGAAAAAATACAGATTCCATATCGTCAAACAATAAAAAAGGGTGAAAAGTCTGAGGTTTTGAGTAGAAGATTCACCAGATATCCTCTGAAAGCTGTTTGAATCATTATAGCAGCATAAGTTTCTCTAGCAAAATTAGGTGGTCTAGTTAATCTAACAACTTCTACAGCTGCTTGGGCTGTTGCTACCGCTGCTTCTGCTGCTACTGCCGTCGCTACCGCCATCGCAATAGCGTGTCTTTCATCTGCAGCTTTACTTTCATGTGCCGATACATGGTTTATTACTTGTGGTGCAGTTGTGGAAATCGTTGTCGATGATGTTGTTGCAATGCTCTTAGCTGGTTCAGATTGTAGTTGTGGTTGGTTTTGTTGCATTACTGGTTCTGGATTTGAAGTTTTTCTGAAGATCCATCTTCGTTTCTCTCTTTTCTATTCAAGATAATCAAACATAAGTAAGTTAACGATCAAAAAAGTTGAATATCTTGAAAGGACCCTAAAATCGACAAAGAAGAAGAAAATTAACTAGGAAAAATGTAACCTTTTCTTCTTCTTCCTCGTCCTCGTGGTCTTCTCTTCTTTTACCATTTTTGTCATTCTTACTCTTAGTAGGAGATCCAAAAGCTCTTTTAACAGCGGTTAACCATGAATTTCCTTCTTTCTTTCCCATGAAACGAAAGATGATGAACGATACAAATTATTAGCAGCATTTACAGGAACAAAGACTAAAAACCCTTCCTCCTAGATAACAGTCGGGAGATTAAAAATCAAACAGAGACTCGATCTTGGGGTAATAACCACCGTTTTACGCTTTATAAGGTTAGCTGTCTTTTAGTAGCATGGTAATTGGAAAAGAAAAGGAAACATGGTGGTGTCAGTAAAGTAATAATATTATGAAGTTATGAACTGTGACCAACTACTCTGACTATAAAATGTAAAGAGAAATGGTATCCAAAACAGAGAGAGAGTTCTCTCGATAACAGTAAAACACCGAGAGTGATAGAGAGCGACGTGCTTATTACTGTGTAATATATTACTCTGGGTGAGTACATGTTGTTTGGGAGGAACCCAAATTATCTGCTTTAATAATGGCGTCACATGATAATGGCTGCAGTTAGAGAGTCAGATAGAGAGACGGATTGAATCTGGGATATAGTCGGTGGAATAGTGGATTGATGTGATCGACCAAGGTTTAAAAAACGGCCGTTGGCCATTTTAACGGTCACGTCTCACGGTCATGTAGCATGCTTCTGACTGTTGCCGTTACCCTCTTCCAAGTAACGATGCTCTATAGAGGGGGATTATTAAAAAAAGAAAAAAAAGGGATTTATTGATTCTTTAAAATAAATAACTATTTTATATTATTCTTTTTTAAGTTGATAATAGGTAAAAAAAAAATCCGTCATAACTACTGTGACCATTTAGTTAATAATGTACGTGCAATACAGTATGTATAGTAAAAAAATAATTATAATAAAAACCCATAAATATCCTTTAGCCTAAAGCACATGTTGTAAGATTAGAGATTTAATCTTACGGTGAACTCATCTGTATAAAACTCATGCATAGTTTATACTGTTTTCTAGCATGTTCTAGACTAAATTCAGGACAAATTATTAAGTCATTTCCTGTAATTTCATACATTCATTTAAACAAACCCATTCAACAACAACAGTATAAGAAATCAAATGCAACTTGTTTATCTTCTTTCATGGCAGCAGAGTTCTTTCAAACCCCATAGCCTTCTGCCCAACCCAAATCTGAATCATACCTATTCTTTACAATTTCTTAAATTCGAGAATCCTCTGTAGCAACGAACATTTCAACCACAATTCCATGGTAATGAGATACTTGCTCAGCCTTAAATACCATTGTCGTGGCGGTTGTTTCAGCCCGTAGATGGACTTATTTAGTCTGCAAACATGATTAGGATATTCCGGATCTGCATACCCAGGTGGTTGTTTCATGAACACCTCTCCATCCAACAGTCCATGTAAGAAGGCATTATGGACATCAAGCTGACGTAAGGACCAATTTCTTTGCATAGCTATCGATAAAACAAGGCGAATTGTGCACGCTACACAACCGGACTAAAAGTTTTGTCATAGTCTACTCCTTCCTGCTGATTAAATCTTTTCGCAACTAGTCGAGACTTGTAGTGATCAACGCTGCCATCTTGATTATATTTAACACGATATACGCATTTAGATTCTATTACATTCATTCCCTCTTTAAATGGTACCTTGGTCCATGTCTCATTAAGAATTAAAGCATTGTACTTTTTATCCATGGAACTGCGCCATTTGGGATCTTTTTGTGCTTTCGTGTAACAAGTTGGTTCTAAGACATGGCTGATCTGCAGAGGATGTGTTGTTGCTGATAAGCATAATATTTTAATTGGCTTACTGATTCCATCTTTCCGTCATGTAAGCATAGGGTGAGTAGGCGCTGATGTGGTGACAGGTGTAGTAACTTGTTCTGACAGCTGCTAAGTCTCTCCCTGAATCGCTCCAATTGAAAATTGAGTATCTAAAGCATTACTAGTGGAACCTGAATGGTTTGACGTGGACTGAAGCTGTTGAGTTTCTTCATAAACCTGAATATTAGTGCGAGTTCACCCTGAATTGTTGGACTAGAATGGTTGTTGTTGTGTATCTGCAAGAACTGCTTCAAAAGGAACTAAAGTTGCTGCAACAGGACCAGTTGATCAATCTGAGTGATCCTGAATAATTTCACGTCTAGGAGGTGAAGTATTATGTTCAGTTACATTGGAGGTTGTTGGAAAATTAAAGATTGGAGGAGTTGATAATACCTTTGTTGTTGGCTTTTGAATGGACTTCTACATCACAGTTGAAGCATGTTGCTGAGTAAGGAATGTGAATGCATCATCTACAAATCTGACATGTATTGAGATATAAATTCTATTTGTTGGTCGATACAAACACAAATATCCCATGTGTGCACTACTATAGCCAATAAAAACACATGATAAGGACCTTGGTTCTAACTTGTTATTTTTATACGGTCTTAAGCATGGGTAACAAAGGTATCCGAAGACCTTTAGGAAGGAATAGTCAGGCTTCTTAGAGAATAAAAGTTCAAGAGGGGTTTTGCTTTGTGTCTGTGATGCTGGCAATCTATTAATGAGATAAGTTGTTGTTGTAAAGGCTTCAGACAAAAATTAAGAAGGCATAGAAGCATGGAATATAAGTGAAAGGCCTGACTCTATAATATGTTTATGTCGACGTTCGGCTAGACCATTTTGTGGAGATGTATGAGGACAAGAGAACCTATGAATAATATCTGATTCATTGAGAAATACAGTGAACTTTCTGTATTCACCACCATTATCTCATTGAAAGACTTTGATTTTGTAATCTGTGATGTTTTCCAACTGCTTTTGAAGTGGATAAAAATGGGTAATGCATCATACTTCTAGCTAATGGATAAATCCATGTATAATGTGAAAAAACATCCATTAACAATAAGTAATAGTTATGACCATTTCTTGATAAAGTAGGTGAAATCCATAAGTCTGAAACAATTAAACTCAAGGGAGTGTCATACAAAGTTTTGCTATTTGGGAGAGGTAGCTTTCTACTCTTGCTCATATGACACGAATGAAAAAATTCTAAAGAATTATTGGAAACTGAAAGAGAATTACTGCGAACAATTTTAAGAAATGTCTTTAACATAGGATGTCCTAGACGCTGATGCCAAAGAGGAATTGTTTCTGAGGTGTAGGTGGAAAGAGAAGATTCAACAATTGTTGCAACCTCAAATATGTAGAGACGATTCATATTCGTTCCTCGTAATAGAATTGTCCCCGTGTGGAGGTCCTTCACAACAAAACAAGAGGAGTGAAATTCAAAATAAACTGAGTTATATTTGCATAATTGAGAAACCGATAACAAATTAGTTTTTATTTTTGGGACATGAAAAACATTATTTAGTTTGAAAGATTTGTTGTTTCAGTTGATAGTAGCATTATCAACATGTGTTATCTGCAAACCATTACCATTACCCACATGAACCTGCTCAGTTCCTCCATACTCATGCTTGATGCTCAACTTGTCTAGATTTGTTGTCAAATGATGAGTTTCTCCAGTATCTGTTACCCAGTTACTATCTGTCGGTCCTCCAGGCAAGGCAATATAGGCAGCTGGTTGTCGAGACTGTCTTGGTTGGAAATCTTTTTTAAAGCGAAACCAGCATTTGAGAGCAACATGCTTTCTTCTCCCACACAACTGACAGGGACCTTCTGATTTTTGTGCTTCATATCTTGGACTAAAGTTTTACCTAGAAGATGAGTTATGAAAACTCTGACTCATATTACCTCTCTGATCTGGTCTTGGGTAGGAGGCCCTATGTGAAGATTGTGCAATATTGGCTAGGGGTTGCTGGATCTGTGTTAGTTGTTGCTCCAACCGCATATCAAAGCTTAATAGGTGTGCATATAATATACCCATATCGAGCTCTACTGCTGCTCAATGAGGTTACAATCGAGTTATATGACTGATTAAACCACTTAAGATTGCTTCCTGCATATCTTCTTTTGAAATGGGATTGCATGATGCTGCATGAGCATCAAAAATAGTTTTAGATTTGGAGAAATATTCATGCATATTTTGTTACCTTTTGTTAAGTTATACAATTCTCGTTTGAGATGCATACTGTGAGCCTTTTTTTAAGGGACATATCTCTTTTCTAAAGCATCCCATACTTTCTTTAGATGTTGAAAGACCTACAACTCTTCCTCAGACACTCTTTGTTAAGGATGAAAGTAACCAACCTAACAGGATTTGATCATGTTCTTCATATTTGACAAATTCTGGATTCTCCACTTGGGAATTTGGTAAAGTTTGTGGTGGTTTTGGTAATGTTCCATCCATATAACCTTGTAATTTGTAACCCTTTAAAAGCCTAGCCATTTTGAGGGCCATCCAAAACCAATTTGGGTCCACTTTTTTAAACCCATCCCATAGATGTGGCTATGGGACAACCTAGTGGTATGTAAAAATACTTAAGTACCCTCTCAGTAATCAAACAATTACCATTAACCCTTTCACTAATAAAAGTTTAAAAACCTAAACCTAAACCATTCTCACCTTCTTCTCTACCGATTATCAATCTCTGTTTTCTCTTCTTCTTCTCTAGTTTTTAAACTACCGATTGTGGCGCAATCCAATTCATCGTAAAACGATTAATCGTAAACCAGTTCATCGTATAATCGTAAACCAATTCATCGTCGTAATTACAATCTAAAAATGGCAAGAAATAAGCAAACAACACGTCAACCTGCTAATACTAACAGGCCGGATTATTCCGAGAAAATAAGAAATAAAGAGATCGTTGAAGAACAACACGAAGAACACGAAGATGATGACCTAGAAACGGAGACTGATTCCGACAATGAGACTCTCCAGAACTTTGTAACGGCTCCAATAAGGTAAGGGTTTACCATTATTTGTGTTTATTTTGCTTCAATCGAATGAAATCGTCAATAAAATATCTAGGGTTTTCGGTTATTTGTCATAATCGGTAGTATTGTGGTTGTATTTAACTACCGATTATGTTAATGTTCTTCATTTCTCATGAACATCATGCACAATCGGTAGTTATGTTTACACATTAACTACAGATTATATTCCTGGACCAAAATTTAGGCATAATCGGTAGTTTCATATAGGGTTAAATTCCCGATTATAAAGTTAGTGATTCATGAACATCGACCATAATCGGTAGTTATATTTAGTCATAAACTACCGATTATTTTCCTGGACTCAAATTTAGGCATAATCGGTAGTTTCGTATAGGGTTAAACTTCCGATTATGAAAGTTAGTGATTCCTCAAAACATCAACCATAATCGGTAGTTATAATTTGGTCATTGACTACCGGTTATAATCCTGGACCCAAATTTACACATAATCGGTAGTTAATTTTTTTTATGTAACTACCGATTGTATGTGTGTCCATAGACTTTTCTGTTCCATTTTTTATGCACAATCGGTAGATAATGTAGAGCCCGAGCTACCGATTATGCATAATCAGTAATTATTTTATTTTTTTACTACCGATTATGAACAATCGGTAGAGTTTAATGTACTTTGTCTACCGATTATGTAGTGATTATACGGTGTCTTGTTGGCAATAATTGTTCTTTCTTTTGTATCAAAGAAGGGAAAGGCAATATAAGCATTCCCATGATACAATTCTTTCGGGGCCTCGTCATGAAGGGGGTAAGAAAGTAACTGCTAGTGCAAGAAGAAAAAAGAGCCCTAACGGAATTGTTATCACTGAAGGAACTCAACCAAGTGTTCCAAGAAGTAGAAACGAAGAAGAAGGATAACCAAGTGCTCCACAAGATAGATACCATGATGAAGGAGGACCAAGTGGTACAAAGAAGCCAGCTAAGAAGAAAGGAGGACACAAGGTCCCCGACTCTTTGAAGATGAAAGGTATTCAAGAAGGCCAAATCCATGGCCTCCAAAAAGATGGAGGAGATCTGTTATTTGGGTACAAAGACTCTTGGGCGAAACAAATTTACTCTACTGAGGTAATAATTATAAAACACCATTTTTAACATATTGTCTTTTTATTCGTAGAAGTGTTAACTGTTATTCTAATTTTTTTTTAATTCGTCGTGTATATTAGGACCATTCTGATGCGGTTCGTCTACTCAAACCTACGACTGCACCAACAAAGATGAAAGATTAGCCGTTAGAAGGTGAGTGTGAACAGTTCCAGCAAATTATACTGCACTCGGGGTTATCTACGGCTGCCCAGAATTCAATGTTACATCACGACCGGGTGTCGATATCGGCCTTCATGGAGAGGATGTATCCTGAGACCGATACCTTCCACATGCCGTGGGGAGAGATGACGATCACCCCCGATGATGTGGTGCAGATTCTAAGTCTCACTGACCATGGTACGACGGTAAAGTTTGATTATGTGAAGCAGTTAAGCTGGGAACAACTTTATTTTTACACTGAGAGGTGCCTTGGTTGGGATCGAGCGACATCCGAGGAAGAGTTCAAATGGTGATTTCCTTACAAAACCAGACAGTTCATCATGGTTCAACTGATGAAAATGTTCAAAGGTACCAAGGCTAAAGAAGAGATAAACCCAGCGTTTAGCGATGATCAGGTCAATGCTGCAGCCACTGCATATCTTCTTTGTGTTTTGGGATGTGCCATTTTCCCCAATGCTATTGAAAACCGGTCGACGCCAACCTTATACAACTTTTGCATCCCCTCAACAAAGTTCGCAACTATTCGTGGGGTACCGCATGTCATGCGTTCTTGATGGAAGAGTTGAGAAAGGCATCGAGGGAATTAACTACCCAAATTGCCGGGAACGTGAGCCTACTACAGGTATTTTGGTAACTCTATTGATGGTTTGATTGTTATTTTTTTTTTCCTCTTTTAAGAATCAATTTTCTCATATTTGGTTTGATATGTACACTAGACATGGATCTATGACCACTTCCTGTCCCTCGAGTTGGCGAAAGAGAATCTGGTATGGGAGAAAGGAACACCCCGAGGAATAAAATACATCTTTGACGGCAACCACTCAAGGTCTAAGGAACATGAGTTGATTTCTTTGAGGAAGAAATTAGACTCGATGGCATCCAAAGATATATGTTTTGATCCATACATGGAAGACCGAGCTAGTGGTCATATAACGCGAAGGTCTGAGTTATCGTTCTACTATGGACCCTTGTGGCATCCCACTGGATATGTCATGTACAATTCCTCTAGGGCGATGCGTTAACTCGGTTATGTCTAAGAAGAACCTATGAGTCACATCTTCGGCAAGTTCAAATTGGACGTGGAGAATTGTGTTTGTGGTAAGGACTCGATCACAGTAGTTTACTCTGGTAACCCATCCGTTGAAGATTGGAACAATATGATGCAATACATGATCAACGAGGGGAGACCTGTAAACCGAGGTGATGAAGCAGATCCACGCTATATGGTATGGTACCGGCAACATTCTCATCTTCATGTGATCCGTGAAGATAAAGGAAAGACCACCAGGGTGTCCGAATATACTTGTATCATCAAAGACAAACCCTCTGGTTATGAAAGGCTGGTACGAAATGTTATTTCCTTTTGATTCTAGTATTACGGCTTAATAGTTTAGATAATAATGGTTTGATTGTTATTGCCTAAAAACAGAAAAAAAAGGTTTGCATTTTTCTCAAAGAAGATAGTTGGGTGCATAAATGCGGGAGTGTCTCCATCAGTTGAGAAGATGATGAGTGAGCATAAATACCTCATTGACAACATTGATAATGAAGCCTATGATAGCAAGTTTGGGGAGAAATCTGCGAATAAGCCTAAAAGTCTAGCAGCAAAGCCGACCAAAAGATCTCGCGGTTCATCGAGTGCTGATGCTGAAGCAAATGTCCCTGAGGATGAAGCCAATGCCGCTGATGCTAAAAGATTGTTAGCCCCTGGTGCTCGTCGTCGTCGTACCAAAACCAAACTCACTAGAAATTAGATTGTGGTTGTTTACTTTATGGATATGTCTCTGGTGTTTAACATTACTGATGTTTAACTGTCTAACATTAAATTGTGGCTGTTTTTGTGAGTTATCAATTGAATTACAAGAGATTTATTTTTAACAAGTTATTTTGTTCAAATTTCATTATAATCGGTACGTAAGGGTCTGAATCACCTAACGATTATGCATTTTCATCAACAATCGGTAGATAACAATCTACCGATTATTTTAGTGTTATACAATCAGTAGTTTAAATATCTACCGATTACCCTTACCAATGGAACTGCCTGTTCCTGGATACATTTTGGACTATAATCGGTAGGTTAAAAGATTCTTAAACTACCGATTATGAATGTTCAAAATGTTGGAATTTTGATAATTTTTTTGATTTCCAATTTGGGGCTACATGCATAATCGGTAGGTTAAAAAAATTCTTAAACTACCGACTATGAGTGTTCAAAATGTTTAAATTTTGATAATTTTTCGATTTCCAATTTGGGGCTACATGCATAATCGGTAGTTTAAGAAATTCTTAAACTACCGATTTTGCATTTTCAAAATGTTGGAATTTTGATAATTTTTTCGATTTCCAATTTGGGGCTACATGCATAATCGGTAGTTTAAAAAATTCTTAAACTACCGATTATGCATTTTCAAAATGTTGGAATTTTGATAATTTATTAGATTTCCAATTTGGGGCTACATGCATAATCCATAGTTTAAAAAATTCTTAAACTACCGATAATGCATTTTCAAAATGTTGGAATTTTGATAATTTTTCCGATTTTAAATATTTCAATATTCTTAAAAATTCTTATCCTCCAATAATTGTGCGGCCATCTTATTTCTTAAATATTGCCATTGGGTGATATTCTCGGTAACCGCCTCATTAAAGTCTCCTATTTTTTTTCGTAGCAACGTGAAAACCACAATTGCCATCCCCCTCGACATCGTCGGTGGACAAAACAAATGGTATAATGAGTAGAGGGAGTTGTTCCAAATACTCATTGTGTATAAGTTGGGTTTGACTAAGTTGGGAAGGAAACGTAGAGACCTTAGCTTTGATTTGTCGTGAGCTTGGTCCACCTTCATCCTTCCTTGGACGACCCCTTTTCCTTAAAGCCGGCAAATCTTCAAACTCAGCTTCAGTATGTTCATGCCTAGAAAGGTCACGATGACTAGATAACCATTCCTTCAACTCTTTTCTTTGAATTGACCTCGACTTTTCGGTATTCGGACTACCCATCGTCTTTTCTTTATTTGGTTCCTAAACAACCTTTAAACAGGGGTGAAGGGCTTCCTTTAAATAGTGCATCAATATTTTCTTTTGTGCCCCATTTGACGTAGAGTAACGCTCGAGTATTCGTCCAAATATTTCCGTCTCCACGAACGCCGCACCATCAACCGCCGAGGTGCTTGGAGTGAAAGTTAATTGCTTCCAAAAGGGATGAATATCATTAATGTCAATCACTTCAATATACCTTCCAAGCATGTGACGACACGGGAGTCCAATACCTATCATCGTCTTGCAGTTGCAAACCATAGTCTCATCATCGTGATCTCTGTACAACTCCAATTGTTTTATCATGAAATTTATTTCCCACCAAGAAACTTTGTAAACTATACCCCTTAGAATATTTTTATGTTTTAAATGTGCCAACGAGAATCTATGCCGACTTTTTTTCCATTGAACCATAAATCTTAGTGAGGTCACGATTGGTGAACTCATGAATTGCTTCTTGGACCGACACAACCCCATTTTGACTACCGACTAGTATGTTCTTTAATCGGCCATGGGACCCCTCTGCAATGCTTGTTGCCTCGTTCTTGAAGTTCTGATATTCATATGTCCATGCAAACACAAACTTATCCTTATGCGGTCCCAACCATTGTGTTTTGTAATACTTAAACTGGTTTGGGATAATTCTTGCCCCATTCATCCTCAAAGTTATTAAAGTTGTATTCATAAACTTCCTCCGTCATCGACCAAACTATCTTATCTCATGCTTTTAGAAATAAGGACCACTTTATTCCATCCTCGACCCATTTTTCATCGGCCAACCTTTTCTCCTCTTCTCGTTCTTCCACGGTTAGTTTACTAATACGTTCATCCTCTTCCTTCGACCTCTTGGTACCTTTGTTTCTTTTTTTAGCTTGGATATGATGTCTGCAATTGGATTTGATGTTACATTGAATGTGCCACGTACAAAGCAAATTCTGGGCTTCCGGAAACACTACCTTTATTGCATTCATCAAGGCTTGATCGTTATCCGTTACAATAACCTTGGAAAATGCTCGCCATTATAAATCGACCTTAATGTTTGAAACATCCAAATCAAACTCACATCGTTCTCAGCATCCATCAAACCCCAAGCCACCGTAAATGTGCATTTGTCCGAAGTGTGGCAAACAATGTTCAACAACGACATGTTGTACCTGTTTGTCTTGTAAATAGCATCTATCAACAAAATTTGATGAAAGCATTGAGCCAATTGGATCATCTTCGGATGTTCCAAGAAAATACGAATCACCTTACCATCCCTTTCTTCTTTTCTCAACGTGTAATTGTGTTTCTCGGCTAACCATTCTGATTGTTGTATAACCATTCGACCATCCCATTCCTTCCTTTTGATCGTTGCTAGCGCCTATCAAATCGTAGACAACGAAGACAAGTTGTTGGGGGTGGTCCGTCTTTATCTTAGATAGGATTGCACTCGCTTTCATTACGGTCCTCATTAGGGATGCACAGGAACCGACCGGAACCGAAGAACCGGACCGAAACCGACAAAACCGTACCCCCAAAAAACCGGACCGAGGGTACAGGGTACAGGTACAAAATTTAGGAACCGGGTACAAACGGGTACAAGGTACAGGTACAACCTAAGAACCGACCTGTACCGACCCAAGGAACCGATCAATATTAACCATTGATCTTTTTATGTTGATTTAATCTCCATCGTTGGTGAACTTCGGTCTTTTCCTTCGTTATTATCTCACTAATGTGCATTCAAAGGCTCTCTTCTTCGCTTCTTCTCTCACCCTCCCCATCTCAGAAAAAGAAAACCGAAAGCTCTCATCCTTCTTCCTATTCTCATCTTCCGTTATAAAACAATTATTGCCACCAAAAATTATTGGGGGTTGAAGAAGCATATTCAATCTATCATTCGTCATGCGGGTAAACTTTCCATCTCTCAGAAAAATCTCTAGGATTTTCTTTTTGCATTTTAAAACCCTAGCTTTAGCCTCTTCCTTTCATCACCCAATGTTTTCATAATACTCATTAACTTTGATCAAAATCTATTCGATTGAAAACCCATGTTCATATGCTATTATTGACCTAAATTTATCTGGGATAGGGAAAATTCTCATGATTGTTCAAAAAACATTGTAACCAATTTATACGAGGAAATTCAACGATAAGAAATGGTAAGTCAGTGCACATTTGTCTTTTTGTATGTTTCAGTTTCTTATGATTGCTTGATGTATGTTTTTTTATCAATTGCCAATTCATTTCCCAAGTATCCAGTCATGTATGTCCATCCACTCAGTGATTCAGAACCTGTTTATGTTTGTTTTTCTTCTGTTATGAATGGATTTGTGTCAATTTTAGAGGCTTCATTTATCATTTGGTGAACCTGTTTATGAACTTGTTTAAAATTTTAGAGGCTTCATTTATCATTTGGTGATTTTGGTCCATATATTGATACAAAACATGGTGCATGAATTGCTCTAACCAACTTTCATGCTATTACTAAAAATCCAGCAGGAAAAACCTGAACATATTTTGCCCAACCGCCTCATTTTGTAAGCATTTTTAGAGCCATATGTTCATTCTATTAGTATGGTTTATGAAACATAAGAAAGGCTATTACCTGCTCGTAGTCCATGGACAATCTACAATCCTCATTAGCTGATATATACTGTTTCATGAATTCATCGCCACTTCTGCACTCCTGAGTCCTGTCACCAAAGGTGGATGGTTTATGGCATATTATGATGGCATTTGTCTAGGAAATTAGCTAGGTATACAATTTTAAATCAGCATATGGGAGCTCTTAAGATCAAAACTCCCTAGTTGTATGACATTTCGAATGTTTTGTTGTTAAAACACTTTGAAATTACCTTTTGTCCTGATCAACTTCTTCTGTTAACTTTTGAAGATGGATGGCTCGTTCAAAATGAGCCATGGTACTTGCCTCTTTCCTAGATTTAGAATGGGTATGGAGTTTATCCCAGTCATGGTACATGCTCTTATATTTCAATTGGTACTTGGTAGTCCATAGTAATTTCTCTTTGATTTTGTACTTGGTAGTAGTAACTACTGCCGGTACTTGCTAGTACTAATTGTTCAAGTATGTTTGTATTTGCTACCAATTAGTATTTCTTTATTAAGAAAGTTATATAATCAGTTAAGGTAAAATTAAGAAAAATACAGATTGATATGAACCACAGTGCCGCGCCCGTATGATTATCATGAACATGGCCTTTATATTATACTTCTAGCTATCTGCATGACAGACTATGTAGTTTAAATTCCAGTACGTCGGCTGAACTGGACCTATCACTTGTGAATTAAGTTATCAAATAAACCATCTGTTCCGGTTACTATCACATCTCCAGCCATGACTTGTTTAAATTCCAGTACGTCGGCTGAACTGGACCTATCAGAATTTTTACCAAGTTGATACGGAGAGTTGAAACTATGTAGTTTTCTTGGTGAATGATAAATGCTACATCCCCTTCTGAGAACAACAAAACCACTATCATCAACATTGACAGCACGCAATCCCTGTCCCTTATCATTGGTGAGTGTAAGAATGTACGCAGTTGATGATCCTTGCGCGTCTGTACTTGAGAATGCTTCTGTTAAGACTTACATTGGATCAGCATTAAAATGAACATGTTCCATAATTGAATCTTTTTACTATGTTTTTTATGGATTGGATCTTTACTACATTTATGAATAGTTTTTATAGATTTCTGCAGTTCTGGACATAATCTCGATAACAAACCACCAAGAATTTCTTTTTTACATTTATTTTCTTTTGTTCCCAGATTTCTCATATGGCAGAATCAACTTAATGTTTTTCTGTTTTATGTTGGGATTCCTTTCCTTTGTTATTACTGCTGGGGTGTACATATATATTATGATATACTACTACGTGTAGGGTCTGGCTCAATTTTTGCTGCATGTTGTTTGCATGATAATTAAATAAAATAAATAATCATGTTTGTCATTTTTATTTAATTTAATTTTATTGTCATGTTGTTATGCAGAGTTCAAGTCAAGCTACAACTTTAGAAACCCAAGTTGGATCCTCTAACCAACTTTCAGAACCTACATCTACACCGGAAGCTCCACAAAGTCCACTTACACAAAACGAAGATACAACCAATGTTGTTGGTGAAGGCACGAAGAAGTCCAAAATCATATCTACTGTATGGAACGAGTTTACAAGGTTAAATCCAGAAGAAGCAAAATGTAATCATTGTAACCATAAACTAGCAGCTAATTCTGAGAGAAATGGTACTTCTGGTTTGAGGAAGCATTTGAAGCGATGTCCAAAGAATCCTAATAAGAAGAAGGTGGATGGACAGACAACCCTGATGTTTCCACCCCCAAGACCAGGTGAGGATGGTAAATTAGTTTCTCATTCTTATAGCTATGATAAGGCACGAAGAGCTCTAGTTGAGTTTATAATTAAGGATGAGATGCCGTTTAGAATGGTAGAAGGTACGGGGTTTAAGGATTTCATGCTTGTGGTGGAGCCTAGATTCAAGATCCCAAGTCGTATGACAATGTACAGAGATCTTTTAGAAATCTATATAGAAAAGAAGAAAAGTTTGAAAGATTTCTTTAAGACATCAAAAATGAGGGTATCTTTGACAACCGACACATGGACGTCACCAAACAATTTTAACTATATGTGTGTGACGGTTCATTTTATCGATCAAAAATGGAATTTGCAAAAGAGAATACTCATGTTTTGTCAAGTTAAAGGACATACAGGTACTGCAATTGGTAAACTATTGGAGAAGTGTTTGACAGAGTGGGGGCTTGAGGATGTGTTCAGCGTGACCCTTGATAACGCTAGTGCTAATAAAAAGGCAATTGATTATCTGAAGCAAAGTGTGATTAGTTGGACAGGAGCAACCGTTAGAGCCGAATATTTGCATGTAAGTTCTTTTAAATCATAATTATGTTTATGTCCTTTCTTGATTATTTAGCTCGTTTCTAGCTATGCTTAATTGTGTCATTTCTAATATTTCAGGTCAGGTGTGCTGCTCATGTTCTTGCTCTTGTTATAAAAGATGCAGTACGGGTCTATAATCAGTCGATTACAAGGATCAGGTCAGTTGTTAAGTATGTACTTAGTTCTCCTGCTAGGTTGGCTAAATTTAGAAATTATGTTACTCTAGAGCATCTTGATTGTAAGAAAGGTTTGAGCTTAGATATGAAAACTAGATGGAATAGCACTTATTTGATGTTAGATGCTGCTGAAAAGTATGAAAAGGCTTTTAAAAGGTTAGAAAAGTATGATAAAGACTACAGAAAGAAGTACATTTTCCAACAAGTAAGGGCAGATGTTTTACCTAATGATTATGATATGGGTATTGATGATATTGATGATATTGAAGAGTGTTCTTCTAGTTCTGAATCTGGTTCCGAATCTGAGGTTGAGGTTGAGCTTGAGGACATGCAGGTTGAGGTTGTGAACAAGACAAAGAAGAAGAAAAAGGGAAAGGCGCACCAACATGCTCCCTATGAAGAGGATTGGGAATATGCCAGAGGTCTTGTGAAATGCTTAAAGGTATTCTTCGATGCTACTGTAAACTTTTGTACAACTACAAAACCTACAACTCATACTTTCTTATGGGAATTAGTAGTAATTCATGGAAAATTAGTTGAGTTTAGAGACAATGTAACATCAAGTCCTTTTATTACACGTATGGCTAGTATGATGTTTTCTAAGTACAATAAGTATTGGGGGGACTATTCAAAGATGAATTCTGCATTGTTTTTTGCTCAATTGTTGGATCCAAGAGAGAAAGAAAGGGGATTAGAGTATCATCTTGAATGTTTGTATGAAAAGGATACTTTGAAGGTTGCATATGTTATGAAAAAGGTGAAAGCAGATTTTATGTTACTCTTTGAAGAGTATAAGTCTATGCATTCAAATGGACACGAGGGGTCAAGTAGCAGCACTAGTGTTTTTTCTGTAACTGATAGTGCAGTTTCTATGCAAGAGCAAAGTTTTCTATCCAGGATTAAATCAGGGAAGAAAAGGCACAAAAAGAACCCATCTGGATCTGGTGTTGAGACTACAACAGAGTTGGACAGGTATTTGATGGATGTGATGGATGTGTCTGAGTCTGAAGGTGGGGAAGTTGATTCCAGTTTTGATATATTGGTTTGGTGGAAGAACAATAGCAGCAGGTACATGATACTCTCATATATGGCAAAGGATATATTAGCCATGCCTGTGACTTCAGTTGCCTCTGAATCAGCATTTAGCACCGGAAAACGAGTGCTTAGTCCATGGAGAAGTTCCTTATCTACTAGGACGGTCGAGGCATTGCTCTGTACACAAAGTTGATTACTAAAACCAATTGCTCTTGATCTTTTAAATGATTATATACCGGACGACAACTCTAACGTTGAGGAAGGTAATATGACTTTTTTTTTTCTTTTTCTTTATTAATCATCAATTCAATATTTAATATGAATTCATTTCTTAATGGATGTTGCAGAGTTATTGGGTCCTATGCCAGCGCCAGAATCTTTTGATCCTTGAAGTTCATTAGATTTATTTATATGTCGGTTATTCTTCTTTTTTGTGTTTGTGTGTTTATTTGACGTTAAAAATAACTTCTTTAAGTATCAAATTTTATTTGACGGAAGTCACGGAACAACCAAACTTTTTGTGTTTGTGTTTATTTGACGGAACTAATTATTGTATACATTTCGTAATTAGATTGAAATGGTAGAAACACTTAAATTTTTTTTTTTATTTCAACAATTTATATTTAAATTTCATATATAACAAAAAAAAAAAAAAAAGGTACAGGGTACGTACCCGGAACCGGACCCGGGGTACAGGGTACAAAACCGGAACCGGACCGAGGGTACGGGGTACAGGGTACAGGTACAAAACTTAGGAACCGACCCTAGGGAGGTACAGGTACAGGGTACCATCAAGAACCGAGCCGAACCGACCTTTGTGCATCCCTAGTCCTCATAGACTTCACCGTCTCCATTTCCTTTGGTTAAAACTTGGCAACCATTACGTGCCCAACAAGACTTTCCGGATCTTCGTGGTTGTGACGACCATTAGCAAATCTAAACATTTTCCATACTTTACCTTTCTTACCTTCGGGATTATGTAAGATAATCTTAAATGGGCATCCAATCTTCTTTGAATTACCTCGGTATATCCTCTCCGTCTTCTTTACGTATTTACGATTCTTTCCCACGTGACTCTTTCGCTCGCCACCTCTCTCACAAATCATTTCAAATCGATCAACCTTCACTTGATTATTCTGAACTACAACCCACATCTTCTCTTTTGCCTTACTGATAAGCCATTCCTTTTCCTCCGCCTTACTTCCAAATGTCTTAATGCGCATATAACAAAACAAATATCATAAGCCTAACCATGTAACATACATTCTTAGAACAAGTTAAGAGTGGGTAGGTAGCGTACCAAATTATTTGCATAGTGTAGGAAAGTATCAGAACCCTCGTATGAAACCGGATTAACCCATTCAATAATCTGCGTAAAATAGCAATGAGTTAGACAATGATAATCGGTAGTTAATTATGTTACCTTACTACCGATTACCAACAATCGGTAGATAATAATATCCCCGTGCTACCGATTATCAACAATCGGTAGATAATATGTATTCCTAAACTACCGATTATAGGAAGAAATCAAGTCAAGTTTTGTACACAAAAACAAGTATACTCGGAGGTTTAATTTGTTACACCACTACCGATTACAATACAATCAGTAGATAACTATATGCCATATACTACCGATTACAAAGTTTGCAAAATAAAAAATTTGTAGGTCTGGAGAAATTCAATTTTGGGGCTACTAACATAATCGGTAGATAATATGTATTACTAAACTACCGATTATGCTACTAACATAATCGGTAGATAATATATATTCCTAAACTACCAATTATGCAAACAGAAATTCAAAAAAAAAAATCAATTTGGGGCTACTAACATAATCGGTAGATAATATGTATTCCTAAACTACCAATTATGCAAACAGAAATTCAAAAAAAAAAAAATCAATTTGGGGATTTTGTATAATTGGTAGTAAGTAATCTTCACGAGACTACCGATTATTCCTAAATTTTGGTCCATAAAGTATAATCGGTGGTTTATGGTACTCCATTATCTACCGATTCTGGGATGTCCATGGCATTAAATGCATGCAAAAATGAATTTTCTTTGTTGTCGATCACATACAAATGCATACAAATTGGGTTTTTGAGCTTCTTAACACAATACCTGATTGTTTGATGCATTATTATCTTCATTTTGATGTGATTCATCGTCTAGGTTTTCTTCCACACCAAAATTTGGATCATCCAACAAATAACCCAAATCGTCATTTCTAAACGTGTTTGAACCTTCAATATTATGTTCTTCATGTTCAATCTCACCTTCTTCCTCATACTCATCCATGTTTGTTATTGATTTTAGGTAAAATGTGATTTCCCCAAACTTCTTCTTCTTCTTCTTCCTCTCTAACACACTCTCTATTTCTATTCTAAAACTCTAACTCAAATTCATCATCTAACACTAACTATAACCAACTTAATTAACTAATTAATTAAAATTAACACTAATTAAGCAAGGGCAGATTAACCATTATAGAAAATATATGGATAATGGATGTATTGATATTACTTCATAATGACCTTATTTTGTTTTATTAGTGACCCCAAATTGATTTTGGATGACCCTCAAAATGACCAGGTTTAAAAGAGGTTTGAACTGTGTAACCCAAAGAAGATAATTAGTATCATTTAGTTTCACATTAATCAAGTGATTAATGTGAAGTTATTATAGGGTTAAAGTTTGAGCAGCCATGGGTTTTGAAAAGAATGAAGATGTCTTTGTTTGAAGTGGTTTTGGATCGATTGGCGTGATACCAAGTCAAATCTTACTATTTCTTAAATGATTCTTACACTGCTCAATTACAGGATTTATTACACTTAACATTCTTATTAAAAGTATCCTACCATAAATATTCTAGGAGATAAAATCACCTAGCGGAAATATTGTAAGAGATGGTATTGAGTTGACGAGATCTTTTTAGAGATCTTTTAGCTGAGGTAGAGTCGTATCCTTAACACTTTGTTCCAGAGATTCTCAAAGATTCCAGCAGAAGCATGTCATACTTTTACTACTTCGCTAAACAGTGAGTCAAGTAATTCTATTCAAATTTTTGAATGCGATGGTAGTGCAAACTATCTTCTGGACAATATTAAGATTCAGAGGTCTCCGGTATGTAATAAAGAGGAAACAGTAAATAAATGCCTTCGGATCAATAACGATGCAAATATTACTGTTGCATCTATTCAGGATAATCTTGGCAATAAGCTCTTGTCAGTGAGTGATAATGAAATGGTGGAGAAGAAGATGAATGCTTTGAAGGAACTGGAGAGATACTTGGATAGTATGGACAAACAAGTCTTAGCTTTTCCATGGGGTTATCAAAAGAAGAATGAGATCACAAATGCCATTGTTGGAGTAAGAAGATGGTTATCTGCTAACAGAAACCAATTGCTGGAAGTAGAAGAATATGAAGGCAAGTCTAAAAATATCATTCGGATTTCTGATAGAGCTGCAGTAGATGGGAAAAGAAGTATCAGTGATCTGTATAATGATACAACATCTCAGTGAGGCTGATGAGGAAAACCCTGATTAGGATGGAACTTGTAAAGGGAATAATGAGGATTTCGAATCTTTGGTTGAAAATGGAGACGGTTAATGACTTTAATGTGTAGTTAGATGCAGTTGTGAACTAAGTTTTTCTTTTTTTCTTCTCTGGATGGAACTGACTTTGCAACTTCAACTGTCAGGTTGCTTGAATTTTGTGTGTGATAAATGAAAAATTAAGTTTTTGTGCAACTCGGTTGGTGTATCCATCTTCCTGCTTCACTTCAGTTTTTTCATTTTTAGTTCTCTTTGCTTTATGTTAACCAAGCATAATATCGGTTTAAGCTTTCGAGCTAAATCAAAGATGTTTCCCTTGCCAGTTGGTATAATATTGGTTTAAGCTGTCACTGTATCCTATTACTTTAATACGGCTGTAATGTAGCAGCATAATATTGGTCTCCTTTAGAATAGATCTAATTAATATGTCAGTGGTTTTTCTCGAAACCTTAACATCCGCAGAGCTTTCAAAGGCTTGCTTGACTGTGTTCTAGAGAAACTCAGTTGCTCTTGTTAAATAACAAAAAGTTAGGCTTTGACATTTGTCAATAAATCCAGGGATGTTCTTTAGAAACACTAAGAACCGTTTGTGGTTCTGTAATGACTCTTTAGCCTATATAGGTCTTATGGCTCCTTGTCTGGTATGTTTTGTGCACAATGGCCATAACTATATTGTCTTGGACTCTTGATGAGAGCTACCCTCTGTTTTTGTCAGCAGGTTTGGTGGGAATTAGCTTAGAACAGAAATCCTGCGCACTCTAACTTATCATCTCAACCTATTCCGTAGAATAGGAAGGCATACATGATGACATGTTCACGGATGATGAAATCCTAACCCAGTTGACATCTGAACAACAAGAGGATTCAGAATAAGAAAATATGTAGTAGAACCACACTTTCTGTACCTATTAGAGCAGATTTTATTTCAACATCATCGCCACGTCATTTTAGTGGTAATACGCGAGATATCGTTGTTTTACCAATCCGTAGGTAGTTGCATGTTCAGAATATGCTTATTAGAGAATGTTTAACACAAATGGGAAAAGCATCTTAACCGGAACTCTTATTGACATGTCCATGTTTTTTATATCAACTTCCATTGTCATGCCAACTAGTCTAGAGGGGCCAAATTGTGCGAAGCGAAGTCCTTTCAAACTGCTCCTATAGGCAAAATGACAAACGACAAAACAAATATAATGCTTCATTATCTTCATTAGGTCTTTTGGAACGCGGAATTAAGAACATTTATATAAACTCCTGGATCAAATATTAAAACCACAAAAACTGCAATGTATATGCAGGCAAAAAGTATGTCTTAAAGAAATCAACTGACAGGTAAATAAGTTGCAGAATTTCTTATCTCTGTAGTATTTAAAGCGTAGTAGTCTAATTTCAATAACAATGTAACATCCTGATATCAGCGCGAGTGCATATTAGATAACTTATCAAATGCAATCTGTTTTCAAATTTGAAATATAGATGAGCAACAAAAAGTATAGAATGCTCATCCAGCTTTAAAACTATGGGACAGTTTTTTCACCCACCCATAGAAGGATTATAGGCAGAGGAACTAAATTATCGATAATTTACCTAAATCTCTCAATGTAACAAAACTATTAACATGAGGAATCGATTGATTAACTGTTACATCACTGAAATCACCATTTGCCAGTTTTCTTAAGGTTTCAGTCTTTGGGTTGTAAATAGACAGAGTTGAGTTATGCCATGATAGAATTTCACCACTCCTCGTGATGGCAAATGGCAAATGCCTGTCACGGGAGCAGCCCACCCATGCTATACTAAGCTCCCTTGTCCAGTTCCCATTCGACCGATTTTTGTTGTTCCCTTGCATATCCTCCTCATTTATTCCATTACCAGTGCTAAGATATGTGTTCGACTTCTTTAATAACCACACATCGAACAGATATGCCTTGAATTTGGTCAACTACACACAGACGCCCTTCCAATGCCTGGAGTTGTAATAAGAAGCAATCAGGGAGTACTTGTTTGTCTCTAAAACAAGGTGGTGATGGTATCTCGAAGAACACCTCATTAGCCAAATCGAATGCCACGATCCTCCAAGGATGCTCATAATTTATCCAATGAAGAGCTCCATCTACGAGAACTCCAGGTGACACAAACAGATTGCTTTTGGAACCGCAAAGCAATTTGCTGTTGGTTAGTTTTCTATCAAGATTTCTCCACTGAACATCAACGCCAAGAGTGCATACTTGGACCTCTCCTATGTTCTTAGGTGGAAACCGGAAACATATTCTAACTATCATATATTCATTAGTTGAAGGAAAATAACCAAAGCCAGATGCCATAGTAACATCATCAACTTTTTCCTTATTGACGAATGCTGGAAGACACATCTCTTCTCGTGTGATGAGATTGCAGACGTAGATAGGATCTCTGGATACCATTGAAAGGGTTTTGAATACAAAGAAACATATCAAACAATTGCAAGAACCAACTGCACTCAGATGAGCGTCTGCGGGAAGTAAATCACGGTGGTTGATCCCAGCAAAAGCCTTATAGTTAACCGTGTAGTTATTGATATCATTATAATTATATTCTCCATAAAAAGTTAGATATGAATCATTCAATAAAAGGAAACACACCTTATTATTAGCAACATCAGACCCCCTGTGGCAGCAATCATAAGGTCGATGATGATCGATGATGATGACCACCATGATCGTCATTGAGTATCAACGATTGCATAAGTAAATGCTTATCAACAAACTGAGTGTCACCCAGGAAGGGAAGTTGACGCCATGTTTTACATACTCGTTTCGACTGTAAGATGTACTCAGCAGGTAATCGTATAAATATCTCTTCCATAATTTCTGTAGGTAGAAGGTTGATCTCCATCACAACAGATTTTTGTTTGTTTTACCAGATTAATCAGATCCTATTAAGTAATTCAAGCTTTTAATACTGAAGTGATTAAAAAAGAAAAAAAAAACTTAAAAGGGGTTTAACTAGCCAAGGTAAGCAAACCCATGTTTAAGATGCACTATCGTCCGAATTTGAAATTCCGTGGTTATTGACATGAGAGTTTTTCTTTGGGAAAACACTAGATGTCCACTTTCCAGTTTCCGAAGGAAAAAAATTCACAAATTTGTGTTTGGTTAAACTCTAGTACCGCAACAAACATTAGACACCTTGCCTTTGCCATAAAAGAGCCTTCATATAGTTGCATTTCCTGATTTCCCTTTTCGTCACAGCAAGTCCAGCAGAGATAGAAACAACCAAAATCAGTGTTTTGAGCCCGTGGCAGTGGCTACATCAAATAGACCACCTGACATCTAATAGCAAGGCTATCCATTACAAAACAAACACCGAGTCTGCAGCAAGACAAACGTACGCTGGATTTGATTCTCAACACGAGTTTTCGTTTAGAACTTGCTTGTAAGACTCTGGAGAAAATATATCTAGCACTCACTGAAGAAGAGAACAGGAAGTTACATTTGAAGTATAAAAGCACTATATTGAGGTTTGATTAAATTTATAACATACTAAATACAATACTAAATAGCCAAATCATTACACCGACACATTAGTACTTGCAGAAGAATAGCCATAAATATATGATCCAAATCCCCAAAACGTAATAATCAAAGAAAGAATTTTGAAGCCACTCATTGGATCATGGAAAAGAATAACAGCTGCAATGCTAGTGAGAGGAACCCTTACTGCATTGATAACACCAGCTAAAACAGTTGAAGCCAGAAAAAGAACTGCCGTTCCTCCCAAAACTCCCAACTGGAAAGTTAATGCAGACCAAATAAGAACCATATAGTAAGACGCCTCACCATTCTTGAAATTTTTAGCTTCAGATTTCATCCCTGCGAAATCGTTATTTACGGTAACCCCAATCGTTGTAAAAATGAAAGCAAATAAGGAAACCATAACTTGCTGTTCTAAGACTACATGGAAAGACCTTCTCCCCAGTAACTTCACAAAAACCAACTCTGACAGAGCAAATATGAGTCCATGAAGAGCTGATCCCACAATATCCCATATGAACCCCAGTGTATATTGGCTGTCATTGACGTTAACGAATCTATCTGAATCTGAATCTAAACCGATAAGAACAACTGCTGTAGTTATGATCACGATGGCATTTAACGTGGACACTTTTATTTTGTTCTTAACTATGAAATAGCCAAAAATGGTAGAAAAAACCAGTGAAGAAGATGCTAAAAGAGAAGCAGTTGATGCAGGCAGATAGGCGTAAGCATATGCATACATGAGATTATCCGCAGCACTTAAAAACCCTAAAATTATATAAGAGAGAGCGAGTTTGACTGTGAGAGGCGTTGGCTGAATTTTAAGAAAAATATATGATGGAAGCAAGAATAGAGCAGTTAGAGGCCACCCAGCAACTGAAACCCATGAAATTATCCATTTGCTTTTTCCACCATTAGCAAAATAGAGACGGGATAGGAGACTCGATGCTGGAAAAGCTACAAGCATTGATCCAATGCTTAGAACTAGTAGAATCCAATAAGAGACTGGCTTCCTTGTGTATGCTTCACATGCCATGGTCTTAAATCTAGAAAGCTGATCCAACAACGAAAGAGAAGGTTCTGGTGATCCATCCTCCTTTGTTTCTTCTTAAGTCAAAAACAAAACCACATCCAAGATACTCAGAATCAATGAGAAGGAATAATGTATATCAATAGTAAAAAACATGAAATCATATATGCTCTTGAAATTCAGTTAACATAACAGCATTATCACCCACAAACAATGGAGAATTTGGATAAGGAAGAGGAAAGAAAACTGATTAATCAAAGTTCACATGTTTAGGAAACGTGCAAAATTGATCATTCGGAAGTTTTACCATTGCTAGGTAGGATGCTGTAAGACAATTGGGGATAATCTGCAAGAGAAAAATATCAAAAAAGTACTTAAGAGGAAAGTGTACGGATCCATATCTCGCTTGAAAGACCAATTGGAAATTAAAAATTGAAAACATTTGTACCACAGGATAACAAACAATTTTTCTTATAGAACCCTAGCAAGTATGTTCATGAAAATTTAATCCCTAGGTGAACCTATGTCTATCCCCAATTTAGTTCACTGTTAAAGCTCAACTAGCAATCGGATAATCAACAAAACAAACTATGTATAACCAATTGGAGAAGGACAAATCAAAGAGCCTATCATTGAAAAGAAATCAGTGAGTGAACTGTTCTTACTGAACCCAGATAAAAATCACATTTCAATCACAAAAATATTAATAACCATTATGAGAATACTTAAAACCCTAAGTAGAAGTAACGAATGGATAGTTAACAGCAGAAAAGAACAAAAGAATTATGGGTTTAACATTAGGTGATGAAACTCGGATAGATTGAGTGACTAACCTGTTTTGAGTGAGGGATCCATCTCCATGACTGAAGGGTTTCCTCTTCTTCTTCTTGATTGTTAATCCCAGGTTGGAATTCAAAGTAGAAAAAATCTAATCTCCAATTAATATGGGAACGTCCTACTCCTACCCTCTGCTTTTAATATGATCATACAGAAGATTCTCACTGGAATTACTTTCGTAGCCCAATAAAATATATAAAAAATAAAAAATATTATCATTAAGGCTGAATATTTGGAATTAGGAATTACTAGATAATCCTATATTAGAGATCCGATTAATCTCTAATCCTACCCAGAACCCGGTTTAATCCCTAGTTTAAATTCATGATTTTGGATCAGAATTTTTACTCGTTGGTCCTTTATACGTACGAGTGATATAAATTGCATTTTCTAAAAGGAAAAACTACCCCTTTTTAATTCTATTTTGAATCACTTAGATCACATACTGTACTTAGACTTCTCAAAAACAATTTCTCCAGCAAGCGGAGTTCATTTTCCATAACATAAAAACATCTGAACTTGAGATACAGAAAGATTTTTATGCAGGTTTGATTTGGTTGCATAGCTACCAAAACGAAATTGATAGAGAAAGGATTACAGAATTGAGAGAAGAGATGCAGCGACTTGGATTTGAAGAGGGGAAATAAATAAGGAGATGGGAACAATGAAAAATAAAAGGAGTTGAGGCCATGGGTGGATTGGTATGAATCAGATTTGGTTTGGGTTATAAATTCCTAGCAAGTTCTTGCGCTGGAAACATCAACAAGAAGACAATTGATCTGTTGACATGGCCATGGTATGATGCAAGTCTATTTATTCAACAGTTATGACAATTAATCCGTGGGATCTGCTGGAAATGGAGAAATGGGTTATCGCTAATAATTTGGCAGCCAGGTGGACAAGATTTTGAGTCTGAGTTGTTTAATCTAGATCGAGAAGACAACATGCAGAGTTCTTGACAGAAAGATAGATGAAAACTGGTGGGTTGGAAGCTTGAGATGAAGAAAACTCTGATTCGCCGTGAACTGGTAGTGTGGTGAGAATAATACAGGACGTTATGAACTGAGCTCGAGTTAGAGCTGTTGATGATGGATGTTAAGAAGAAAAGTGGGTCTGGGTTGATTTCAAGAACAAGGTTATGGATGTAGAAGAAATTGAATATGAGAACTAGAAGAAGGTGTTTGTGATGATGGGTTCTGAGTTACAAGGGTGTTGGCGCTGTTGGGTTTTGGTTAAGCTGAATCATTGAGAAGAAGTCAAATAGAGATGATGGTGCTGTTTCGATTAAAACAGGGAAGAATGATTGTATGAAGTGGAATTATGTGAATTCAACGTGTCTGCACGAATGGGTTTAATGTTGAATGAATGGTAAATGCAGAGAAGAAGATTGGGTGCCTGAAATCACCAACAATCCATGACTAATTTCCAGCAGAGTCATGCATACTAGGTGCTCGTGAAATTTCCTAATGGAGTTCATTTAGGGACTCAACTGGTTGGTTATTCAACTTTTCATTTTATAGTTTCAACTGGACCTCATGTTACTATGGTACTCTGATTTTTATTATAACCACAAGCATGATTTTACAGTATTGAATGTTTGTGCAAGTTTTAATTGTTTGGGTTAGTGAAAAAATCATCATATCTACTATATTGGATAACAAAACATGGATATCTGCATATGGAGCAAGCACAATGTCGTCTTCTGGACAGTGTTTTTGTTAAGGAGTGTCTCTATGAACAATTATTCGAAAACAGGACCTTGTCACCGCGATTTCAGTACTAATCATATAAATGTTCAAGAAGTTACAGAACCATTTTTGTCATTATTGCATAACTGACTACAGTAGTTAATCCATTGGATGCAAATGTTTTCGTAGAACCTCTTCTGCAATTTGATGTGCTTGTATCCATGTTTTGTTTTTATTAAGAGGTGCAGTACCTAGAAATCATACATGACTATGATGAGGAAAATGGATTTGTAAGCACCCTGTCTGCAGGAAAGTCAATGGTTGGCCCTGGTGCTGCCAGATTGATAATACCCGCAAATCATGTCGATGGTTGGGACCATGATTGTGAGGTTTAGGGTGTTGTGCCCATGTAGATGGATTCTGGTATACATTTATATTTTAAAAGTCCAGATTCAACTGATTATGGAGTCCAGGGTTCATCTAAACCAGAATGAAAAACTACTGCTATTTTTAAGCTAACTTGTTATCAGTTTTATTAAGGTTCTGGTCTTGAAACCTTTGCTTCCCAGCTGCATAATAGTTGCTCTTGAAGTGCGGGTTGCAACTTTTCAATTCTTGTTCTTTTTAGTACATGTGTGTATGTACTGTGATATCTACTAGGCTTTACTCAGTATATATCAATATCTACTAGGTATTCACTCAATACATATCAATATCTACAAGGTATTCACTTAGTACATATCAATGTCTACTACATTTTTAATTCTTGTTTTCTTCAGTATATGTGTATACGTACTGTGACTTTTATATTGAATCTCTCTAAAAGTTTATTGCTTGCTGATTTTATGTTAGGGATGTGATGGATTCCACTATTATCACAGGATGTAACAACTTCCTTGATGGTTCTTCGATGTTTAATTATGCTACCTTAGTATGTTACATTCAGGATGGAAAAAGCTACACCTGATGCTCGAGCCATTACAGTCTCCTCTGATGGGATGTACACAGCTCCCTTGAATGAAGATTTACAGGTACCTTGTATTACAGTTGGCTATTTCCACAGCTCATAACGATCTGCGTTCCTATTCTCCCTGGTTAATTTGATTTAATTCCATATCATTCTCTTATTATAGTTTAGTAAAAGAAATTTCGACGGGGATGTGTTGTATGCTCGAACCAAGAGAGTTCAGGTTAGTTCATACGTGCGCTTGATATTTTCATCCCCATAAGCACAGAACCAAACATTTCAAGAAAAAAACTGGCTCACCTTTTCGATTCTAGGTGGCATTAACCGAAAGATGGGTATAAGTATACAGTGAGAAAGGAGTTGAATTCTTTTCGATGCATCCAGGTTGGGCGATGAAACCAGGTGTGTCAAAGGCTTACATGAGCTTTGTAAAAGGCAAGGACTAGAAATTCTCTTGATATCTTATTTTGCTCTATATTGTTGCTTGTTTGATGGCTAGTTTATAATTTCTATTTGGTGTTGCAGCATGTCATGGATGCTTAGAACAAGCGACGAAGGTGCGGACACAATAGTATGGTTAGCATTGCAGCCTAAGGTGAAACTTGTATCTGGCGGTTTTTTTCATTAACGGTTTAGGGGGTCGAGGGGGAAGCACCCCCTCGTTATCATTCATTTTCAGTTTATTTTGAGTTATTTTTCTATGTCGTATAATATGGAATGGATTTTGAGTACATGTGTATATGTACAGTAATATCTACTAGTTTTCACTAAGTACATAACAACATCTACTTTTCTTCAGTACATGTGTATACATACTGAGATTTTATATTTTTGATTTTAAAATTTTGTGTAAACATGGTTATGAGAGTGTAGCATTACTCTTGAGAGTATTTTGTGTAAACTGGTTTGTAAAGCTGCTACCTTCGACCAATATAAATATTAATCACAAAACAAGCACAGTACTCTTGAGAGTATTAGAACTTAACTAGCTAGGCAATTATAACGTATGGAAGATCAATTAGGAGGTATTTTAACAAGCATTAAATGGAAAAAAATTAACGAATGGAAAAATTCCTTATTTATAAGCTGAGAAGCAATTCAATCCATTAGGAACTCTGAGATAAAATTTCTTAGCTTATCAATTTGTTGTTGAACAAAGTAAGGCTACATTGACAAAGTGTCCTACAACATCTTTATAAGGATTGCAAAAAAGCATTCACATACTGAACTAATACTCTTTTCAGTTTAAATTGGTTAAGAACAAGAGGATACATCTGATTGAAACCTATATATCTAAATAAGCCAATGCATATACAATTATCCGAAATTGCAGGTTTTCTTTTTTTTTTGGACTGCAGTTCCATTTCTTCATCTCCCAAGACTGACTTCTTTTTGCAATGCCCACGTATAAGTGTCTCACATGAACAAAATCGAGTTGAATTCCATTTCCCAGTTAAATTCTTGCACACACAGCCCCTTGATCAGTGTAATTGAAAGTACTAGTTTTATGGGTCATGCTCATAACCCCGCTGAGGTATGAAAAGTTGCTGCAGAGTTTTGATAAAGTGTTCAACATCAATATGTAAACATGCTTCCATCATTTATTTATCATGCTCCCTGTTATGGACAGACGAAACTTTTTTGGGTGTAATGTAGTCATAAATGTTCTGCAATTCAAATGATTTCCTGACAATGTTAAGACTTGTTTTGTCAAGGAGAAAATACTAATCAAACAGAACACCTTTCAGCAATTATTCTAAACTAATCAGTACATAAAAACGCAAAGAAACGAGCAGCATCTCGCATCTCTACACAGTCTCAATAAGGATGCTAAAAGAAAGAAATGAGAGACATTGTTTCTTAATCTTAAGTATAAAGGAAGACAATTTGATCTCAATATCATAACAAATTACACAACTTGTACCCTTTCCAAATTTGTGCATATCAAATGTGGGCAGAAGCCCATAACTATGTCTTGTTCCTAACATCCAAAAGTATCTAGGGTGAGTTTTTGCCTGCAATTGATCAATGACATTCCCAAACTACCAAGGATTTCTCAATTAAACATGCAATTCTCAGCTAACATCCTGTATCCATAGATTTTAACTTATAACCAGCAAAAACTACACTCATCTACAAATTTCAAAGCAAAACTAATAACTTGAAACCAAACACTACTAAAAATTGAATAACAGTAAACAAAATAATCAAGGCGAAACTACAATAGTTTGGAATAAAAGTTTGAGATGAAACAATTAGTACCATGCCAGTAGGCATATCTTTATATATTGTCGAAAACAAAGATACATGTCAATATGCACAGTTAATTCATACACAACAATGAGTACATTTCAATATGTACTAACATAAAACAACTTACATGTATACACATTATACAGTATATCTAAATATTCACTGTCAGAATCATATACAACAATGGGTACGCATCAATATGTACTTAGTAAAAACACACTGCATATTCAACCATAAAATACATATGCACTATTGGAATCATACAAAACAATGGGTACACATTAATATTTACTTGGTAAAAACAACTTATAGATACACATTATACAATACATATTGATAAACTAGTTTTCTACCCAGTACATATTAATATGTACTATCCAACTGTAACCTGTCCAACTACACATATTTGATAGTACTGATGTATATGTAATGTTAGAAGTCAGTTTTTCCATCAGTACATATCAATATGTAATGTCAGAACATATTATTTTTATACATTTTTTTCCTTTTGCATGATAGTACATATTGATATGTACCCAATAGAAATGTAATCTAAGTATCCACCAATACATATCAATATATGCTGAGGCTTATTCAATCATAAAAGAGGTTTTTACATAGTATATGTCAATATGTACTGATGGATCATACACACAACAATATTCTAAGAATCCAACAGTGCATAATGACTTGTACTGATACTTCAAACATAAATTAGGGTTTTAAACAGGAAAAAATTAGTATCAACAAAATAATAAAATTAGAAGTATAAACATAAATAATTTTAAAGCTTCCTTACCAATTTTTGCTTCTGTTCCGGTTTCAACAGTCGACATTCAATTTCATAAAAGGGGACACATCCACATATACAAATGAGGGGGAAGAGAGTTTTTTTTATTTCTTTAGAAAAGAGGGAAACTTACTTCATACACTATTTCTGCATATAATCTCATTTTGTTCACCCTTTTTGAATCGCAAGTGTATTTTGCATCACACCCTTTTTGATTTCTTCAATTTGATTTCGATTTTATGCCCTAGATTTCAGTTTCAAGTGGTTTTGGATTTCAGTTTCTCTAACGTGTCCTAGATTTCAGTTTTAGATGGTTTTGGCAAACCATGCCCTAGATTTCAGTTTTGAGTGGTGAAACTGAAACAATCGAGATGTGGTTTCTGTGGATTTTTGATCACAAAAGAAGAAACGGGAAGACAAGAAAAACGAAGAATACAGGGGAAGAACGAACATATACCGCGTTTTTATTCACACGTTTGGCAAGTGGGTAGTCAAGTAATTTTCATGTTTTTGGACCTATGGTTAAAGTGGGTTTTCCGGGTGGACTTTGGTTAATACGGTCCGGTTTTTTGGACTAGTTAGCAAATTTCCCTATTTGGAACTCAATCCGCTGACCCAATCCAGTCTACCCGATCCCACACCGATGAAGGGCTAGATTAATACGAGTATTTGTGGAAGTTTTGAAAGAGGTGGGGTCAGTTGAAGAATCACCTCCGAATGTTACATCTTCTCCACGGTTTAGTTCCTACGAATTTGTAGGGTTAGAACCTAAAAGAGACAAAAAAGAAAAAAGTGCAATAGACGGCCATGTAATGATTTTTTTTTATGGAAGAGGTAAAATCTCATGATTTTATTAATATAAAATTTTTGTTTACATTGATCAATTACATCTATGAATGATGAAAAATAACATATACAAAATTTATAAATTTTGAAACTTATAGAAACGAAAATAGAAAATTGTACATAAATTTTGCTACCCTTCCAAGAAATTGACATCCTTCTAATGGTTTTAAACCATTTTGTTTGATGATCTTTTGTTTGTTTATTTCCTACGAATTTGTATTGTTTACACTAATTTATAGATTTAAAGCTTGTTTGGTAGCACCTGACTCGGTGTATGGATCTAAATCGGCCCCTGACTCGACGCGAGTCAGATGTCAGACCGTTTGTTTTTATTTGGTGTAACCCCTGACTCGACATCTGACTAGGAGCTGGTCTCTGACTTGGATAGAATTGAGTTAGGTAAAAAAATACCCCTGACTCGATGATCATTATACCTGACTCGTGTATAATGACTATAATATCCTCCATCATTTATAAACAAAATTTTATTTTCAGTTCATTTCTTTCCCATTTCTCATCGACAGTAAAATGGGGAAAAAAATCTTTTTCATCTTTCATCCGATCTGATCTCCATCATCTCTTTCAGATGATCTCTTCATATCTCTCAACTGATCTTCATCATTTTGTGAAGCAGTTTTGGCCAGTTTGATTCGATAAAAACAAATGTGTTTTTCAGGAATTAAGTTTCAACAGTTGTAGGTATAACTTCTCTTTAACTGGATCTACTATTGTATGAATATTTTACTGCATAGTTTTGATTGTAATGGGTTTTTTCTTTGTTGTGAAGTCAGTTGTTAGGGTTTAGATTATAATACCATGAGTTTGTGTTATATGTCTGTTTTCTTTAGTGTCTTCTTCTTGTGTTAGATCTAGTATATATTGTAGCATTAGCTAGTATACCTTTGCAGGATTGTAAATTTGATTTAAACCCACGTTTATTTTTCTTGGTTTTAGTGGAATTAATCAATTGGTTCACGAAAATTTTGCCGATTTAACTAAATTTATCTATAGATGTCTAATTGCACACTAGGAATTTGATGAAATGTTTGTAAATGATATTGCTTCTAATATTAGCTGAAATTGATTTGTTGGTGCTGCATGTACTTTTGAAAATTCATCAGCAATCAATACATGGATTAATAAATTGCAGATCCTTTTACTTGTTCCTTTATTGAGTTTGTAAATGTTATTTGCTATTTAAAAATGTGGGCACCTTGAATATGATGCCATGAAATGCTATAAATGTTAGTGTACTTTGGTTTAAGTTGGTAATAAGTGTACTGACCTCTTTGAAGGTGATACTAGTTCTCTATGGCGAAGAAAGAAGATGAGAAAGCAAATGCCATTAATTTTAGGAACACCCCGGACTTTAGAAGGTTATTTATCGAACAATGTTTGGCATAAGTGATAGGCACATTTTTGTGTCATATTTGTCCTTAATTATCTATATTGTTAATGCTCGATTGGTTCTTATTCTGTGATTTTATGTATCTGTAGGTATGTTTGGATAATAAATATTTGTGAAAAAAATTAGCTCGAAAAATGATAAAAGCACCCCGAGAAAAAATTACTAAAGGAACCCGGAAAAATTGATAAAGGCACCCAGGAGTTCCGATAAAGGGACCCCACGACATCCCCTTTTGATTTTCAAAACCGAAAATGGTGGGAGATATTTCCTTTCCGCGTGAAGAGTACCTCGATTTGTTTGATGTTTATGGAATTTCTTTACTTGGATTAGAAGATTATCGAGTTATTAAGTTTGAGCAACAATTGAACACGTCAAAATCAGAGTTTTCTTACCGAAAAAAATGGTTCAAAGTCATGTTTGAACCGGAAAAGAAGATCTTTTTTGTTTCGGATTCATACGAGATTTACGAGTTGTTTTGAGTCCTTATCTACTTCATAAGAGTTGTTGGTTGGTGGAGCCTATATAAAGCAAAGATATCGAGTAAAAAAAAGGAGGGATTCAAGTGAAAAAAACACAAAGAAAGTGTTGCTGCTGCTAACGAAGAACATGGAATAGGCCACGATTTCTTCAACTGAACATCAACGGACATCTTCGTCGTTGCAACATTTATCTTCAGTTGCGACGGTTTCTTCAACCCATCTGCAACAGATATCTTCACAACATCAACGTTTATCTTAGCGTAAACACTTTCTCTTCTGTAACAGTGAAAACAGTTGTCTGCAACGCCATTACACCGTTGCAAACTCCCTATTTTACACACAATTTTCACTATTTTCATCTTTGTAAACAATTTCTAAGCCATGAATACACATTTTGAGAGTTTTTACAACATGAGGAGCTAGACCCCATTGCTGAGGCGACGAAGGAAGCCATTTTTTCCAATAATAAAGTGATATATTTTTATCTAATTAATTTTTACAATTCTTTTATCATTATTTGCTTTGAATTAAATTTGAAATAATGATTTTTATCAATTAGTTGTGTTTTCTTTTGATGGGTCATGCTTAGTTTAGAGCTATTGATGTCTCATACTTTTGATTTACAACTATTATTTTGAAAATCTAACTTTGGCAATATTTAGAATCAATTGAATGTATGAGTTGCAAAATAATTATTAATACTAAATCATTTGAAAAATTGGCTAATGGTGGAATCCTTAGTCTTAGTTCTTTCCATAATCTTAAATCAATTTTCGTTTAATCTTCTTTATTTTTAGCATTAAAAATTAGGTTTAAAAATCAAATATTTACAAGTTTGAGTATCGAATCTTTTACCACTATTTCTAAAACACATCAGTTTTTGGCGCCGCTAACACGGACTTGTTTTTAGATTTGTTTTTAGTTTTTTTTTAAGTTAGTTAGTTTAATTAGATTTTAATTTTTATTTTTATTATTCTATTTTACGTTTTTGGGTATTTTTCTTTGTATTACAGGTTTTGGATCAAAAAGAAATTGGAGCCAAAGATTATATTGATTGATTAAAGACTTGGAGACAAAGATAAATCGAGAAGAACAGAAAAAGGAGACAATTTTATTTTATTTTTTTTAGTTAATTTTAATTTTATTTAATTTTTAGGGTTTTATTTATTTTTAGAAAATTATATTAGGAAAGCTTTTATTATTTTTGTAATTATTTTAGGCATTTTTCTGTTTTTATTTTTATTTTTGGACTTTGGACTTTTGGACTTTATTATTTTTAAACCCTACAGAAGGGTAATTAAATATAAACTACACAGGGAAGGACGACAATTACGATATTCTCTCTGCCCCTCGGGTTCGTACACTGACATAAGAGGCAGTGGCCTGAGTCGACTTCAACGGTTCATCGCCCGTCTGGTACGGGAGGTAAAAATCTATCAATCCACGAAACCCTTGCAAGTGGATTTTCTGTATTCCTTCGTAATGCATATATGTGGAGCACTGAATACGGATTTATTTTCTTGTAAAGGGGAAGAACTGGCAGTACAAGATAAGGACTCGGATTTCATCACCGTTTTCTTCTTGCCCGCTTTAGGAACACGTTACCGAACACAAATCTAAGCTTAAAATTTTAACTAGAAAGAGACCGATAGGGTAGCGAGCTTATATGAAAGTCATTCAAAATGACTGAAGTGGTTACTCTGTTAGCCTAACTCAAAGTTCAGGAAGATTATTTTAAGAAGATTCGAGTCGACTTGTAACCCAAGGAAACGTTGCCAAAGAGATAAGGTTATTAAAGCTCCTTAGAGCTTATCCTGTTTCTATTCGACTTAATCTAATTCGGATCGGTCTAAGAGGTTTGCTAAAACTATAACTAGTTGCCTTTTGGAAGAAGAAAAGCTGGTCTAGAAACAATCTAAGTGGAGCCATCATGCTTTTTGTTTGCTAGATTCAATAGGTTTGATTTGGTTAAGTCAGCCTTGCTTGTGATTGTTTAGAATTCCCTTCTAATTAGTATTTATTTTTTTTAGTTTTTTTAGTGTATGGCAAGACCGCTCAAAACCATCACTGAGCGAGATTGGAAAAGAGACACTCTAGGTGGTTTGATTAGTGACAAACCTAGTTCTGTCCTTGGAAACGAGGACCTCGAAGACTCTTCTTTTGAGGGTCCTGTTTTTGGAAATTTTAATTCTGAGAACTTGACACTGTGTGAAGAAGTTACTCCTAGTCCTTCGATAGCGCCAACAATGACAATGTTAAAAGCTTTCTTGAACCCGACTAGGACTTCTCGTCCATCATGTATCAAGTTAGCTAAAACTGAAGCAAACTATGAGTTAAAACCTGGGATCATACAAATGCTCCCAATCTTCTTAGGGAAAGAAAATGAAAACCCTATTTCCATGTTAGGGATTTTGAGGAAATATGTAGTACCATCAGGATTATGGACCTAGATGATGAATCATTGAAACTTAGACTGTTTCCTTTTTCACTAAGAGACAAAGCCAAATTTTGGCTATATAGTTTGACTTCCGAGTCAATTGAAACCTATGAACAACTTACATCTGCCTTTTTACATAAGTTTTTCCCTAGGCACAAAACATAATCTATTAGGCATCCGATTTGCACATTTGCTCAACAAGAGGGACAATTTTATATAAGTATTTGGAAAGGTTCAATGACTTACTATCACAATGTCCTCATCATGGTTTAAAAAAAGTAAGGCTAGTTCAGATCCTCTACGAGGGTTTATATTATTCGAGAACAACCATGGTTGAGTCTTTATGCACAGGTGAGTTTGAAAATAAAACTGTGGATGGTGCGATGACATTTTTGAATGAAATCGCCGAAAAACCCAGCAATGGGAAAATAGTAGGGAGCCCCAGAAAACAATTCTTCTAAGTAGAGGAAATGTCAATAGGGTAAAAGGATCTTTTGAATCAGATGCCAAAATAACAGTTATATAAAAAAGGTTAGAAGCTTTAGAACTGAGTCAATCTAGTTGTGGAATTGAGCCCAAGTCATTTTGGAAGGACAGACTGTTGAAGAGCACGCCCATGCTCTTTATAATAACACTAGATTTGATAATTATCAGAATTTTGACCCTTATTCAGAAACCTATAACCCTAGTTGGAGAAACCATCCTAACATTTTTTGGTCTAAGGGCCAGAGTCTAGGTCAGTCGAGTAATTCTAAGGTTCCCCCAGGTTTTGTGTATACTAAGAATCCTTCACGACCGACACAATTTCATAATACGATAGATAAGACGATCATGAGTTTAGTAGAGTCTTTCGCCTTATTAACTCAGAACACTACAAATTTTCAGCAGTCAGTCAACCAAAGTTTACAAGAAAATCAAAAGATTATTCAGGCTAACAGTTAGGCTATTTCCAATTTAGAAACCCACGTTGGTCAAATCTCTGAATCTTTGAGAGAAAGAGAAAAAGGTAAGTTTCCCACACAGAACCAATCCAATCCTAGAGGAGTTCATGAAGTATCTTCTGGTGAGAGATCATCAAATCATGTGAATGCAATTAGGACCCTTAGGAATGGTAAAGTGGTAGATAACAAGGTAACTATGCCTGATAGTGAACATAATGTAGTTTACCCTTATGAGCTAGTAGCTGAAGATACTGATGAAGTATCTAAAGAGCCCGATGCAGTTCCTTATAAACCAGATTTTGTGCCCAGAGCCCCGTTCCCACAATTTTAGCATTAACAAAGAAGGAATCCAATTTTAACGACATATTGGAGGTTTTTAAGTAAGTCACTATCAACTTTCCTTTATTAGATGCAATTATGCAAATTCCTATTTATGCCAAGTTCCTTAAGGATATGTGTACGCGAAAGCAAAAGTTTAATGTACAAAAGAAAGCCTTTTTAGTTAGTCATGTGAATTCAATTATCCAAAACAATACAACTCCTAAGTACAAAGACCCAGGGTCCCCAACCATTTCTTGCACAATAGGTAACTACCGTGTTGAGAAAGCGTTAATTGACTTAGAAGCCAGTGTGAACTTACTTCCGTACTATGTGTACCTCCATCTAGGACTTGGTGATTTGAAACCTACTCAGATAACACTGCAGTTAGCTGATATGTCTGTGAAAATTCCTCGTGGTGTCATGGAGGATGTCCTTATTGAGGTCCATAAGTTTATTTATCCAGTGGATTTTGTTGTCCTTGATACCCAACCTGTTCCTGACCCAGAGAATCAGATACCTGTGATATTAGGTCACCCGTTTTTAGCTACATCTAATGCGATCATAAACTTTCGAAATGGTACTATGAACTTATCTTTTGGTAATATGACTATTAAGTTGAACATTTTCAATATTAGTAAGCAACCACCTGAGCTATATGACACGTGCATTGAAGAGGTGAACATGATAGAAACATTAGTTCAGGAGTCATTACCAAAGACTTTGTTAGAAGATCCATTATAGAAATGCCTAGCCCAATTTGGGTTTGATTTTTGATGATGATAGTGTGATTAATGAGGTGAATGCTTTGTTAGATTCATCCCCTTTGATAGACACTAGTAATGGATGGAAAGCTAAGTTCGAACCACTACCAGTTTCTAAGTCTACCCTAATTCCTTCTTTAGAAGAGCCTCCTAAGTTGGACCTTAAACAACTACCAGATACTCTGAAGTATGTATATTTAGGCCCATCTGAGACTTTTCCTGTGATTGTAGCATCCGACTTGGATAGTAACTAGGAAAGTAGGCTAGTGACTGTTCTTTAAGACAATAAGGAAGCTTTAGGGTGGACCATAACATACATTAAGGGTATAAGTCCTACTTTTTGTATGTATCAAATTCATTTAGAGGATGATACCAAACCGTCTAGGGAGATGCAACGTCGACTTAACCCTAACATGAAAGAAGTAGTTCGGACGGAGGTGCTTAAGTTTTTAGATGCGGGTATTATCTACCGTATTTCAGACAGTAAGTGGGTCAGCCCCGTACAGGTTGTTCCCAAGAAATCAGGTATCACTGTAGTCCAGAAGGATAACAATGAGTTAATCCTAACCCGAGTGACCACGAGGTGGCGTGTTTGTATTGACTATAGAAAATTGAATAAGGTCACAAGGAATGACCATTTTCCCCTTCCTTTCATCGACCAAATGCTTGAGAGATTAGCTGGACATAGCCATTATTGCTTGTTAGATGGTTTTTTTTTGTTATAATCAGATTGTTATTGCCGCAGAAGACCAAGATAAAACCACTTTTACCTGTCCCTTTGGTACCTTTGCATATAGACGCATACCTTTCGGGTTGTGTAATGCACCCGCTACATTTCAGCGTTGTATGATGAACATATTTTCTGACATGGTAGAACGGTTTTTAGAGGTCTTTATGGATGATTTTTCAGTATTTGGGTCATCTTTTGATGAGTGCTTGCATCATTTGACATTAGTGTTGACTAGGTGTAAGGAAAAAAATTTAGTGCTTAATTGGAAAAAGTTCAATCAGTAATTGTTTTAGGGAATATCGTATCTTCTAAGGGTATAGAGGTAGACAAAGTCAAAGTTGACTTTATTAAGACTTTACAGGTTCCCAAAACTGTACGAGATGTATCATATGTCATTCTTAGGGCATGCATGTTTTTATCGTCGATTCATTAAGGATTTTAGCTTGATTTCTAGACCTCTTTGCAATCTGCTTGCAAAAGATGTTAAGTTTGTCTTTGATGATGCTTGTTTAGAGGCTTTTGAGAAGCTTAAGACCTTACTCACTACCGCCCCGATAGTCCAGACACCTAACTGGAACCTACCCTTTGACATAATGTGTGATGTTTCAGATTATGCTATTGGTGTTGTGTTAGGTCAACGAGAAAAAAATTACTTCATGTGATTTACTATGCCAACAAAACTCTAAATGATTCCAAACTGAACTACACCACCACAAAAAAGGAACTGTTAGCCATTGTTTTTTCCTTAGACAAGTTTAGATCCTATCTCTTAGGTTCTAAGGTGATAGTCTTTACTGATCATGCTGCTTTGAAACACCTTCTGTCTAAGAAGGATAATAAACCTAGATTGATTAGATGGATCCTTTTGTTACAAGAATTCTATATAGAAATTAGAGACAAAAAGGGTGCAAAAAATATAGTAGCAGACCATTTGTATATACTTGTTGTGGATTCACCTGATGATTCCCCTCCCGTGAGAGATAGTTTTCCTGATGAACAACTATCCTTTGTTTCCCAATTACCTTGGTTTGCGAATATAGTGAATTATCTTGTCCGGTCAAATGCCTCAACATTAGGGTAAATAAGATCGTTCTAGGTTTTTAGCAGAGGTAAAACATTTCTTTTGGGACGATCCTTATTTGTTTAATTATTTTCAAGATCAGATTATTAGGAGATGTATACCTGAGAGTGACTAGACCAGTATTATTTCCTTTTGTCATGATCATGCTTGTGGGGGTCATTTTAGTACTAAGAAGACTGCTGCTAAGATATTGCAATGTGGATTTTACTGTCTTTCGTTATTTAAAGACACTCACAGTTACTGTGTTTTTTGGTACACCGCGAGCTAAAATTAGTGATAGAGGGTCACACTTTTGTAATCGACCGTTTAAGCTTTTGATGAAGAAATATGGTATTACCCACAAAGTAGCTACCCCATATCACCCACATACTAGTGGTCAAGTAGAGGTTTCCAACAGGGAGATAAAACGTATTCTAGAGAAACAGTTAATCCTAATAGGAAAGACTAGTCATTGAGGCTTATTGATGCCTTATGGGCTTACCGTACTGCGTTTAAGACCCCCATTGGAATGCCACCTTATCGTCTAGTTTTTTTCAAGGCATGTCACCTGCCCGTCGAAAGAGTTGGAAGAGATTCGGAAAGATGCATATGATAGTGCTAGGGAGTATAAGAACAAAATGAAACTTGTGCATGATATAAACATTTTAAGAAAGTCATTTTCTCCAGGTCAAAAAATTCTTCTGTATGATATTCGTTTGCATCTATTCCCCGGGAAGTTACGCCCTCGGTGGACCGGTCATTTTGTTGTTCGCATTGTTTTTCCTCATGGTGCTATTAAGATTGAGACTCAAGATGGTAGAAATCCTTTAAAGGTTAACGGTCAGAGATTGAAACCATTTTTAGAGCCTTTTTCTACAGGTGATGTTGAGGAGGACCCTCTGGAGGACCCTCTTTACTTTGATTGACTATCAAGGTTGTTTTTTGTACATTAGTAGATTTTTGTAGGTTTTTATTAATCGTTTTTAGGTTTTTATTTTATGTCTTATGTTTCGTAAAAGGATTGTTACGCTTCACCCAGGTACTATCTTTCCGACTTACCTCTTTATTCCTCTTTTTACTTATCTATTGGTACTGCTCTTTATTTTGAAACATTGAGGATACTGTTTGAATTAAGTTTGGGGGTAAAGGAGAAACTTTGTAGTGCAATAATAAAACTCCAAAATTTAGAAACTTGTGAACAATTCAAAATGACACTAACCATTCTAGGTAGATGGAAACTTAGCTCTTTTCCTATAGGAATCGGTGTTCGCAGTTAAATGGTCTATTCATAAAAGGATGGAGTTCAGGTGTTTGAAATAACATGATAGTCGTCACCGTATCTCGGAGTCTATCTCGATCATATCACCTTTTTTTGCAAATTTTTTTGTGTTTCTCAAAGTGATTTGGTGGGGCACCAATATCGAAATTTTATCGCCGCCAGGATGGAGTAGAGTGTTTGAGATCAAGCCCCATTATTGTATTTTATTTATATCATTATTTAAAAAATTTCGAGTATTAACACTTTGATAACAATATGTGTGTGTTCTCCCTGTCTCCGTCGCCCAAGTAAGCATGGAATGCAGGATCCATGAACTATCATGTAAGATGCTGATAAAGAGCATGCGCTTGGATTCATTTGATCCAATCACGTTGTTAGTACATTTAATAATATAAATAATTATTTTATTTTCAATAAATCTATCTGGGACTCTTGTATATACCAGCTGAGTCGATATTAGTATAAGGAGTAAGACCAGTGGGAGCGTATCTCAATCCATTAGGATTCATCCCTGCACTGACCTTCAGTCAGATATGGGAAACACCATTCACCTTAGTCAATACGTGAAAAACTTCATTTTGGTTATATCCATCTTCTAAATCTTTTCATGTGATTGAATTTTGATAGATACTGAGTATCGTGGTTGAACGACTATCTAAGTAGAGCTTTGTTTTCTTATATATGAATTTTAGTATGCTTAAGCGCAAACTCGTGTACAACAATTGGACTCATAAAGGGTAATGATTCCCATAGCTGAAGAAGTTAGTATGCCAACTAAATAACTTGTTTAGTGTTTACCCTTAATCGTTCACAGGTAGCTAGAGTTTGGAGTAAAGGTTTTGTGGGTATACCTCTTGTAAACCCTCACGAGACAAAACTCGTCCGCTAGGGACACCTAAGGGTTTAAAGGCTTATTACATATGCTAAATGTAGTCGTGATTCCTGCGAAAGTGAGTTAGGATTTTATTTTATTTCTAGATTAGATTTGCTCGAGGACTAGCAAATAATAAGTTTGGGGGTATTTGATAGACACCTTATTGTGTCCTATTTGTCCTCAATTATCTATATTGTTAATGCTCGATTGGTACTTATTGTGTGATTTAATGTGTCTGTAGGTATGTTTGGAAAATAAATATTTGTGGAAAAAAATTGGCTCAAAAAGTGATAAAAGCACCTGATAAAAAATTACTAAAGGCACCCAAGAGTTCTGATAAAGGGACTCGACTGTTGGTTAGGGGACATCCCCTTTTGATTTTAAAAACCGAAAATGGTGGGAGATATTTCTTTTGCGCGTGAAGAGTTCCCTTATTTGTTTGAAGTCCGATTTTTATGTGATTTCTTTACTTAGATTAGAAGATTATCGAGTTATCAAGTTAGAGAAACAATTGAACACGTCAAAATCAGAGTTTTCTTGCCGAAAAAAATGGTTCAAAGTCGTGTTTGAACCGGAAAAGAAAATCTTCTTTGTTTTGGAATCATACGAGATTTAAGAGTTGTTTTGAGTCCTTATCTACTTCGTAAGAGTTGTTAGGGTTGGTGGAGCCCATATAAAGCATAGATATCAAGTAAAAAATGGGAGGGCTTCAATTGAAAAAAAAAACAGAGAGAAAGTGCTCTTGCTGCTAGTGAAGAACAAGAAATAGGCGACGATTTCTTCAACTGAACAACAACGGATATCTTCTTCTTTGCAACATTTATCTTCAGTTGCGATGGTTTCTTCAACCCATCTGCAACAGATATCTTCACAACATCAATGTTTATCTTCAGCGTAAACACTTTCTCTTCTGTAACAGTGAAAACAGTTTTCTGCAACGCATTACACTGTTGCAAACTCCCTGTTTTACATAGTTTTCACTCTTTTCATCTTCGTAAACAATTTTTGAGCCATGAATACACATTTTGAGAGTGTTTACAACATGAGAAGCTAGACCCCATTGCTAAGGCGACGGAGGAAGCCTTTTTCCAATTATAAAGTGGTATATTTTTATCTAATTAATTTTTGTAATTCTTTTATGATTATTTGCTTTGAATTAAATTTGAAATAATGGTTTTTATCAATTAGTTGTGTTTTCTTTTGATGGGTCATGCTTAGTTTAGGGTTATTGATGTCTCATACTTTTGATTTACAACTATTATTTTGAAAATCTAACTTTGGCAATATCTAGAATCAATTGAATGTATGATTGCAAGATAATTATTAATACTAAATCACTTGAAAAATTGGCTAATAGTGGAATCTTTAGTCTCAGTTCTTTCCATAATCTTAAATCAATTTTAATTTAATCTTTTTTATTTTCAATATTAAAAATTAGGTTTAAAAATCAAATCTTCAAAAGTCTGAGTATCGAATCTTTTACCACTATTTCTAAAACACATCAACAAGCAACTGAATTTCTCCCATGTAAGAATCCTATCAAGAAAAATGAATAATTGTAGGAACTTGGAGGTTTGGCTCAGTAGTGGAAAGGTTGAAAGTAAGATACAATAGTATACAGGTCTCTATGTAAATGTTTATAATAATATGCTCGTAATAAACTCCCAGAGTCATTGAAATAGGATTACTTGTTGAAATCAGAGTAACACGATCAAGTTATAGTTAGAGGATGAAAAAGTTTTCTGCTACGCACATGTTAGGTTCTTGTACAATATATTGTCATTTTTTCGAACAATGCTTGGCACAAGCGACTGGATGTGTCATACATTGTATCTCATGAATAGATATTTGTTGTGCAGGTTCTCTTGGGTATCACAAATTCTGAGTTAGATCTTCTGGATAAAGTTAAGGATGGAGAATACGAGAGAATCACTATTAATGTTTCTCTGATAGTAAGTTTTCTCTAATCATTTTAAATGTTAAGTTGAACATTACGCTCATTCCATCTGATAATAATGTCCTTTATCACATCAAATTATGAAACGTAACAATGTGGAAATCTAGTCAAAGTTGAATGGTTGGTTGTTCTGTTAATGGTCTCACTCCCTCTAAGCGGAATTAGCATTTTCCCAAGATAATTCAGCTTGATATTATTTCATCATACACTTTTGTGCTGAATATTATTTACTCCATAACTTTTGGATTTGACGGTCATACCAAAATAAAAATTACCATGGTTATTGCTGGATACTTTGAAGAAGATTCAAGCCTACACTTATGTTTGGGTTGATAAAAATGTTCCACGCTTGGATGGACAACAAAATTTTGAGGTAAATTTTTCTTTTAGACTATCAGTTTTTGCTTGGTAGGCTTTCCTTTACCATCAAATGGAAATTTTGAATTACTAAAGCTTAAGAGATTTGAAGAATTGATCACGTGGAAACATATATAGTCGTTTCAAAATTCAATTCTATGTTCATATTTTTTCTTGTTTTTTTCACTCCCCATATCTAGATTTCTTAAACGATCTTTTTTCTTATTTAAAAAGGACTGGAAGCAGTTACACATGAATGATTTCTTAAGATTACGACTGCTTTCATGGAAGAGTTAGAAGGAATGGGCTCAAAATCAAGGATGGCTATTTCTGAGTCTTTCAAACGATAAGAAAATCCAGTCAATTCAAACACAAGGGATTGGAAAATGCAGACATGTTACAAATTTTATTCACTAAGAATTTACTTTAGGTTTTATTATTTTGTGATGTCTAGTATGATTAATTCCATGAAATAGAGAGCTGGTTAGAGTGGTATTGAACAATTGTAATGAATCGGTAATGGTAAATGTTATAGTCTAAAATGTATACAATGGTATTTTCTGTCCAGTTAAAATGAGTCAGATAAGTCAAATCCAGATGAGTCAGGTGATTCCAGTCAAATCCAGAGGAGTCAGATCTAGATGAGGCAGATCTGAAGAAAAAAAAAACACACTGTTAGTGTGATGGTGTTGGCATGGTTGTATTGGTGGTAAGGTTGGATGTTCTCATGTTAATTAAAAAAATCCATTGGACTCACTCTTATTTAATCTGTCCATCCGTCCTTCCATCCACTAGATACAAATATATTGGATGTTGGATTGGACGCGGATGTCAAACTTAAAATTCATCATGAGGATTAGACCAAATCCAATGGATCTTATTCGCTCACCGTTACAATGCGTTCAGTTCAGGGAATAGATTGTCGGTAATCGAATTATGAGGAAATAGACCCAATTCTCTGAACCAAACATATCAATTTTTCTTTTTAAATCAAAATTGGATTTCAATTTCCATAAAACTGTAAATTTCGATTGCACTACTTAAACAGTGCAGTGCAATCCAATTCCATAAGAAATCAAGGGTAATTGATGTTAAACGACTTAATTACCCCTTCTAACAAAATCTATCGAGGATATTATCTATTTTTTTTTATTTTTCTAAAATGGAATTTTGAAGCGGAAAAAAAAACCTAGATAATGAAATGAAAAAACCCAAAAAGACGGGATTTGAACCGATCAATTATGTTCGAATTCTTCAACTTGCATATTCTTTAACCCTATGTTTTTTTTAACCTTGAAACCAATAAAAATATTGCTCAAGTATAAGCCATGTGTTTCTAGTTTTTTTTCCTCTCTTTTTCTATTCCTTAAAATCAAACAAATTAACTGAAATTGTAATTTGGATTTATCGTTTTTGGTATTATGTATCGACAAGTTATTCGAGTTTTATTGTTAGAGAGACCTTTCAGTTTATGAATTACAATATATTGATTTACCTCGATGAAGCATTAATTTCTTTAATCATCATTTCATTCCTTGGTATTCAGTTCTAAGAGTTAGATTAGCTCATAATTGGATTTTTGAGTTTCCAAAACTAAACTCGTTGATAATGTAAGATAATGTAACCACTGAGTTACACTTCTACTAAAATAATAAATCTCTTTAACTAATTTATTTTTTCTTTTCTCGTTTGCTTCTCCTAAAAAGTACTCTCTCTATCGTGGACCACTCTTCCTTCCATGCAAACGTAATTAACGTCTAAAATTTTATATCTAAATAAGTTATTACATTTCCTCATGTTAACTGCTACATACTTCGTTATTATTTGTTAAACCCTAGAAATTCAATCCATTTACTACTACTATGCTTAAAAATTGAAATTAACTTTTGTTAAGGTTGATGTTGATAAACTCGTGTTAATTTTGGTTAGTGTTTCCGGTGTTATTAACAGAAGATTAGGTTTTGCGTTAATTTAGTTAATTGAATTAACGTGAGTTATTGCTAATTTTAATTTTACTCGTAGTATTTTTTAGGAGAAGCAACTACCACTGGAAGAGAAAGAACCACCAAAAAGAGGAAGTAACACAACAAGAACAAAGGAAAGAACCACCAATGTAGTAAAAAAATTGATTATTCATTGAGCATACTACCGGTAAAACTTTAAATTTTCCATAATAAAAAAAACACTCAAATTTTTGCTTTGTCGATGAGTTCATTTGCTGGTTTTGTAATTAGAAATTGAATGATTTTTGTTTGGTTCGGATGGTGTTATAGAAGAAGTAATTGAATCATCGAGGGGAATGTGATTACTGCCTACAAATAAAGAGTACTTTTACAGCATAAACCCAACCTAGCGAGTGGAGATACCATGATTATCTAGGTTTAAAAGGGCCAACCAAGTTGAAATTTTTATTCACCGAAAACAGTGTGAAAGATTACTCTGTTTCCCATTTTTATGATGAAACAATATTACATGTCAAGTGAGAGGTTGAGAATTTCTCTTAATGATTCATATGGTTTAGTCTGACTAAGAAAAGTATGGCATAATACTTTCAAATAGGAGATCACTTATATGAGTGAGAAGCTGAGTCTCTTCTATGATAACTATAAGGCTAAGTTACTCTAGAGAACTCATGAAAAACCTGTATCATTCAGGGCCAAAAAGAACCCAATCGAGAACCGAATTTGTAAGGAAATAAATTATATGAAATCTATTGCATCGGTTTACGTTATAAAGTTGCACAATTCAAGATATCACGTTCACTGAGCAACTAGTAAACCCGGTAAATGTTAACTAAGGAAGATTCAAAGATAAAAGTTATCTCTCATGATTTAGTGATGTTTCACGCACAACTCTCTAATGTCTGCATTAGAGTTTAGGTTTATAATTGTCATTATGCATTTTTCGTGATAAAATTTTATTCATGTGAAGGATTGTTGGAAAAGGGTATTTCATATGAATAAGAAATTATAAATGCACTGTTAGGATTACATCTATTGTAATCAAGTAAGTTGCAACCCAACGACAGAAAACATACTCATTCAATACAACCATTGGTATGGGTGGTCTTTGGGCTAAACGTTATATGAGGAAACCTTTGGCTAACCATTGCGTACTTTCAATCCAAAAAAAAAAAAAACCATCTTCCTTAGAAAGAAAAAAAAACACAAAAAAATTTGAAGTTTAGTTTTCAATTTTATTAAATGTAATTTTGAAAGTCTGTTAAGAGAGTTTGTGCTACAATTTTCACGTTCGTTATCCGGTGTGATTCGAAATGCTGCGAAGAACGTCGAGGTATTGTTAAATGTTGGAGACATATGCCATTTTTTATAACATCATTATACACAGGGCATTAAATGTATTAAGTAAAGATATTATTCACTTAATAGTCCAATTGATTGTTTATTCATTAAAATTCTTTGTCAAGGTGCATCTCTTCCTTCGTACTTATTTTTCCTAGTTGAAAAGATTTATAACTCTACGTAAGTTTAGAATTAGTTCTTCACATAACTTACTCGAGATTTCTTACTAGTTATGCAAAATTGTGTTTGTATCATTGTTACCGTGACCTGGAGATTGTTCAAACTCAATGTCAAAAATATTTGACGAGATTACCAGTACGTTGGGTTACTAACTGGGTGTCATAGTTGATTTTCCCATAAGTGGTGCTTGTGACAAGGAGAACCCTTGTTACAATTACGATATTTTTGGGGTGACTGAATATCATTTTGTCAGCAAGATCACCCTCGCATACTTCGTAGCTTTCTTTTGTCCGTGTATAGTAGTACTGGTTTGAGACGCTCAACATAGCATCCAGTAGTAGTTCATCCTTTTTTTTTTAAACGTTGACACCTAATTAAATTGAAACGAATATGAGTTCATGTGTCAGCAACCTAAAATCGAAAATGTATGCTCCAAATTATCAATAATAAACCAGTCCAAATTATCACAATGATCACCACATGCCTAAGTGGTGTTGTTGTGTATGCAAGTTCAACATGTTCAATTTTCCATTAGAAACATTTACTTTCTCTCTCCCCAATCCTAAAAATAAAACGCTAGCCTCCTTCATTCATTTGCTTAGATATAGTCCATTAGATTTGAATAATATTTTTTATTTTTATTTACTTTTAATTATAAGGATTTTCTTTATTTAATTATTATTTTTCTTCAAGTTTTTAGATTTTTAGGCTTATTATTATTGTCTGTATTATAAGTGTTTTTAGACTTTATCCTTACCAGTGATTATTGCCTTCATCTTAACTGTGATTCTTATTTATTTTAATGGTTTTTGATCTTTCATTTTGTGGATTCTCCAGTAGACATTGGATTCCGGATTCTGGAATTCTCAGTTTTCTAGTCGAGATTTTGGGAAGATTACCTCATTTCCATTGGAGCATTACTTTCTCAAGAAGACATCCTATCAACTGGTCGATATATGTCACAAAGACTCTTTTCTCTATGATTCAATCGGTTCTATCATTCTTGTATTAGGTCGTAACTCGGAGTTCCTTCTCATTTTCTTGTCGGGACTTTCGATTTCGTAGTGTTACAAGCATGTTGCTTTAGTTTTATTTTGATTCTTGATGTGCTTGATATTTGTGTATTTTGATTTGCTATTAAAGAATGAATATGCATAAGCTTTATATATATATAAAAGATGAGAAAAATCTATAATATAAAAAAAAAATGGTGTATATCTTATGATAAGACAAAGAACGGATGAGATCGTCCGAAAAATACGACGGATGCTCGGGATCAAATTTACTGTCTTATGATAAGACAAAGGACGAACAAGATTGGCCAGCTACCTTCCGACGGCTATGACTATGCCTTAGTCCAGAAAATAGCCGACCTCTGCCACGAGCCGTCTATAACTAACTATAATCGTGCATTGTATACATCCCAAAATTTACTCGGTTTCCTAATCGGCCTTATTAATGTCCGTTACTCTATATTTGATAGAAGACACCACTACCCATCACCACATCTTTTTTATTTTATCCATAACCATTATAACAGAATTATCAACATTTTTCAAACACTCTAAAGCTTTCCGCCTTTCCTTAGAAACTGTAAAATTTTAAGAGAAGACTTCTTAAATTTATAAATTTATTCAGGTACTTTCAATCTATCTAACTAAATCACTCCAATTTGATCTTAAAATTTATTGATTTCTAAAGTTCATTTAATTTGTATTGATGCGTAAGGTTTCTCAGAGATTTTAAAATTTTGTTTTCGTGATGATTTTTTTGGTTTTATCAGAAACATATTTGGAATGCACTTGTTTATGCCAAATTTCTACTCAGCAAAAACAACCACAAATCATCAAAAATCAGACCCAAAATCAACAGAAAAAAGAGAAGAAATTGAGACAGGATTTAACGTGGTTCGGCCCTGAACAGCCTACATCCACGGGTACTGAATTTGTATGGTTTTTATTGATTACTTGAGGTTACATATACAGAAACTCCATTGGAGCTATCGTTTTTTTACAGTGAGATGAGTTTCAGAGAAGAAAAACCGATCCCCCTCTCTGTTCTTCTTCCTTCTCTTTTAAAGGAAAGTCCCCAGCTTTCAAGTGATGTGTCATCTGTCTCTAATACGTGGCATCCTCAAGTCGTCCCATCTGTCGATTCTATCTCTTTCAGATACTTCCACGTGGCCTCTCCCTATCCGTCCATCTGTCGACCTTATCTTCTTATCCAGTTATCCCTTTAACGGTCCGGGTTGGTCTGGTTGGCTTGCGGGAAATGAAAGTGATCTTCCTGCGGGACTGGTACGATCCATGCTTTGGACCTTGCTGCGATCTATGTTTCGGTCCATGCTTCGGACCTGAGCTCTGTTGCGGGAATGATTGTATCGGTCTTGGCTGTGCATCGGACTTTGAGTGCGGTCCATGTTACGGACTTGACTGTGCTCCGGACTTTGATTGTTTGGTCCGGACTTGTGTAGCGGGACATCATGAGTAGCGGGAATGCTGAGCTTTTCTGTCGTTGCCGCCACGTGTTGGAGCAGATTTTTGGTACAAACAACATGCCCCCTTTTCTTGAGAGTTGTTCGAAGAAAAACTCTTAAGAAAAACGACTTCACGTCACGTCCGAATCATAATGTGGCAGTTGATGTTGCTTGTGCATTTTCATTTTATGTTGTAATTTTGTCCCTGCAAAATAAAATTTTGTATACAAATATATGTAATGATTGTTAGTTTTCAACCACAAGGTTCCTTTGTACCCTGGGTTAATATTATGGAATTTTGTGCCAGAGAGCACACCTCTTTTCACAGAGTTATGACATAAGGAAACCACACATACGAGTCATACCCGGGCCAGGAGTAAGCTACAAGGTGATCCCAAATGTTTGTATAAATTTTGAATTTTGTATCAAGACTCTTTCATGGGTCCACATTTATGGATGACCCAATAGTCTTATCTGGTCTCCATCCACGGAGCTCATTAGGAACACACGCCTAATTTCCTCTGGCAAGGAGAAAACAGTGTGTGGTCCATAAATTTTGTATCAAGACTCGTAGATGGGTTCCCCCTTTGGGGATGGACCCACTAGTCTTAACTTGTCTCCGAAGAGATTGTCTCAATATTGGTAAAAAATATACCTGAAATGTATATGAGAAGTATACTTGAGAATCATCCAGATATTTCTCATTTCTCATTTCTTATTTAAGATACATCCCATATTCTTCTATATACATGAGAAGCATATATAGAAAGAAAATATGAGATGTATTTTAAATAAGACATGAGGAATATCCAGATGAAATATCATTTTATTCCGGAGTAATCGTTATATAAGAGATCAGAAGTATACGAATATAGAAATACTCGCCTTCCGGAAATATTTAATGATAAATTGAAAGAGATACCCATTTTTGAATGATAATTCCTGTAAAAGCGTTTAGATTACCACAAGAAGTATAAGAGGTATCGAATGAAAATTCATATCATAACTCATACTAAGTATATGAAGTATCGCCCTTCGAAGAAGTTCGGAATAAATTGAAGTATTTACTGAATATTCTTCGTGAAGTATGAGTCGTTTGAAATATCATTTCTCGAAGGCTCATTTTGAGTCAAGTTTTCCATGAATGTTTCCATGAACGTTTCCAAAGAACGTTTCCATGATACGATTGAAATAGTGAAAGCACCAGTAATTCATGGCTCACATGAAGTATCTATCAATTGTTGCCTTATGTTAAGAAGTAAAAGGCATATAACACAAAGTGGCGAAAAATATTATATCTATTTAGCGTTAATTAATTATTAAAATGAAATACCTAATTGGCACGCAGTATTTAGCTCATTTCACAGCTAAATATTTGATTTCTTTATAGCATGCCCCCCAGTGCATCATTATTGCATGGTTGCCGCATCTCTGAAGTATCTTAGATAGGTATCTTCACACTTCATAACATCATATTAGATCAATTGGTTGCTAACGTAGATGATTGTGGGACTAACTATCATGGTGCATGATATCACATATGACTCAGATGCCATTGAAAGCAATTAATGAGTAAAAAATGTATGTTAGATGAGAAAATGACTTGCAATATTGTGGATACTAGTTAAGAAATTTTTATCATTTAATTCATTATATAGTTGTGCTATTTACAATTTAAATAAGTTCATGTTTTTTTTTTTTAACATAATAAGTTAATAAAGAAAATTTTATCTAATAATAATGAATGCAACATACAAAATTATAAGCAAAGAGATTTGAATTAAGCTAGTTGGTCTTGCTCAACTGAGTTGGATCAAACTCAGTGAGTCGACTCACTGGAAAGAAAATCCAGCAGAGTATGGTCTGCTTTCTGGCTATTCCATCCTAATTCAGGCTATTTCAATCAATTCTGCCCTGAAATTCTATGATAAACACACATGAAGTTCATGCTACACTTTACTCATTCTATGATAAATAAGAAACATCAGATGAGTCTCAATAACTTTAGACACAAAATTTGATGCATTTAAAGATCAAATTTAACTTAGAATAGACATTCAATTGAGATAATTCAATGCTATTTGTGAGCTACAGGAAAAATAGAAGAATGGAGATACAAGTTAAAATTAAGACTCAACATCATAAGCCATGCATTCATATGCGATGTTCACATTACAAGTCACAAAAGTGTAGTTATGAGGAGAGAGTCAGTCAGTTTATCATATCATGCATATAATTGGACAAAATTGAAATTGTGTGTCAATTGGGGTGAAATCTGATTTCGAATACTTGTATACCAAATCAACAAATTGATCATAAAAATACTTAGCTCTTTGAAGAGACTTGTTGTGAGAATTGCTGCATTCAACTGTGTGAAGAATTGTCTTCGAGCAAGCTGTACAAACTAATAGCAAGCACAGTTCCTGTAGATACTTGAAAATGGGAGAAGTCGGATGGCTAAATCTGTGGTCACAGGATGTTTCCATGACACGCTTGAAGTAGTGAAAACATTAGTAATACATGGCATAAGTTTAGACTGAATGAAGTATACGAAATCTCGAAGTATAAGAAATATCCAAATCTCGAAGTATAAGAAGTAATGAATATTCTGATGAGAAATAAGATCCTTGAATAAGAAGTATGAAGTATATGAAACCTCAAAGTATAAAAAATATCCAAATCGTTCCTTTAAACAATAATTACTAACTAATGGTGTCGCACAACGGCGTTTCTTGTGATTTTTCCCCTATGCTTTTATGTTCAACTGTTGTAAATACTGCATTCATAGTTTCTGAATGCCTCAATGTTCTCTCTAATATACCAGTAACTAATTCCTTTGTATTTGTGTTGTCGATTCCTGATGGCTTCCCATGAATTGTCTTTTCTCTTTCGTATGCCCATCTGTTCACCAATTCCAGATTGTCCACCTTAAAACTTTTCTAACCTGAGTGTCCGAAATCTATACTTCCAGCACTTACTAAAACAGTCGGATGCAATTCCAACATTAATAATATTTTTAATGAAATATTAGCAGATATAAAATGTATGTATTCAATGTACTAAACATGGATCAAACAAAATTGGTTCATTTCTAAACTTCTTAGTGAAATTTCGTTTTAATATGTTGTATTATGTTTGCCACTATCAGCACATTCCAATTTGAATTACTTATAATGGTTAAGAACTAAATGAACATACTATAAATGATAAGAAATGTTAATGGTATGAATCAATTTTTCTCATATAGCATGATAAGTTGCAGATATTGTTCAAATAAGAATAACCACTAAAAACTATGTATCATTTACTAATGATTTGGTGCCAAAGTTTTGTGCAATATGGAAAGGGTAGATTCTTTCCAGGTTTAGCTGGAACTCAAGCTGTCACAGTTATTGATATTTTCTTTGAACTACAAATAATATCATTTTAACTTCTAGAGTTGATGATAAAAATTGAGGCTTATAGCCATACTATAGGCAGTTGCATTCACTACAAAATTCATACATAAAGGATGATGGATAGAAAAGTAAAATATATCTTGCTACTTATCAAAACTTTGTTACTTGTAATGCTACAGTTCATATTTAGCTGGGATATATTCCATGTCATATGTCTCAGTTGCTTATTCTTTGTTATTTAGGTATTCATACATTCATTTAACTGGTAACATTTGTATTAAGTTAGAGTTAGTAATACTTAGCTTGCATTTCTCATGGTTGTTGCCATGGGTTCTGCTTTGCGAACCCTGCGCATTTTACTTCCTCATTGAAGTTACAGGAACGGCTTGGAAATGTGAACTCCAAGATGCCTATAGTCCGCAGAGCATTCGATGCACAAGAGGATTCCAAGATTCAGCGAAACGCAATCAGGTTCCGAAGCACCACATTCCACGGCTTTCGTCCAAGCAAAGTGTAGTGAGAAAACACCTTCTTTATTTGGTGGTGGACAGTCCATCAACAAGACTCAGTGGGAAGTTGAATATACAGTAAATGAGTAATCCTTATAATGGTACTTGTAGGTGTCGTCGTGGATGAAGGTCAGTTTGCGGATATAGAATGAACAGTTCCAATAATACACAAAAGAGCACTAAAAATTGAAACAACCCATTAACTTATGAGCTTTCCCTAATTTCATATTCATCTTTTTCATTTCAGGATCCACCCATATAGCAACAATCACTCCCGTTTAAGCTAGACCTAAAGTCTTCTACTCAACCAAATTGTTTGATTTGGTTGTCAGAGCCACAATAACTCAGCCACTTTTGGTTAGGAAATTACTCAAATGCTTTGTGTGCATTGCGTTGTTGATTCCTCCATGGAAATGTTGGTGATTTGTAACATCATTCTAGCTTTTTCCCTGCAATCATATACTTATTCAAAGCATACACATTCATACAAATCATTTATTTAATCATCAAAATTGTAGCCATTATCATATCTAAGAGATTTGATCCAACTAATGAGAAAAAAATCCCAAATCAAGTTGAAATTTTGATGCTTAAAATTTTAAAAATCAACTAGATGGGTTTGTAATACATGATTTGTATGTTTCAAATGTGTAATCAACGCTTACTTTGAAATGAAATTTCCGAAGAAAATTTTCTGTTACGTTTTAAAATCAAATGTTTCAAAACAAAAATTGTAAGCCGAAAATTTGAAAAGATGAATATCAAGAACAAAACGAAGAACTCAAGAAAAGGCTCCTTCTTTTCGAACTAACTGTTGGTGATGTTTCCATCTGATTTCTCTTTGTCCCCAATTCTATGAAGCTTTTATCAATTTAACCGTTCAGGTAGGATGAATCCTTTTACACACTCCCTATTTCTAGCGCCAAATTGTTTATGCCAAATTTCTACTCAGCAAAAACAACCACAAATCATCAAAAATCAGACCCAAAATCAACAGAAAAAAGAGAAGAAATTGAGACAGGATTTAACGTGGTTCGGCCCTGAACAACCTACATCCACGGGTACTGAATTTGTATAGTTTTTATTGATTACTTGAGGTTACATATACAGAAACTCCATTGGAGATATCGTTTTTTTACAGTGAGATGAGTTTCAGAGAAGAAAAACCGATCCCCCTCTCTGTTCTTCTTCCTTTTATTTTAAAGGAAAGTCCCCAGCTTTCAAGTGATGTGTCGTCTGTCTCTAATACGTGGCATCCTCAAGTCGTCCCATCTGTCGATTCTATCTCTTTCAGATACTTCCACGTGGCCTCTCCCTATCCGTCCATCTATCGACCTTATCTTCTTATCCAGTTATCCCTTTAACGGTCCGGGTTGGTTTGGTTGGCTTGCGGGAAATGAAAGTGACCTTCCTTCGGGACTGGTACGATCCATGCTTCGGACCTTGCTGCGATCTATGTTTCGGTCCATGCTTTGGACCTGAGCTCTGTTGCGGGAATGATTGTATCGGGCTTGGCTGTGCATCGGACTTTGAGTGCGGTCCATGTTACGGACTTGACTGTGCTCCGGACTTTGATTGTTTGGTCCGGACTTGTGCAGCGGGACATCATGGGTAGCGGGAATGCTGAGCTTTGCTGTCGTTGTTGCCACGTGTTGGAGCAGATTTTTTTTACAAACAGCACTGATCAAATTACTTCTAACATAGTTGAAATTGTGAATTTTTAAGCTCAGTTGAGTTGATTTTCCGTTGGTTAGATTCCTATTGAGTTTTGTTTGTGTGTAAGATGATTTATAGGGATTTAACTTCTTCCCTTTCCCCTAATTTTCTTTTGCAGGTTAGTAATTGAATGAATTATAAAAAAATTACCGTAGTTCTCACATTAAACTAGGGTTTAATTGTTTTTACGAATTTTACTTTGATTCAAATTTTTGCCATTAAAATCATGTACAAGATCATTGCGTACTTTTGAGAAGAGCTCAGCATCAGAGAAGATTTTTATTTATTTAACTGGCCACTCTATTGTATTCACCACTGATAACGGTTTTGATTGAACATTCACGTATTTGGCTCTTAATTACACACATATAGTGAACAATGCCAACTATAATGTCCATTACAATTATTATGTTATTTACAATCCAGTGATGGGTCGTCCTTTTCACCTATTGCTCTTTTAATTGCGATGCTAAATATGTGCTGATTTTTTTTTTTTATTGTTCTCTTAGCTTACTGACGAGTTGTCTAAGGTGGATGAGAAACCCAAGTTAACATAGTCTTTGAAAGCAAGGTTTCTAAACATAACTCATTTTTAAAAAAAATTCAAACTTAATTTTTACGCCTGTCAAACTTGATTTTCAAACTTTTGTTCTAGGAATATGCTACTTCATTGTATACATCAGCCACCAAAAAATTAACGATGTTAAGCTCATTGATGTTTAGATTTAACAATTTTTTCATAATATAGAACCAAGCATGCATAAAGCTGTTAGAAATATCAAGATACACCAGGACATGAATCGTTTAGGAACTTGCGTTAAGGAGGGTCTGGATTATTTGGTATTACGATTTGGGTTGTTCTGTTGACATAATACGATGATTGGAAAGACAGGCTAATTGGTTGTTGACAATTGCGATCAAGTGTGTTTGTCGAACCGAATTCGAGTTTGAATTTAGATGGTTTGAGAAAGAAGTCTTAATTGCTTTTACAATTTTATAGCAATTTTTTTTTTTTACGAGTTTGAAAATGGTGACCGAGAAAAAAATGACAGTGGTGAAGGCATCCCAGATTACTGTTATCACTGGTTAGCTGGACTATGAAAATTCTGATATAGGAGTTTATGTTTACTAATAAAATTCGAGTTATTTTGTTCCATTTGCGGAGGTGGTGCGCAGCTGTTGGACAAAGTGGTTGTTGATATGCCTTGAATCATTTGTTTTCCTATCACAGGAAGGGTACATCAAGAAGATTTTGAGCAGGTTTGGAATGTCTTCAGCCAAGCCTATAGATACACCAATGGCATCTAACAGCAAGTTGGGAATGTATACGGTTCAGACTTATGAGGAGAAAGAGTACATATCTCGAGTTCCATATGCTAGCGCAGTTGGAAGTTTGATGTATGCGATGGTCTGCACTCGACCAGACTTAGCATTTGCTGTTAGTATGGTCAGTCGGTTTATGGTTCAGCCTGGGAAGGAACATTGGCAAGCTGTTAAAAGGATTTTCAGGTATCTTAGAGGTACCTCAGATGTCGGTCTCTGTTATGGGAACGATACCCGATGTCTAGTGGCTGGTTTATCAGATTCTGATTATGCTGGAGATGTGGACAGTAGGAGATCTATGACTGGTTATGTGTTCACTCTTGGAGGTTCTGTTGTAAGCTGGAAGGCAACTCTACAACCTACGGTTACTTTGTCTACTACAGAGGCAGAGTATATGGCCTTGACAGAAGCTGCAAAGGAGGGAATTTGGTTAAAGGGGCTGGTTAATGATCTAGGCTTACATCAGGATCAGGCTATAGTATATTGTGACAGCTTGAGTGCAATATGCTTAACCAAAGATCAAGTCCATCATGAGAAGACAAAGCACATTGATGTCAGGTATCATTTTCTGAGAAATGAGAAGAGAATTGAAGTGAAGAAGGTAGGGACAGCTGATAACCCTGCTGACATGTTCACCAAGCCAGTTCCTGAGAGCAAGTTCCAACATTGTTTGGACTTGCTCAATATCACAAGTCAATAGTCTGAGCCCCTGTCTAGGGGCATCTGAGGCAGAGAAATGTTCTGGCACTGTCATGGTGCATCTGTTTTTGTTGTTGGGAGGATTCAAGTCGAATTAGGGTTTATTCCTTTGCCCTATATATATATATATACATACGTTGTACCTAGAAGATGTATCTTGGTATTCAGCTCAGTAATAAAACTCTGATTTCTCTGCCGTGGAGGTAGCTAACGTAGCAGTTAGTGAACCACGTAAATCTCTGTGTCTCGATCTTTATTATTGTTCTCGTTTAATCTCTCGTTATAACAGTGGTTGATATCGATATATGATGCCCTCTTACTCAGGTGTCTCATCTTTGGTCTTCATATACTTGAAGGCAATTGAGTTTGGACGATTACCCTGTGATATCCTGGATGGCCAACAAGTACTTTGATGGTACACTGGTGAGTCTTATTATCTTCTTTAAGTCTCTGCACCCAATAAGATATACTAGTCATCTTCTTTGTCTTAATAATAGCATATCAATGAATGGATTTCGTATCAATTTGGAGACTTTACATTAGATTTTATTCCTCTAATATGTCATCATTATTTTTATATGAAAACTAAACTGATTTTAGGATTTTAGACTGTCTTAACTTAATTTCATTGTTTGATTTTTTATCTTTTTAATTTTTAAGGGTCGATAGATTATTTGGTCGAAAAACGTGCAAGAATAAACCGATTGAAAGAAGCTATCTATTGATGTACAAAATGATTTCAAAACGAGGGTTACCAAGGTATTATAAATCTCAATTATTGGTGGTGTTAATGCGGTAGTTGGCACACTCACTAATATGGTCGTTGTCTTCCTTTATCTGATTACCACTTAATTCAAAGTGCAGGGTCTGCAAGTCTGCATACTGAGTTGTATTACAAATACGTAATACAATGACCTCTATACTTTCCATTTATTTTAGATTGTTGAAACAAGAAGTCTTAATTGCTTTTACAGTTTCAAAGCAATTTTATGCTGGCATATTTTTTAGATTTTTTTTGTGTGAATATAACAGTGGTGAAGGCATCTCAGATTTGTTTTTATTATTGGTGAGGTGGATTGAGAAAACTCTGGTGGGGAATTTTATATTTACAAATAAAATTCAGGCTGTCATCTATTTTTTTGGACATATATATCAAACTTTTACCTGTTCATAAGAAGTTTGAATTCCTATTTAACATAGTTTTTGATTATTCTGGTTGTTCTGCAGTGCATAATTTGGAGGTTAAGAAGGTCAATGAACAATTATTGTCGTTGTATTAGTAAATTGGGTGCTTCATGAGGGACATCATATTATGGTATGTGTTATGCAGGTATGTGTATCAGTACCTAAATGTATGTTGTATGATTTAAACTTCAAGGAATAGACGTCTAGCATGGACAATAAGTTCATTCCGACAAGAGTACTGAATCACATATTATTATACATTATGGTTTATGGGGACAACAAATTTGAAGGCTAATTTAGGAAAAGTGGGGTGAGCAGGTGATAATTCGTCTAATCCTTAAATATTTGTACTGTTGAAGTACTTTCTTTAGATTCGAGAGATGAATCTGTACAATCCTGGCCTAAACCAAGCAATGGTAGTTCCAGTCTTGCTTCAGTCACAAAGGAGAAAGAGAAGGGTTGGTCTTAGGGAGGGAAGCAAGAGAAAATATTGAGCTCAGAGTATCAGACTATGTAAGATGTAATTGGTGTGAATAGCTATGAACAATTTCTCTATGTGTGAGAAGATTGAATGATCGATTTGTTCTACTTATGTATTTTGTGCTAGACTTAGACTTGTCTATCTCAGACTTCGAAATTGTTCTCCTCCTGTTCAATAGATTGAGAATCTGTTTATATCATAGCTATTGTAACCGTTTACCTGACCTTGTCTCTGGAATCAAGTGTCGATGGTTGAGTAGTGGTGGAGTGGAGAAGGTGGAGAAAGTGTTAGAAACTGTTCCAACTTCAATTGAGGTTGAATGGAAGGTTGCTCAACCCACTACTCCTCTAATCAAATGCTAATCGAACTTTCCAGAGTTTATCTTTTGTGGATACACTATTGTACCACATGCCATAGACCACCAGACCAATACCCTAATGAATATCCCCCCATTTGTGACATCTTTGATGTCTCGTGTAATTTTTGTAGTATTAAGTACTACTAATGCTAAGTCGAATGAGACTTGCTTAGTCTTTTGATTAAGGACTTGTCCTACTTGACTGACCTAATGAGTATAACAAGACCAATAAAATATGTATTTATTTTTTTTATGAGGAAAAATGTGTTCAACTAGGTCAATTTGCATTGACATATTTTACAAAAAAAATAAGTGTATCATACTGTATAAGCATATATATAGCATGTTGAGCACAAAAATATGTATGTGAGGCCACACATGAAAATATATGTGTGTGAGACCACATATAAAATATATGAGTGAGGCCTAGTATTAGGGGTGTTCATGGCCGGTTTCGGTTCGGTTTTGTGCCAAATCAAAACCGAAACCGGCAAGGTCGGTTTTCCAATTATTTTTCCAAAACCGTTCCGTTTACCGCCGGTTCGGTTTTACTCGGTTTTCTCTCGGTTTCGGTTTTTTCCAACGGGTTTCGGTTAACCGTTTGGAAAACTAAAATTCAAAAAAAAAAAATCAAAAAAATCAAAAAAAAAAATCAAAAAAATCAATTTTTTTTTAAAAAAAGTGGATTCTTCCATAACTAGAAGAAAATTCGTCCATAACTAGAAGAGAACTAGGGTTAGAAAGTTAGGGTGGGATTATATATCAAAGGTAATGAAGGGTTCAGATTAAATCTATCAAAAACTAGATCAAGGGTCTTGAATAGTCGGTTTTCCATGGTATAACGGTTCGGTTTTTGGCTAAACCAAAACCGAAACCGTGGCTACCGGTTTCCATATTTTTTTTCCATAACCGTTCCATTAGTAAAAGGTTCGGTTCGGTTTTGGCCAATTCGGTTCGGTTTTGGCGGGTTTTCGTGGAAACCCGTTACCATTTACAACCCTACCTAGTATGGCCTTTGATAGATAAGGTGAGGTTTGGAAACTTGGTCGGACAAGTAAGAGTATGGATGAACAAGCTTAGCTAGGTGCTAAGGCAGACAAACAAGTATTGCTAAGTAAGACGGACAAGCAAGTTAGCATAGACGGACAAGCTTTGGTAGCTTGGACGGACAAGGTAAAGGGTTAAGCTAAGACGCACATGAGCTGTGGCCATACCATTTGAAACTCTTATAAACATTGCAGTGTTGAGCCATCGTCTTTACCAATTAGGGTTTGAGAATTTCATTGATTTTTTCAAATAGTTGCAAGTGTTGCGCACTCATCTTTTAGTGTTTCCAAATCCTCAAATTGGATTCTTTTTATGCCATTCACATTAGTTGTCTCCCTAAACAAGGATTTATGTGATCAGAGCTAAATTTAGCTAGTAGAAACTATGATAGTGTGTTTGGCACAATTTTGACTTGGCGTCTAAGCGCAGTTGTGGCACTTGATAAGTGCATAATTTACATATTTTGAGTATCATTTTCTTACACTTATTTGTTAGATTTCATGTGAATTACTTTTGTATATTATGTTTTTTGTTGGTTACATCTCTAAAAGAAGTGAAAAATGAGTATTTTAAAGGAAGAATTGCCAAAGACCCAATGGAGCTCTGTTAAATCCAGAATTTCTATCCACCATGTCAAAGAGAACGAGGAAAAGAATCCAATGGCGAAAGAACAAATTCATTCCGACTTCGTATGAGAAAGTTGTGGGCGAAAAGATTTTTACTTAAAAACGCTAAAGGCACCTGCTAAATTACTAAGGGGCTGTCCAAGAATATGAATTATGATAATGGCGCCCATGCTGTTGATAAGGGCTTCCACCTTCATCTTCATTATCACGAAAAGGGAATTTAGGTTAGCTATTTCCGGCGAGTATTTGTGAAAGTTAACAATACACTCAATTGGTGGGTTAAGTGAAACTGTTTTGATCTGTTGAGATCAGAAAGAATGGAGCAAAACAAAAGCAGAGCGTATCATCAATAAAAGTTAATGAAGATAGTAGTTGTTGTGATTGATCATGATATCATGGCGTGATTAATTTGAAGCTGATTTTGAGATTGAGTGGTTTCAATGAGTTATTGGAGCTGTTAGAAGACTTGGGCTGCGATTGAGATGAGATTTAATTGTTCTTAACAGCTGCAGTTGAAGATGGAGATGAAACTCGACAAGAAGAAGGGTTCTTAATGGTTACAGCCATTAAATGCAGAGGTGATCAATGTGTGATAACTCGAGTTTGTGGCTGCTGCTGCTGGTGTTTTGAAGTGTTAATGGTGGCTGAAGTTTGTATTGTTGGATATAGCTCGATTCTGTGATGGTGGAACTCGATAGAAATTCTTGATGAAATTATTAACGGCTGGTGATGATAATGGAAGTTATTGTGATGATGATGATGGTTCTTTGTTGGTTTGGAATCAGATGTGAGTGTTTAAGTCAAAAATTCCATTTGCTAAACAACCAATCAAACTCTTGGATACAAGTTAAATAAATGTAAAGGAATAACAAAGAAACATCCTTTTAAGTAATAAAGAATCATCTTTTTTATAAATTGTTTAAGCTCAATACAATAGATCATCTAGGTTTTGGAATTTCTGGGTTTATAATCTTTACACTTTTCCATTCAATACAGAAATTCAAACATTATACAATTACTTCCCATAGGTTACCTAAAAATTTCTTCTCTTCCCTTTCTCAGGTTTTTTCTTTCTATTTTTTCCGTCCCTCCCTTTGTTGTTTGATCTTTTCTATTTATAGATCTATTTTTCTGATCGCTCTTTATACCACGTGTCATTTTCTTCAGCTTAGTCATCGATTCTGGATCAATTCTTCTCTGGGTCGATCCATCTTGTTTCGATGTATCTATCGTCCTTGTACTTTATCTTTATTTGGTGCGATCGTATAGATGACAGATCGTTCTTAACTGCTTCTTGGTTCGATACTTTATATGTCCGACACGTGTTTCCTTATCTCTTAAGACTTCTGTGGCCTCGATCATAGAGTAATTATTATAATCTGCTTTCTCGATCATTAAGATAATATAATAATAATTACCTTTTACTTTCTCGATCTTTAAAATAATAGAGTAATTATTATCTTTTACTTTCTCGATTATAATAATTATTACCTTTTACTTTCTCGATCAGAAAATAATATAGTATTAATAACTTTTTACTTTCCCGAACAGCTATCAATTAATGTTGTTTGTTTTATTCGTTGCTGTTCAGTTTTCTCGATCTTATGTGTTATTCATGCAGCTCTCGCTCAGGAAACGTCTCATGTCTTTTCGATATTCGATATCTTTGATAGTGATCCTGTGTTTCTCACCTTTTTTAATCTAGATGCTTCTTAACTTGATCCTCTTCCACGTGTCGTGCTTCTTTAATTTACTAACAGTGAGCTCTGCTAGGGATTCGTAGAATGGTCGAGAAAGTCAGGGAGTGATGGTTTATGGTCCAGGGATTTTACGAGAGAGTGAATGGTGGTTTCGAAGGTGAAGTTAGTGATGAACATAGTTCAATCGAGAAGTTCGAGTATGAACCAGTGAGAGATAAAGTCTGTTATAATCGCTCGATGGTATTTAAAAAATTTGCAACCGAGAATGGCAGTGATTGGTGATCGAGTTAATTGTGCTGCTAGTGAGTGGTTTTACTTGAGCTTGGAAGTTGAGTTCGAGGATGGAGCTGGCTCTGTGGTTTAATTCAAGGTTGAGAAAATATGGTCCGAGTTTGGTAGACAATAGGAGTTTTTAAAACTCAGATGAAAAATATTTTCTCGATGGGTAAGCCATCGAGAGAATCTGGGAGGAGTCCAAATTTATTTCCAAATTTGTGCACCCCTCAATACCGGGGGCCCACTTCATTCGTTTAGTTTACTAAATCTAGTTTTCATATCTTGTTTTACTTTTTTTTTTTAATTACATTGGAAATAAAATAAATAAAAGTTGCGCACTGTTTTTTAGGTTTTCCGTTAATAACTCTCCCTCCCCTCTCTACCTTCCCTACCAGTACCGGAAACAAACTGAGAAAATTCATTAGCTAATTGTCCTATAACCTTTAATGCGTGTAGAAAAAAAGTAAAATAAGATATTTCTCTAATACCTAAAGATTTTGTAGATACTTTTTTAATATCTAAAATTGGATATTCTACCCAATCTTTTATTTTTTAATTAAACTAATTTTTATGCAGCTGACGGAACTACCCTTTGGTACCTATACTGTACGACTATAGTCTATATTACGGGTTACCTGTTACACCCAATTAATCTTTCGTCAACTGATGGTTTCTTTTCCAGTTTTCCTCCTTCTTTCCGCCTCCCCTTCCATCTCCACTGTTTAACTTTTTTTTTTCTTTGCTAAATCAATTTCGGATCTCATGATATTTTCCTTCATGATTTCAATTAGGGTTTAAAGTATGGATTTTTTAAGGTATTTTGTGGTTGAAATTAAACCATTTGGAAACCTTAAATTCTCATTCTGTAAACCCTCATTGAAACAATTTATGGCTACTGTTATGGTACGAATTAATTGAATGATGAATTAAGTAGACGAAAAGATCTTGGGTTGATGAATTATGGTTTGTATTGTTGTTATTAGTAGATTTCATAAAGAAATTAGGGTTCTTAAATTTAAAAATCAATTAAGGTCTGTGTCACAGTAGAAAAACTAGGGTTAGGGTTTCAGGTGGTGCTACATTTGTAACTGGTTGTTGTGATTACTAGTGATACTGGAGTGATGAATTGTTAATTGGGTGTTTGTTTCTGTTAATTTTAGAATATCAATTGGGTATTCATTTAGCTGTGTTGATTTGATTTGTATGTATGGAGAAACTATTTTGATGTTGTGTTTTTTGTAACTGTGGGATAAATGTTTTGCTGTTTTTGGATTGATTTTGTGTAATTCAGATTGGGTTGGGGAAAAGGTTGAACAAATACATTTATGAGGTGTTTTTTTCTTGATAATAAATCTTGTTTTTGGAGATACACGGATCTCCAAAAATAGTTGTTCATTCATTTATGTGCAACTCATGTTTGACTACCTAAAATTAACAAACATGAATTTGTAAAATGTTATCTAGTGTATGCCTATAAAGATAGTTGGTACTAAAGTTTATATTGTGTATTTAGGGTAATAAACCTAGATTCATCTAAGATGAAATAAGTTTTAGCTAGGATGTATCTGGTTTCATCATGCATATCCTGAAAAAATCAAACATGAATTTGTATATCATATTATACTTTACAGAATAAACCAGGATGAAACTGGTTTCATCCTGCATATTCAGACAAAAAATATATTTTCCTCAAGATGTATCTGGTTACATCCTGCATATTCTGACAAATAAACATGTTTTTCTCATGATGTATCTTGTTTCATCCTGCACATTTAGATGATTATTTATTTATGGTGAAGGTTATGGTGGTGTTTGTTGTATTTTTATTACTATTGAATGTGACGGTGACAATAATGTGGTGTTTGTTGCGATTGAAAATGTTGGTAGTGGTGATGGTTGTGCTAGATCTTTATATTTTATATGGAAGTGATGGTGGAAACACCGGTTTTTACCTATATTTATTTTGTTCATCCAAGAATGACACTAGATGCAACCAGTTTCATGTTAACTATTTTTTAAATAATTTCTTTTTATTAGTTTAAGTCAGGATGCATCCAGTTTCATCCAAGCTATTTTTCGAATAACTTTTTCTATTTTATTTTAATTCAGGATGCAACCAGTTTCATCCTAGCTATTTTCTTTCGGAAAAAAAAAACTTTTGAATTTACTATCAACAATGGATCTTGTTTTGTAGATAATTTAAAACACTTTCCAAAAATATAAGTTTTATTAAAATCGGATATATATTTTGAAAGTTATGAATGTTTTATTTGTTTTTAAATTGGAGAGAAAAATGATAAAAAAATATATATATATAAAATGAGGGATATAATTGTCTTGTTTTTTTATGTCCATTTTACCAATTTCTTATTTTTACTTGTCCACTTCAACCATATTTTAGGGAATCTTGGACAATAAACCCAAAATTCACACCTATTCTCTTTCGAAAAGTTCAAACAAAATATTTATCTTCACTGCCAGCAAAGCCATGGTATGATGGGTTATATACGAATAATTTATTAATATATTTTAATGATGAGAAGGAAATGGAGTATGAAGTTGTAAAGAATTTGAGTAATAATTCAAGCCGAAAATTCAGTGGAAGAAGAATGGTTATTGTCATGGATTGTATTCTCATAGGGTTAAGAGTGATTTTCGAAGTGAAAGACAAACAATGAACTTAGTATATGAAAATGCTTCAAAAAAACAACAACTTAGTATATGAAGTATTAGAGTGTGAGTTATACTCAAACTCGAATTTGGGTAGAAAGGAACAACTACTGCAATTTCGTACCAGCTACGACGCCCACCATCTGTTCGTAAATACCACCACCTGCTGCAGCTCTTTTCTCCTTAAATGTACCAGTACCTAGCTTGGAATAATTTCTTTGGATTTTTGTCTAGTTTTTGCACTATAACGTATGTGCTAATTCTTTAATTTTAGTTGTGTTAGCATGAACTCCATAATAATTCACTGTCTAATATTTGAGTCTTTGATGTGCACTTAAATGTTTGATTGTGTGTTCTTTGTTTTTTGTCAATGTTGGTCATGGTTACCAGAAAACAAGTATAAAAAACAGTGTGAAATTGAACATAAAAATCACAACACCATCCGGTTCACATCCATTAGTAGAGATTAGAGAGGTACTAATCTATTAAACAGAAAGACAAAATGATTCAAGAGCAGTGAACCTTTATTGATCAGAATCTCACCGAAAATAGTACAAACATCACATACTACACAGTCTGTGTACACAGCCTTTTATAGGTTTTTCCAACAGCTACTTAACGTACACAACAGCTCATTAAATGCTGTTACAGATGGATATGCTAAAATGAGCTGATGACAGTTATGATTTGCTATTATACGCCTAACAGAATGTGTATTGCGTGACCCTGAATCTGATGTAACTGAAGTGTAAGAATACTCATATTCTTTTGATACTCATGTTCCATTATCCATTAGCCTAAGATCAGCTTCAAATTTTCTGACAAAGTTCGCATCAAGAAAATCTATGATTGAATTTGTGCTTACACACCTTTTACAACAAAGACAAGTGCCATAATATCATGTTATAGTCGTTACCACTTTTTTGTTTACCAGCTTTGTTTTGCTTTTCCTATACACTTCCGGCGAAATACAACAAATTCTATGTATTTTTATAGGACGATGATGAAGAATGGGGAAAACTATCCCTTGTCAGCACTTGAATATCTCTATTGCTGATTGACTGAGGCTAGACGAGTGTAGTTAATTGTTGGATCTGCAACAATAGAAATACACTAAACAGGATAAATTGTTAATGTTAAAGAAATCTCTGATTGATACACACAATAGACAGAGCCACCTGCTCATTAAATTATCCTTAACAGAATAGTCTGTGGGTACTCCTCAAGAATGAAAGATGCTATACCCCAACAACGGAGATGTGTCCAGGATAGAACTGTCCGTTATGACTAGTATAAGTACAATATTAGTCACCCTTAACGAACTCAACAACAATTGATATGGAAGGGAAATAAACAAGCAATGTGCGCAAAACAAAGAAAGAAGAGGGAAAAAGAAGACAGGATAGTAGCTGCTTCTGGAGTAAGTTGAAATGATGAAATCATTTTCTTTTATAGCCAAAAGAAGAGAAGAGCGTTAAGAGTATTGATTGAAAATCAATTCCGTGCATGAAGTACGGACATAAATAATTAAAACGGAATTAAAACGGTCAAAATTTATTCTCTATTTTAATTCTGCTTAATTCTCGCCGGGTCAGACGCCCCCACATTTAAAACAAAATTAATTTTGGTTTTAAATTCTTTTAAGGAAAAATATTCTATTCAAAAAACGTAAGCCTTGGTTGGCCCGCAGCCTTAACTACGCCCGCACCCGCAACCATACTCATTCCCGCAGCAGTAGCCACAGTCACACCCACACCCACACCCGCACCCGCAACCACAGCCACAACCGCAACTACAAGTCCGCAAGTCCGCAGGTCCTCAAGTCCGCAAGCCGCAAGACGCAAGACGCAAGCGCACCCGTACACGCACCCGCACCCGAGCCCGAACGAGCGTGCGTGCTTCGGTGTGAACCACCGCGCGTGTGTGAAAAGTATGTTTTTCTCCAACTATCCCATTACCTTAGTCCTCTCCCAACCACAAAATAGCACAAACCCCTAAGGGCCCTCCCTTAGAAGCAATTTTTTAGGTAATAAGGAGAGGAATCATCTTTAGTTTCTCCAATGTGGGACTAAAGGTTCATTCACAAAAGTGAAAATGAGCTAGTGTCCCTTACTGACTACTTGGTCCTAAATTCCATTCCCACCAAGACTAAAAAAAAAACATTTATAAGTTCATTTTCTCCAACAATCCCCAACATGAATGAAAACCCGATAAAAATCAGAAAGCGAGAAATGCCACTTAGGCAATAGGTGTCCATAAGGTCTTGAACCTTTTCTTAGTGAAAAATTACTAAAACTACTTGATGTACAGTGAACAACATGTCTTGAACTGCCATCTTTTGGTGTAGTTCATCAATAACTTCCACGCGTAATATCTCTCTAGGTGCTGTTAAGTTCGTGCCGTTGTGTCCATTTTGTCCCTGGACGTATCCCGTTTCTCAGAAAGCTCTAGAGAATCATCTCAATTCTCATAGGAAGCGGCCCACTTCCTCATTCAGATAGGTGAGTTCTATCAAGAGTGTTTACTATTACACCCCACTTCAATCTTAAATTGAAACTATAAAACTCATTAAGACTTAATTCAAAGTCATCCTTCACATGCAGTCACACTATCACGTCTACACCATAGGGAAGGGACAGAGAATAAAATTCTCTGATAGTGTTTCCTTTTAATTCACCACAAATTAGTTGTCTCATTCGAAACCTTGATCTTGGGATCTCCAGTCAACAAGGTTGAGTATCCTTCATGGCAAGTTTATTTGATGAGCTTAAGACGCATCCCCCTCGATGCATTACTAACTATCTCCTTGGATAAACCTTTCGTCAAAGGGTCCGTGATATTCTTCTTAGACCTCACAAAGTCAACAGAAATAACGCCAGTTGAGATTAGTTGTTTTAGGGAATTGTGTCTTCTACAAATGTATATAGACTTCCCATTATAGTTGTTATTTTTAGCATTAACTATTGCATCTTGACTATCACAATGTATAGATATAGCTGGCACAGGCCTATGCCAAAGAGGAATGTCTTCTAAAAAGCATCTTAGCCAAGCGGCTTCCTCTCCTGCTTTATCTAACGCAATAAACTCTGATTCCATAGTGGATCGAGCTATACATGTCTGTTTGGAACTCTTCCAAGATACAGATCTGCATGCTAGAGTGAAAACATATCCACTCGTAGACTTAGACTCCTCTGAGTCTGATATCCAGTTTGCGTCACAAAATCCTTCAAGGACCGCAGGATATCTCTCATAATTTAAACAAAATTTTAAAGTGTACTTCAAGTACCTTAACAGTCTAATAAGTGCATCCCAATGCTCCTGCCCTGGATTACAAGTATACCTACTCAACCTACTCACAGCATAAGCAATGTCTGGTCTCGTACAATTCATCAAATACATCAGAATTCCTATAAAACGTGAATATTCAAGTTGTGAAACTCCATTAACCTTATTATTTTTGAGTCTACAACAAGGATCATACGGAGTACAAGCAGGTTTACTATCAAACTGGTTATATTTCTTAAGCACAGATTCGATATAATGAGATTGACTAAGACTATATCCATTCTAAGATTACATCAGCGGAGCCTAAGTCTTTCATGTCAAAGTTCTCATTTAACATGTTCTTGGTGGAATTAATTACATCCATGTTTGTACCAAGTATAAGCATATCATCAACATACAAGCATACAATCACACAGGCATCATTCACAAGTTTAATATAAACACACTTATCATATTCATTGATTTTAAAACCACTAGACATCATTATATGATAAAAAATTTCATGCCACTGTTTAGGTGCTTGTTTCCAACCATACAAAGATTTTTTTAGTTTACAAACTTTGTTTTCACAACCTTTCACTACAAAGCCCTCAGGTTGATCCATAAAAATTTCTTCATCTAATTCACCATTTAGAAAAGATGTTTTTACATCCATTTTGATGTATCTCTAAGTTATGAATGGCAGCAATAACAATTAACATCCTAATGGAAGTAATTCTCGTAACAGGTGAATAAGTATCAAAGAAATCTACACCTTCTATCTGTTTATAGCCTTTAGCTACTAATCTAGCTTTGTATTTTTCCACAGTTCCATCTACCTTATGTTTCCTTTTGAAGATCCATATACAACCTATGGTTTTACACCTTAGAGGTAAATCTACAATCTCCCAAGTATCATTCTGAATAATGGAATCCATTTCACTAATGGAGGATTCTTTCCACCATGGAGCTTCAAAAGAAGTCATGGCTTCTCTATAAGTCTGTGGATCAGTCTCAGCTAAGCATGTTATAAAGTCTGGCCCAAAATATTATTCAGTTCTAAGTTTTTTTCCTCTTCTAGGCTCAGATTCAAATTCATCTTCATCTACAGGTAATATCTGACTAGTAGAAGGGACATCTAGGGGATCAACACATATCATGCGAGAATCAGATTTTAATGGAAAAACATTTTCAAAGAACACAGCATCCCTAGATTCCATAATTGTATTCACACCAATTTCAGATATTTCAGAATTCACAACCATAAATCTATATGCAGTAGTATGTTCAGGATACCCAATGAAGACACAATCAACAGTTTTGGGTCCTATCTTGGTTCTCTTAGGTGGAGGAATGGACACCTTAGCCAAACACCCCCACACTTTAAAGTATGCATAAGAAGGTTGTCTACCTTTCCATAACTCGTATGGAGTTTTGTCTGATCCTTTAAAGGGTACTCTGTTCAATACATAGCAAGATGAGAGGACGGCCTCCCCCCACAAGTTTGCAGGTAGTCCTGAACTAATTAACATGAAATTCATCATCTCCTTAAGGGTTCAGTTCTTCCGTTCAGCCACACCATTAGATTGTGGTGAATAAGGAGGGTTACTTCATGTATAATGCCATGTTTTATGCAAAAATCTCCAATAGGAATTACACACTCACCACCACGGTCAGACCTAACATTTTTAATGGTACCACTCATTTGGTTTTCAAATTCTAGTTTATATATCTTAAAGGCTTCTAAGGCATCATCCTTACCCTTAAGTAAATATATGTGACAGTACCTCGTACAATCATCTATAAAAGTGACAAACCATTTCTTACCACCTCTAGTTTTAACTGATTTCATGTCAACTAGGTCTGAATGAATTAATTCTAAGGGTTTAGAATTTCTTTGAATATTTTTCCTATATGATTTTTTAGCATATTCTGATTCTACGCATATTTCACATTTATGTTCATTATCCAAACTAAATTTGGGTATGCAGCCTATGCTTGCCAGTTTATTCATTGACTTATAGTTTACATGTCCAAGTCTACCATGCCAAACATTCAATGACACACAAACATAAGCAGAAGAATCAATTTTATTCATTTCAACAGAGGTTACATTAAGTTTGTAGAGACCCTCAGTCTTATAACCCTTTCCTACATAATCCTTACCCTTAGTGACAATAACTTTCCCAGATTCAAAAACAAGTTTAAAACCCTTACCATCTAATACACCACAAGATAAAATATTTTTGCAGATGTTCGAAACATGAAGAACTTCATTCAATGTGAGAGTTTTGCCAGAAGTGAGCTTTAGCCGAACTTTGCCTTTTCCTGCAACCTGTGTTGCAGATGAGTTATCCATGTAGAGTTTCTCTCCTTCCCCTATCTTCTGATGGGAGGTGAACATATCTTTGTTTCCACAGACATGCTTGGTAGCACCAGAGTCTACCCACCAGTCTCTCACATTGGTTACCAAATTGACTTCAGACACCGTGCCAGAAAACTCGATCTTGTTGTTTTCAACCAAATTAGCATTGTTTTTCTTGTTCTTAAAGTCCTTACGTTTTCTACAGTGCATTGCCATATGACCAGGAATTCCGCAAACATAACACGCACCTTTAATTTTACCAATGCCAGATTTGGGTTTCGAAAATGTACCTTTCTTGTGCGGACCAGGCTTGTGTTTGCTGTTGTCGCCCTTTTTCAGTATTGTAAGACTTGTGTTCAATCACATGATCTTTATTGGACATGTCCCTTGCGGAAGATACGTTCTTGTCTTTGGAGCACAAAAATTCTTCCACTTGAATCTTCTTACCCAATTCAACAATACTGACTTCACCAGTTTCATGTCTCAATCTTCGTTTGTATTCAGACCAAGAAGATGATAATTTCTCAATCACAACAGACACTTGAAACGTTTCATCTATCACCATACCTTCAACAATAATTTCATTGATAATGCACTGAAGTTCAAGGAATTGGTCAACCACAGATTTATCATTTGTCATTTTGTATTCTAGGAACCTGGCTACCAAAAACTTCTTACTTCCTGCAGTTTCCGCTTCATATTTTGCTTCTAAAGCAGCCCATAAATCAAACGTAGAAAAGTTTTCTTTTGCATTATAGAAATCATACAGAGCATCTTCTAAACAGTTCAAAATGTGATTTTTATTCATATAATTATGTCTAACCCAACTCTCCAACTCCCTTTCATTTCCAGCATCATTCAAAGTCTCATCAAAGGATTCAGAACTAACTCATCTAGCATATGGAAACTCAGAAAGAATAACATCTTGGATTGCCATCTTTTGAAATCTTTGCCATTGAATTTTTGTGGTCTTTCAACATCACTTTTACCCATTGTTACAGAAGAAATAGATATTGTGTTAAGATTGTTGGATCTGCAATAATAGAAATACACTAAAAAAGAGAAATTGTTAATGTTAAAGAAATCTCTGATTGATACACACAATGGACAGAGCCACCTGCTCAGCAAATTATACTTAACACAATAGTCCGCGGGTACTCCTCAAGAATGAGAGATGTTATACCCCAACAGCGGAGATGTGTCCAGGATAGAACTGTCTGTTATGACTAGTATAAGCACAATACTAGTCACCCTCGACGAACTCAACAACAATTGATATGAAAGGGAAATAAACAAGCAATGTGCACAAAACAAAGCAAGAAGAGGGGAAAAGAAGACAGGATATTAGCTGCTTTTGGAGTAAGTTGAAATGATGAAATCATTTTTCTTTTATAGCCAAAAAGAAAAGAAGAACGTTAAGAGTATTGATTGAAAATCAATTCCGTGCATGAAGTACGGACATAAATAATTAAAACGGAATTAAAACGGTCAAAATTTATTCTCTATTTTAATTCTGCTTAATTCTCGTCGGGTCAGACGCCCCCACATTTAAAACAAAATTTATTTTGGTTTTAAATTCTTTTAAGGAAAAATATTTTGTTCAAAAAACGTAAGCGTTGGTTGGCCCGCAACCTTAACTACTTCCCGCAGCAGTAGCCACAGTCACACCCACACCCGCAACCGCAACCGCAACCACAACCACAACCACAACCACAGCCACAAGTCCACAGGTCCTCAAGTCCTCAAGTCCTCAAGTCCGCAAGCCGAAAAATGCAAGACGCAAGCGCAAACGCACTCGCACCCGCACCCGAGGGAGCGTGCGTGCTTCGGTGAAGCACCACGCGTGTGTGAAAAATATGTTTTGCTCCAACTAGCCCATTGCCTTAGTCCTCTCCCAACCACAAAATAGCCTAAACCCCTAAGGGCCCTCCCTTAGAAGCAACTTTTTAGGTAATAAGGAGAGGAATCATCTTTAGTTTCTCCAATGTGGGATTAAAGGTTCATTCACAAAAGTCAAAATGAGCTAGTGTCCCTTAGTGACTACTTGATCCTAAGGTTCATTCCCACCAAGACTAAAAACAAAACATTTATAAGTTCATTTTCTCCAACATTAATTTCGGCCGGTACGGCCGAAATATCGCCGGTTTTACAGGTATCGGGTCTCACCCGATATGAAACAACCTATACTGGTGGAACGGTTTTTGGCCGAAAATATCAGTCGATATTGACCGATACGGTTTAACCGAAATGTCCGAAATGGACCTGTACATCCAAAATTAGGATTTTTAATTTTAAAAAAAAAATCCTTATTATTGTTCTAGGGTTTTCAATTGTTATTCATATTTTTTATGGTATTTTAGAAAAATGAGTACTAGTTTTATATCTTAATAGTTCCAATATAAAAAAAAACGTTTGATATAATAATTATAGGTTTAAAATATGTGGACCGATATTTGCCGATATTTGGAACCGAAATATCCCCGATACAAAGGTTTACCAGTGTATCGCTCTCGACCAGTACAAACCGAAATCCGATATTGACTACATTGGGCTAGGCACATGTGATCCATGTGAGTTTAGAACCTGGATTCAATCGACCTTTCAATTTCTCTATTTCCTTGGAAGATAGAAAGAAAAGGGAGAGAGAGTGATGCTTGTTTGAGGCTATAATGGAAATAGGTTGATTAATTCAGTCAACTTTTCAATTTATTTTTGTTTCTGGGAAAATAGAGAGAAAAGGAAGAGAGATTTACGGCAAACCTAAAAAATGGTGAGCAGCTTTTATTTCTTTTATGTCCGATGTAATATAAAAAAAAAAGACATAATAACCAGATTTAGTAAAATGAACGAATAAGGTGGGACAGAATGTGCACCACGGTATTGAGGGAGCACAAACTTAGACTCATCTGGGAGAAGTAAAAAATTCAGAAGAAAGTTTTTTTTCTAAGAAAGAGGAATGATAACATGAAATCACCGAGGAGAAAAAAATGGTGTTTAACCAATTTAAACTTAAACTTGATTTTAGGATGGGCCTTTCATTGTTCACACGATCACATTACCTTTGTAAGCTTAGTATGGACGTGTTTTGGCTATTTTGAGCTAGTTTAAAGACCTATTTTGAACGGGATTCGAGCACGGATACTTCTATTTTTCGAGAATCTATATAAGAGACAATTCATTTTTTTTTGATCTATCATATCATATCTTAAAAAGAGAAGAGAAGGGGCTCTGGAGTTGGAGACTTTTCTACAACCTAGAGTTTGCTTTACTTTTCTACTTATTATTTTTCCATGGATTTTAAGAAATCCATGAGTAGCTAAATTTTTCACATTGGTTAAGGATGTAGTCGGATATCATGAACATGTCACTAAATTAATATATTAGTTTTATCATCTTAATCAAATTATTATTGTCTTGTTCTACTAATTATTATCGCCATGTATGATTGTGTGAATGTTTGTTTAGGAGCGCTACTAAATAAGCATGAATACATATCTATTGCTAGACTAGGGTTTTGAGATATGGAATTGTTGATGAACCTTGTCATAAGTAGCATATTGTGATTACCAGTTATATTCAAAACCTTTGTGCGATTGCATGTAGAAGTTTGACTTATGTTAAATAGATTACTCGTAGTATATCTATCGTAATGATTAGTCTAATTCATAGAACTTAATGCTCTTGTAGGATTAAACCTAATAACACGTTGCATTAGGTTGTTTTATGAGTAGTAATTGCATATACATCGTTATGGTATGTGATGACATTAGAAATTTTCCGGAGTATGCTTTCGATGGGGTACTCTAGGATTCTTGATAAAAAATGATTAAGTGACAACTCTAATTATTAGTTAAATTGCATCTCTTATGATTGAAGATGAACCCTTAACCATTACTTTCAACCTATTGATTCTTTTTACTCATTATTTGCTAGTATAATTACTTTAGTCTTAAAACACAAAATCCCCCACAATTTACATAAGTTTTCAAATACGAATAACAACCCATATCTCCCCATGGATCGAATCAGTTCTTATAACTATATTCTTATTTATAATTGTGAAGTGAAAGAACTTAAAATAATTTTGCTTGGCTGTCAACCTACCGAATTTTGGTGTCGCTGTCAGGGAGGCATAGCAGTTGGTTATTTATTTTATTTTTGATTTTTTTTTATTTTGTTTTAAGAATTGTGTTTGAGGTACTTTATTGAAAGATAAACCAAAAGAATCAATGGGTGATGCAAATCATACACTCAAAGAACTAGCTTATCACAAACTGGATTCATAGGAATAATGTATTCAAACTACATCCAACTTCGAGATCAAGTCAAGGTTGATTCGAGAGATTCCCAAATTTCATGGAATGGCTAATGAAGATCCAAACAAGCATCTAATGGATTTTCATAACATGGTCATGGCCATGCTACTGGCAGAGAGTAATGCAGATGGAGCTATGTTATGAGCTTTTCCATTCTCCTTGGTAGACACCGCTAAGGAATGGTTATACTATTTACCTGTTGGCAGTGTAACAACATGGAATGGTTTGAAGAAACTATTTTTAGAGAGGTATATTCCTGCATCTAAGACAACTTAAATTCGGAAAGAGATTTGTGGGATTAAACAGATGGCAGAAGAAATATAGTATTAATGCTGGGAACGTTATAAGAGATTGGTGGCCAGCTACTCGCATCATCAATTTAGTGATTCATTGATTATCCAGTATTTCTATGATGGTTTAATACCAGGTGACATAAATTTCCTTGACGCTGCAAGTGGTGGTGCTTTAATGAACAAAACAATATCATAAGCTAAAGAATTGATCGAGAACATGGCAACAAATTCTCAACATTTCTCAAGTTGTTTATCAGAGCCATTTACCAAGAGAGTTAATCAAGTTGACGAGATAACTGAACTACGTCAACATGTAGGTAACCTGACATCAATGGAACAACAAATTGCAGCTGTGGTGGTACAACCATCATGTCGAGCTTATGAGCATGTGGAGCACGTCAATGCTCTCTTCTGAAGCCAACAAACACAACAATGTGATCCTTACTGCAACACCTATGATCAAGGATGTAGAGACCGACCACACTAGTTATGATATCAAGGAAGCTACAGTTGCAGATCATGTTCACAATCGTTTTAGTGAGTTCCAACCTCAAGTATAACAACCATAAATATTTTAAAACTCAGAATCATCAGAGATGCTTATAGGGAAGGAGCTTTCTTGGAATGTGCATGAGCGGTAATGCACATGTAGATATGCGAAGTAGCCTATACGTTGGAGCATACTTGATGCATAAGCATCAATATGCTTGTAGCTTAACCGATGAAGCTTGAATGTGCATAAGGGGTAATGCACATGTAGATATGCGAAGTAGCCTATACGTTGGAGCATACTTGATGCATAAGCATCAATATGCTGGTAGCTTAGCCGATGAAGCTTGAATTATGCGAAAGCATCTTTCGATCGTGTTACGTACTTGATAATGCATATTTGCATAATAAATAGCGATAGTTATGCACAAGCTAGTGCATACCTTGCGAAAGCCCTTTGGCCTACACGGACTAGGCTTTGCTTGGCCTTTGTCCTTGCGATGAAGTTGGAATTGAAGTTGGCTTTGCCTTAATAGGCTTAAGTTGTTTGTCCCTTTCGAGTTGACCCTTTGATGAACTACGGTCATGCTTGATCCAATCAAGGTACAGGTTGAGTACGTAGGCAGCCGCAATGCAATGCATTAAGGTGCAGCACCTTGTCGCTCATATCATCTAATTTGGGAGATGATTGCGACATTATGGTAACTCATATCATCTGGCTCGACAATGCTAAGCAAGAGGTGATTGTTGTCACACTTGATGAGGTAGTTGCAATTCCATTTGATGGATTGTTCATACTTCCTTGGAACCGTCGCGGCATGGAATGGCATGTGTCTGGATGTTGTACTCTTGGCAAGAACAAGATAAGTGCAGGCTCCAGCGCATGGTCGAAGTAAAATTGATGAAGCGAAAGCTTAGGCTTGAATATCCTAGGTGTTGGTCCAAGGCATGAGTTAGGCCTAGAAATTAAAGCGAAATTATGTGATGCTTGCCAAAGGCATCCCCATTATCTTGTATAGCCTTCAACTCTTGGTATAATGAGGGTAAGTTGGAATGGTATGCTAGTTAAAGGCATTCACCATGGGCTTTAATGGCCTTGCACCCTTTGTCGGACAAGGGTATGTTGGAACAATATGGAGACTACGATTTGAGTATCATGCTTGCAAAACATGTTTGGAAAGGCAAATATGCCTGAAACGGTATAAACGTAGCTTGAATGATGTGGGAACTACGTTTCAAGTATAATGCTTACAAGGTAGGCTTGGAAAGCAAAAATTTACCTGCACTTTGAAGTTAGACTTTAATTTCCGGTGACTCTCATTAAAATCACGCATCGGGGAGTTCAGGCCTGCCCAGCGCAGCGCGCCGGAGGCGGAATTTTCTGGTCCGTGATAAATGGTATCAGAGCAAGTTCCGAGATAAACACTAGGGACTGTGACTTTTCTTGCGTACGGAGCTTGAGGCTACATCTTTCGAACGCTTCGACATCTTCAAAACAAATAAGATGTTAGATTCACGATGAGTTACTAATGTACATTACTAACACGCTAGATATGTATATCACGGTATCTAGTTTCGTTACCCCATTCCCCAAAATTCGACGAGACTTTTTCAAATAACAGTTCAAACTCTTAGAAAAGTTTTCCAGAAAAATTCTTTTACTACAACATATTTCAAAAATTTAGCAATTGTTAAAACTTAATAGAGTATGCTAGTATGAATGAAAAAGAAAAACGTCCTTCAAAGCCAGAAACATTTTCAAAAACAATTTCATAGAAGGTCAAAGAATTTAGCTAGCTAAAAAGGTGAGTACAAACACAAAGTCAACTATTAAAACAAACGAGAACACCAAACACAACCCGATAAAATCAGAACATGAGCTCTGATACCAACTGCGACGGACCAGAAAAATTCACATTCCAATGGGTTGGGTTTCAACCCATTAGTAAGGCTCAATCCCCGGTATGCACTCGAAATGAAAACACAAACAAGTATGCAAATAACATGAGATATCAAAGAATTTATGCTCTAAAGGATTTGTAAATATATCTCAAAACACAAATTCAGAGACGTGCATTTCCTGTTTTTGTTTTCTTAAAGTTTGACCTGCTTATGAAATCAAAGTTATCAAACACTTATGTCTGCATTAACAAATATGGGAGCCCAGCCAAAGTGTACAGAGATTTAAACAAATAAGATGTTTGTAAGAAAAATGAGTATACAGTTGTACCAAACATTCCTGAACTAAGGAAAATTTTATAAACAGTTGCTAACTCCCAAATTCAGTCACTAGAAATTCATTTAAGTAAATTGGGTATTAATTACAAAACATTTAGCTGGTATTTCAACACAAGGCACACAACAGTACTAAACAAGATTTTATGCCATTCATAATAATTAGTCGGGAAGCAAACATGAATCACTTTTATATACATACACAGTTTAAAGGTTCAACAGTTTAAAACAAAATACTTAGAGCCTGCCAGTAATAAAGGTAGTTACAATGTAGTCAAACAAACATCCCGGCTCAGACCCTGGCATTTCTATATACACAGCAAAAACATGATAAGACATGGGTCAGGCAACATGGAGCTAACTACCCAGATACCCCGTGATATACACATCATAAACTAACAAAATACTAACTTTCTAAGCGCTTGAGCCTGCCGTAAGCTCTTCCCAAGCTTACTGCCTTAACTTCGCCTCGTACTCTGTGGGAAAACAAAATCAAACAGGGTGAGCCACAGCCCAGTAGGGGTTACAATGAAGAAAACATAATCTGGCGTTAAAAGTGGTTTCAAGTAAACAAGGGTGGCAACAACAAGTTTACATAGAAATATTACATAGTTTAAATTCTTATAACAAATGAAGAGCTACAAATCAGATTTGTTTAACTCTAATGTAGTTGGCCCGTAGCCAATTGTCAGGGTGGTCGGACACCAGCCAATACCGTCCACTGACGGTCTTCCGGGTAGCCATCCGTAGATGGGAGCCAATTAAGGCCTGACAAATCCTAAATAAAGTATTTTAACATCATTTCAAGTCATTTGTAGGAAGTAAATATTCATCATGGCATTTTAGCAAAAGTAGAACTTGTAACGTTAAGATTTCTAAAAGACTGTACAACAATTTTAAACAACATCAGACTAATCAAATTAAAGAGTAGGATGCAAAGAGCAAATATGCTAGTAAAGTGAATTTGATATATATATATAAAACTGATCATGTTCACAAACCAAACGATGCAAAATTTCAGTTTACTTCAAAGAAGATACAAGGTGTCAGGTTAAAGAAATATGGCATTAACTGTTGATAACAGGCAAGTGATGGATATAAAACATAAAGAAGACTTAGAATAAAGCTTCACAGGTTTTAATACAGGGTTAATGCAATTTAAGAATTTGAACACAGAATTTTCACTAAGTAAAAATTGGACACAGTAATGGTCTGATTTGAAAAAAAACTTCACAAGTTCAAATACAAAGACTATGCAGGTTGAGAAGCAAGTTTAAAAGCAGATTCAATACAGGAGTTTAAAAACTACTACTTGATAAGTCAAGTTAGCAAACAGTTCACAAGTTTTAAATACAGGTTCAAATCCAAGTTTAAACACAGGTTCAACATGGTTCCAAAAACGGGTTTAAATCCAAGTTTAAATACAGGTTCAAATCCAAGTTTAAACACAGGTTCAACATGGTTCAAAAACAGGTTCACATCCCGGTTCAAAGACAGGTTCAACACAAACTGTTAGGAAATGTTGAGAATGATTGTAAAGACAGGTTAAGTGCAACTGTTAAGAAATGTTAAGTGCACAGACAGGTCAAGTGTAACTGTTAAGAAATGTTGACCACAATTTAGTTGACAGCACAATTTAGTTTCAAATCTCAAAGAGGTGTTGACAACACAAATTTAGTTTACATGCAATAAGTCATAGAACATTAGGAAACCAAATCAAAACAGGAATCAAAAAAACAAATTGTTTTTAATAAGAATGGAGGAGGAACCCCTACCTGAAATTCAGAAATAGCATTAAAACAGAACCATTTGATAATCAAAAATCACAGGCCTTTAAGAAGCAAATCAGTAGAACATGAGTCTTTTGCACAGTTTGGGTTTAACAAAGTCAGGAGTAAGGGAGACTGCTGAATGAGTGGTTTGAGTTTAAAGAGATGGTGGGAATGACCAGGACATTAATGGAGTAAAATCAACAACACCAAAATGGAAATGAAAACATACACAGTCAAATCAAATTAGGGTAGAAGTATAGAATGTTAAAACCCAAGGAAGAATCCCCCTACCTCTGCAGAAGGCCAATTCCACTAAAAAGAGAGGATGGGTTTAGCTCAAATCCAATTCCACAGGTTCAAAATGAGGCAGGAGACATGAATGGTTTGTAAGAGAGAGTTCTGCATGAATCGGCTTGAATCAAAAGACAGTGAGAATTTTTCAGGACATTAATAGATGAAAATCAACAGCACGAAATTGAAATGAAAAACATCCAATCAAATCAAAATAGGGCAGAGATGAACATGAAATTAGGAAATGAAATTAGGGCAGAAAGACCCCTACCTCAGCGTGAATGACTAATTCAACTAGCGAGAGATGATGGGTTGAGCTAAATTTTTGCTTTTGAATGCTTCAATTCTTCTCTTGCGACGGATTTCAGGTGGATGAAAAAGGGAACAGAAGTTTCTGTTTTGGGTTTGGAGAAGAAGGCGAGAAATGATGGAAAGGTGATTCAAACGAGTTAAAGGAGGATTTAGCGAAATGACCATTTTGCCCCACTGCTCACGACTCACATGTGGCACACATGCTTGAACATTCTAAAGTTTTCTTCTATGCTATACTATTTGATGCTCCAAAATGTTACTAAGGGATGACTAAATGGATATGGGTACTCATTTTGGGTTGGGTTAGGGCTTAAACCCTATAGAAAATTTTACGGGTGTTACACTATCACCCCCTAAAAAGGAATTTGGTCCCCAAATTCAAAACTAACATGAGAGCTATGATCATACGAATGAAAGAGTGGCAGTCGCATCGAAATAAAAGTTAACACGAGAATTAGAAAGTTACCCTCGATTACGGCATTCTCGACTCCCCCTTCAACTTCTGAAATGCGATTAAGCTTCCCTGGAACACTCGGTTGCCTCGGTTGGAATGGTGGTAAACTTTTGCCTGGTTGATAAGGATGAGATGGTGCTGCATCGTTGCGCGGTTGGTAAGTCTGCTTGCCATGAAAGTTTTGTCTTTGTGCATTAGGCTGTTGAGGTCGATTTGCAACATTTGGTGGCGCTGGTATTGGACAATCTCTCCTAAGATGGTCTCCTCCACATTGCCAGCAACCTTCGCCTTTGTCGGAGATCGCTCTAGGATGAGGATGGTCTGTAGGAGGACGTTTTTGATCGGACGACGAGTTGTTTCCATCTTTCTTCTTCTTCGGCTCATTCTCCTCCCTTTCCCTTTGCGTTTTAATCATGCTAGCCTCAATCGCTAGTGCTGCCTCCAGAACCCTAGCATAAGTCGTGTGTAAGTGTCCCACAACTTTATCACGGATACTTGGTCTCAAAGCATCTTCCAATTTGCGAGCTTTCAATTCCTCTGTTGGGACAAAATGTATCCCCTAACGCTCCAGCTCACTGAATTTCTTATCTAGTTGAGTAACCGTCATACTACCCTGCCTCAACGTAGCAAAATTCATCACACTTTGATGCCCTAGCCGTTCGGGGAAAGTACTGACGAAAGAACAACTCTTCAAACTGTTGCCAACACATGTTATCCACATCGCGCATACGCTTTATAGACCTCCACCAATGTTCTGCATCTCCCTCAAACAAGAAAGTTGCAAGTCGAACCTTCTTCTCGTCTGGAATCTGCAACACATCAAATGCTTTCTCGATTCCCATCAGCACTTCTCTGCTTCAATAGGCTCTTGCGTCCCACCAAAGTTTCTGTTTTCACCTACCACCTTCTTGAATTCCAGCAAGTCAGCAGCAATGCTTGAATGTTGTTGGTCCTTAACCACATTGGTAAACATCTCTACTAATTGTTCCAGCGTTTTCCGTTTTACATCATTTTTCTTGCGTACGGAGCTTGAGGCAACATCTTTCGAATGCTTCGACATCTTCAAAACAAATAAGATGTTAGATTCACGATGAGTTAGTAATGTACATTACTAACACGCTAGATGAGATGTATATCACGGTATCTAGTTTAGTTACCCCATTCCCCAAAATTCGACGAGACTTTTTCAAATAACAGTTCAAACTCTTGGAAATTTTTTCCAGAAAAATTCTTTTACTACAACATATTTCAAAAATTTAGCAATTGTTAAACTTAATAGAGTATGCTAGTATGAATGAAAAAGAAAACGTCCTTCAAAGCCAGAAACATTTTCAAAAACAATTTCATAGAAGGTCAAAGAATTTAGCTAGCTAAAAAGGTGAGTTCAAACATAAAATCAACTATTAAAACAAACGAGAACACCAAACACAATCCCGATAAAATCAGAACATGAGCTCTGATACCAACTGTGACGGACCGGAAAAATTCACCTTCTAATGGGTTGGGTTTCAACCCATTAGTAAGGTTAAATCCCCAGTACGCACTCGAAATGAAAACACAAAGAAGTATGCAAATAACATGAGATATCAAAGAATTTATGCTCTAAAGGATTTGTAAATACATCTCAAAAGACAAATTCAGAGACGTGCATTTCCTGTTTTTGTTTTCTTAAAGTTTGACCTGCTTATGAAATCAAAGTTATCAAACACCTATGTCTGCATTAACAAATATGGGAGCCCAGCCAAAGTGTACAGAGATTTAAACAAATAAGATGTTTGTAAGAAAAATGAGTATACAGTTGTACCAAACATTCCTGAACTAAGGAAAATTTTATAAACAGTTGCTAACTCCCAAATTCAGTCACTAGAAATTCATTAAGTAAATTGGGTATTAAATACAAAACATTTTTCAGGACATTAATAGATGAAAATCAACAGCACGAAATTGAAATGAAAATACATCCAATCAACTCAACATAGGGCAAAGATGAACATGAAATTAGGAAATGAAATTAGGGCAGAAAGACCCCTACCTCAGCGTGAATGACTAATTTAACTAGCGAGAGATGATGAGTTGAGCTAAATTTTTGCTTTTGAATGCTCCAATTCTTCTCTTGCGACGGATTTCAGGTGGATGAAAAAGGGAACAGAAGTTTCTCTTTTGGTTTTGGAGAAGAAGGCGAGAAATGATGGAAAGGTGATTCAAACGAGTTAAAAGAGGATTTAGCGAAATGATCATTTTGCCCCACTGCTCACGACTCACATGTGGCACACATGCTTGAACACTCGAGAGTTTTCTTCTATGCTATACTATTTGATGCTCCAAAATGTTACTAAGGGATGACTAAATGGATATGGGTACTACTTGCGTGAGCCACTAGCGCTCGAGAACTTTTGAAAGCAGCAAAAAAGCTGAAAGTAAGACATTTGAAAGCAGTCGTGATCTGTGAAACAAGAACAAGTCACAAGCGTGCAAGCGACAAGTCAAGAACGAAGAGGGGGATCCAAACCCATGAAAAAGGTAGTTCAAAGGCATTTTGGGTTGGGTTAGGGCTTAAACCCTAGAGAAAATTTTACGGGTATTACAAACCCCCTTCCCATACTCTTGTTAAACCAAGAGAGATTGTTAATGCTGCTACACTGAGAAGTGGTACACACTGTGCAACCAGAAATTATTGTCGAGGGTAATAAAAAGTCTCTAAAGGAGCCGACTAAAGAGGAAAAGTTCAAAAATCCTCCGAAAAACGGCCAGGTATCAAAAGAAAATCCTCAATCTCATGTTCATACTTATGTTCCTCCTCTACCTTTTCCTGGCAGGTTTGTTAAAGCTAATAAGAAGGTGGAACAAGATAAAGAGAATTTGGACATTTTTACGAAAGTCCAAGTGAACATTCCTCTCATTAAAGCAATCAAGCAAGTTCCTCATTACGCGAAGTTTTAGAAGGATTTGTGCACTAATAAGCATAAGTTAACCGATAATGAAGTAATGAGCGGGGGGGAGAATGCTTCGGCATTTGTTCAAAAGAAACTTCCACCTAAATTAAAAGATCCATGTAGCTTTACTATTCCATGCACAATTGGTAAAACCAGGTTTATAAAAGATTTGCTAGATTTAGGAGCATCTATTAATGTTATGGCTGCTTCAATTTATAATGTTTTACATCTTGGTCCTCTCAAGGAGACCGATATAGTTATTCAACTTGCCAATAGATCTAATGTTTACTCGAAAGGGGTTGTTGAGGATGTTTTGGTGCAGGTAAATGGACTAATATTTCTAGTGGACTTATATGTTCTAGATATGAGAGATGATAATTCATCCTCGTCTACACCTTTACTGTTGGACAGACCACTTTTGAGCACTTTTAGAATGAAGATTGACGTCCATGACGGTACTTTGACTATGGAATTTGATTGAGATGTCATAAGTTTCAGTATCTTTGAAGCAATGCGATGCCCAAGTAATGCTCAATCGAGTTTTCATAATGTGTTAGACGCAGGCTAATGAGTAGCGAGAAGGTCTACATTCATGCTGACAATGTTAAACCAAATGCTGAATGGGAGGCAATCCATTGGTTTTGTATTTCTATCTTTATCTTTTTATTTTTTATTTTTCTTATCTTTTCGTATCATTAGTAGGAATCTCCCACCTTGAATTTATATTGGACGAATCAATTTACATTGAGGACAATGTAAAGTTTAAGTGCGGGGAAGTGGTTAAGCATTTAGATTTCTAGTATTCGCTTTCGTAGGGAATTTTTAAAACTTTTTGTACATATTTGCATGAAAACCTCCAATTTTTAGAGATTTTAGAGTCACTTAGTATACTTCTAGCTAAGTCTACATACAGATTTCTTACCGGTATAATTGAACTTAGAAGTAATAGACAACAACATTCAGGTTTTTTAGTTGTTGAGGCACGAGCTAACAAAAAGGGACTTAAACCGATGGTAGAGAATACAATATTAAGGTGCAGATCAACCATTAGTGGAGACTATCTATTATTACACCAAGCGAGGCACCAGACTTTCAATTCTTTGTAGCTGTCTAAAAATTATGCTTTAGAGTGTGTGTCATCATACGCAAATTCCGGGTAGAATGATGAGCTATCCGAATTCACAGCAATTTCAAAACTACTTTTTGATCTCTTGAGTGTTATTTCTTCAATCACGAGGGTGCCATCAGAATTGCTAACTTACAGCATCTATTGTAATCTTGTTTGCAGTTAACACCATTTTCTCTCTCGAAAACAATAGGTTCATAGAAAAACTATCATCATCAACAAGCGGAGCATCACAAATTCGAAGGAAAGTTGAAGACGTTCAAGGTTTACAAGCAACAACACAAGTAAGAGCAAATTTCATATTCAAGTGAAGCAACAAGACAAATAGCGAAATTATATATACATGTTGAAGACTTATGTACAAGACTGATGGGATTTTAATTTATACCGCAAGAGCACAACTCTCGATGAGACAGTATGCAAGTACGGTTCATTCCACAAGGATTTCAGAAGTGTAATTTCTAATTTTTAATTAACTAATGTGCTAATACAATAAGAATGATTTTTAATGAATAAATAAAATAAATAAAAAGATAAAATAACTATACAAATTAATTAACCAAGTAAGTAAAGGACTAGGTTTTTGGATTCCACTACTTTTGATGTTTGTAAAATTTAACAATTCAATTTCTTAAATCTACTCTCAAATTACCCAAAACCATATTGAACCCAATCTCATGTTTTGGAAGATAAAACGTCTAAAATTAATTATACGACTTTCGCCGTTGCACAAAAATATAACCTCCTTGCTTATAAAAGATCAACAGTTTTAAAACTATCCAGAACAATTAAAATAAAGAATTTTAGAAGAAAAATTATTAGTCATGAATAACACAAATAGTAGAGTAAATATTGTCTAAGAAATAAAACTATCAATTATTATACATCAAGAATAGTTTCCTCCTACATCATATGAAAGAATCTAGCTACTCATGGAAAAAAGAATGAAAAAAGATAGGGAAGAAACCATTTTATTGATTAAAAATAATGCTTACAAGAAAGAAATGATCAACAGTGTCTTAAAACAAATGGACTGACAAATTAATTGACAACTTACTTGTGTAGTTGATGAAGGACTGCTCTCTCCCGAAGTAGAGAAAGGTTGTTCTTTAAAGTTTTTTTTTTGAAAAACACGGTCTTGTAAAGCAGCTGAATACAAAAGCTTTGGCCACACTATCAACAAATGTTTCTATATGTAGATGTTCTTCCCCCACCTTCTTCTTCTTCTTCACGTGCAGCAGCAGAAGAATTTTTTTGATTCTTTTTTTCTTGATCTAGCTTACATCTAGCTTTTTTCCGAATACTCTACAACCTCCTCTATTTATACTACAACAACCATATCAACCATATCTCCTTCAAATCTTATCTTTAATCATCACAAAATATCTTTGATTTGATAATCAATTCTCGGTGATTTTATTTCTCTCGATACTATGATCTTTCTAAAACTGGATTATTTCGTTTCCTTTTTTTCATAGCTGTAGTTGTCCTAAGATGACAACTAACAAAATAGAGCAAGATTCTCCAAAGTTACCCGAGATAACTTCCTTCCGAGTTTCAAGCGAGAATGAAATATTTCCTGAGATTATGTTTATTGTTTTCAAGTCTTTGAATCTTTTACAACTCTATCTGAAAGACACGAAGATATCCTTGTCTTTAAATTCTTCAAAAATTTCGCAAAATCATCGACCAGAATCTTCACAGGCGAGAAGAAAATTTTCCCGCCAAAACTTGAGTTTGAAATGGAAGAGTTGGGTGCCTTTATCACTTCTTGGGGGTGCCCTTATCCAAATTGAGGGTGCCTTTAACGCTTTTTAAGATAATTTTTCCTCAATTATTTATTCTTCCAAAATACCTACAAACGATATAAAATAACATTATTAATAGAAAATTGAGCAATATCAATATAAATATGAGCTCAAATAAGACATAAAATTGTGTCTATCAAATACCCCCAAAATTATATTTTGCTAGTCCTCGAGCAAATATAATATAGAAATAAAAATCCTAACTTACTTTCGCAAGCATCGCGATTGCACTTAGCGTGTGCAACAAGCCTTTAAACCCATAGGTTTCCCTATTGGACGAGTTTTAGTCTCTTGAGGGTTTACAATAGGTGTACCCACAAAATCTTTTACTCCAAACTCTATCTACTTGTGAACGGTTAAGGGTAGACACTAAACATGCTATTTAGTTGGATACAAAATTCTTTGGCTATTGGAGGAATTACCCTGTTTTGAATCCAATTATTGTACACGAGTTCGCACTCAAGCGTACTAAAATTCATATATAAGAAAACAAAGCACTACTCAGAAAGTCGTACAATAGATTAAGAAGATGGATATGGAGATAGAAGTGTGCGCATGTTGACTAAGGTGAATGGTGTTTCGCAGAATATTTGTATGAACATCATGCCAAGATGAACCCTAATGGATTAAGATACGCACCCACTGGTCTGAATCCTAATTCTAGTATCAATTCAACTGGTATATACAAGGGCCCCAAAGGTCGATTTATTGAATATATACAATTATTATTATTTTATTTTATTTATTATTATTATGGACTTTCATTGAAGGGAGAAAAGCAGTTTACATCGAGTTGGTAGGAAGCCTAGCCACAACTGGACACCTACCCCTTTTTGAAATGGAAATACGTAATCTAAAGAAAAGATAATTGCCAATTTTGTAATTGTAATCATGGATAGCCATACAATTATGTAATCTCGACATGAAGGAAACAGTGTCCTCTCCCAGCTCGCCTAGGGTCGTAAAAGCGAGCACTCCGAAGCCGTACCCATGGTAACTGCACTTGTCCCAATATTGTTGCGTTTGCGAGTGACGGCATTGGCGATGGCATCCCCCGGTGTAAAGGAAACCCTCCCACCACCGGTGAAAGGGGACACCCCTGTGGCATCGAAACACACATCTCAGCCATTATCCCAGTTATATACAAGTATATTGGCAGGCCTCAATGAGTTTGTGTTGTCGGATAAGAAGCCCAACTTAATTTCCTTTCGGGCGGGGACCCAAACTTTAAAGCACATATCAGCAAACACGTCTCTAACTAGGTCGTGTCTGAATTTGAGGCCCACTTCACTAGCACAATGTAGGGCATGATCTCCATAGGCATCCATGCCTCCACCACAAAAGGAGCAGTAATTGTCCTCTTCAAACATAGTGATACATAGCCTATAGCAAAGGATGACCCTAAATTGGCGAGGCCCAACAACTTGATGCGTCCCATCAATAGGGACGACTTTGAGGTAGTCTTGGGCATGGTTCTGCCTATTGCACTTCCACAATATGTTGTCACGTTCAGACTATTGGAATGCTTATTATTATTATTATTATTATTATTATTATTATTATTATTATTATT
>JAJJMC010006585.1:8472871-8557586 GCA_023531435.1 Papaver californicum | reverse complement strand
TTATTATTATTATTATTATTATTATTATTATTATTATTATTATTATTATTATTATTATTATTATTATTATTATTATTATTATTATTATTATTATTATTATTATTATAAAACAATTATATTAAATGAAAAAGGTGAGCTACATAGATAGAGTGGGAAGCCTAGTCACAAGCTGGGCACCCACCCCTTTTTGGATAGTAAGACATAATCTAAAGAAAAGAGAGTTGCCGATTTTATAATTATAATCGAAACTCGAAATACAATTCTGCAACCTCTTTAAAAAGAATAACATGTCCTCTCCTAATTCCCCTAGGGTTGTGAATGCTAGCACTCCAAGCCCATATCCGTGAGCGACGCATTTGTCAAAGTATTTGCTTTGTTTCCGGGTTATGGCGTTCGAGATGGCTAAGCCTGGAGAGAAAAATGTTCTCCCCCCTCCCTTGAAGGGGGACACCTCAGTGACGTAGAGGCATACGTCGCGACCATTCTCCCAGTTGTATACCAGGATGTCAGCGGGCCTTAAGGAACTCTCGTCGTCTGAAAGGAAGCAACTTGACCTCTTTACGCGCTGACACTCCATCTCTGTAGCACATGTCCGTGAGTACATCCCAGACCAGGTCGTGTCTGAAATTTAAGCCCACCTCGCTAGCACAGTGCAAGGTGTGGTCCCCGAAGACGTTCATACCTCTTCCGCAACAGGGGCATAAAATGCGCTCCACAAACATGGGTATCCCAAGCCTGTAGCTAAGTACGACCCGGAAATGCCTTGGCCCAATTGCCTGGTTGAGCCCAGCTATGGGGATTGCCTTGAGGAAGTCTTGGGCATGGCTAATTTTGGAGCGCTGCCATAGGATATCGTCTCGTTCGGTCATCAGGAAACTGTTGGGAATGGTATTCTTTACCGCATCGAAGTATAGAACTGCCAATGAGTGCATTGGGCTTGGGGCAGTAGCTTGGATGTTGTAAGAAGAGGCCAAGCCACATACCTGCATGAAGTTGGTCAATGCAAGCTGGTAACTATGGTGTGTGGCTGTGTCTCCAGGGGTTCTAAGTATAGATTTCTGCAATCGCATGGTCTGGACGCAGGAGGCTAGGTAACTATATTGGCTTGTGGCCTCCATAGTGTATACTCCTAGACCCCCTTCTTTTATGGGTAGGGTCGCTAGCCGCCATTGTAAAGGCCCAAACCCATCCCTGTCTCATGTGACTAAATGTCTGAGAAACTGCTGGAGGTGTAAGTCATAATGGGCTGCTGGGTTTTGATGGCTTGTGGTCTTCAATGTGAAGTAAAGCTTGGAGACTCTTGCAAAGTTGCGCATAAGAAGGAGCTCACTTTGTGGATCCTGTAACTTGTTCAGTGTTTCCATGAGATGTAGAGTTTTCTCAACTCTGCCCTGCACAAAATCACTGCTGAATTTGAATCTAGGTTTACTGCCCTAGAAGGTTCACCCCCCTCTCTGGCCTGCTGATGTCTTCATGGAAGGTCCCTACCACCAAGCTTCTGGGGTCCACTGTTGGCCAGGACAATTCTGTTTTTGTGATTTTTAGGTGTAGCCCTCTCTTGTGGCCCTCAGCTTGAATGATGTTCAGGGCTTTGGCAACCTCCAGGGTGTCACCTGCTACTGTGCCATCATCCAGGTACCAGGCTTGTAGATCCAAGGTACATTCTGAGGCTATGCTGCTGATTAGAGGGTGCAGTGTCAATGCAAAGAGGAGAGGGTCTAGTGGATCACCTTGTTGGACCCCTTGAGATGACATTAGGATGCTGTCATTGTAGTACAACCTGGCTAGATTAGCATAACAAAACTCCACCCACATGAAGATGTTTGGGTATCTAGCTATGACCTCCTTGATCATGCCAGACCTGACCACCAGATTAAAAGCATTCCTGAAGTCCACCAGTAGCATGCATTTGGTGGGAGAGTTACCTTGTAGCTCCAGGAGCCTGTTGGCTGAGTGCAGAATAGCTTCACCTCCACACTGAACTCCTACACCAAACTGGAGGTCCCCAAGGTAAGTTGACATCTCTTTGCATACTGCAGAGGCAGCAAACTTTGAGCACAACCTTCTCCAAATTGTACCCACAACAATAGGCCTTACCCCTCCATCAGGTTTGAGCAAGGGTGTCAGAGGAGCACTGGCTATATATTTACCAAGCTCTGTTGGGCACTCTCCTGCAAGCCACAAGTTGACTACTCTTGTTATAGAAGTAAGTAGTTCATCTGCCAAAGCAGCAGCAGGGCCACACATAGCATCCAACAAATGTTGTGCTCTGTGGCCATCCCTCCCACAAGATGTCCCTTTGGGGAAGCCTTTGATGACAGTCAGTACTGCATGCTTGTCAACTGTGAGGGCTGCAGCCTGGATTGGTTATGCTGGGATGGCTGATGGGGAAGCACTTGGGTGCAAGCCCATTTGAGGCCAGTACTTGATGGTTGTAGTGTACTGGCCATAGCTCATTTTCCTCTTGCAAGCAGCAAGGTTAGGGCCTCCTGACTTTTTTTAGCTTGGTCTGCCTCCCTAGAGCTGCTTGGCCTGTTTAAAAATGGTGTGCACCTGGCTATGTCACCTATTGTCATTCCACAGTTGCAGGTCCTTAGAAATGCAGCCTTCCTGTAGCCTCTTTCTAGTCTCTGATCTCTCCTTCATTGAGTTTTTGGGGACATAGAAACTAAGGGTACACACTGGCAGTAGGAGCAACTAGAGCCACATAGACAGGTCAAGTGAGTGGGCAATTACCTTGTCCATAGAAGCCTTCAAGGTCCTGGAGAAGCTGAGCCTACATTGTGGTGGGATACTAACCACTGTTGTACAGTTCAACTGCAGGATCTTGTTGATCAAGCTCACAGACACCCCAACAGGTAGCTCTGGTTCTCCCTCTTCACTTGGCTCAATTGTATCCCCCTGTGGATTGTCTATGCCATGAACCAGGAATTCTGCTGACAACCCATTGTATGGCCTGGAGATAAAATTCCCCTCATGCATCCTGCATGGACTCCTCCAGGAGTAGATGTACATGCACTGGATACACAACCACATCTGCATGTATGGCAATACTGCTTCCCAAGCAATGTAAACATTCCTCTCTTTGCAGATCATGTTTCTGGACAAAGACTTTGCTTCTGCATTTGGGAGGTGCATGTCCTGCAGGTGCCTGTAGAAGCCTGTTCTGCTCAGGCCCCTCCCACACACACTATTGTTGCACCCATCAAAATCCTTGAAGGGGCATTGGAACAGATTCTCTTGAGAACCCCCAAAATCAACTCCAAGAGAGTCATTAGTGGCATTGGAAGACCTAGTTCTATGTCTACATTGAGACAGAGGAGCTAAAGATCTCTCCCCCTCTTTCTCTGCTGAATCTTGGGACACAGAAGGGGCAGACCTAGTTCTAGGCATGTTGAAATGGAAATGATGCTGAAAATATATGAAGATGTGATTAAAAATGTGCAACACATAAGCAAAAGGCCAATTTATGCAACCCCAATTGCGATCTGAGCAAATTGCTACCGCTAGAACCCTAAACTGAACAACCTTATAATGAACAAAATCTACTAATTTTGTACGTACAAATGTTGACCTAAGACTAACCCAATTAACCTTGTCAATCGTTGGAGAGGAAGGAGAAGTCATCGTACCTTGAAAGATTGAAGCAGAGATCCCAAACACATACCTCATTCCAAGAATCACCTGAAGAAGCCCTCGAGAAATCACTCGGAGTTAATGAACTCCCTGAAACACCTGAAGTAAATGCTCATCTGGAATCGCCATTGAATGCCCGCTCGGAGCTTCTCTCTCCTCCTAACATTATTATTATTATTATTATTATAAAAATAAAAATAACTTTCATTAAAGGGGAAAGGCAGTTACATTGAGTTGGTAGGTAGCCTGCCACAAGATGAGCACTTACACCTTTTTGAATAGAAATGCCTAGTCTAAAGAAAAGAGAATTATCAATTTTACAGTTGTAATCGTGACTAGCCATGCAATTCTGCATCCTTGTCATAAAGACCATCGTATCCCCTCCCAGCTCGCCTAGGGTCATAAAAGCGAACACGCCTAAGACGTATCCATGGTCACTGCATTTGACCAAATATTTGTTGCGCTTGCGGGTAACGGCATTGGAGATGGCAGTCCTAGGTATAAAAGCGACTCTCACGCTGCGGGCGAAAAAGGGACACCCTTGTAACGTCAAAGCACACATCTCGGCCTTCCTCCCAATTATAAAAAAGTATATCAGCGAGCCTTAGTGATTTTTTGTTGACGCCCTTGCTTGGCGCTGATGCCCTTGCTTGGCGTTGACGCCCTTGCCTTGTCTTGTGACGCCTTGGCTTGTGATGCCCTTGCTTGGCGCTGACGCTCTTTCCTTGGCTTATGATGCCCTTGCTTGGATGTGACGCCATTTCCCTAGACCCATGACGTCCTTGTTAGCTTCGTGACGCCCTTGCTTGGCTCCAATGCGTCCCTAGCAAAACTCAATGCGCCTCTAGAGCTAGCGCGTCCCTAGCCATACTTAGCGACTTAGCCACGAGTATATTTGTGTTAAAACCTCAGTGTTAACTATATAATTGAAGTGGTAACTCCAAATCTTCTTGGTAATAGCTTCCTAGCCCTAGTACAATTGAAATTTACTAGAGGCTATGCATATTGGTCTTATTCCTAAGACGTTATCACGTTAGCGTCTTATGTTAAAAGAATTAGCGCATTATTATTTGAACTAGGAAGCAACTGTTAGCTTTGCTAGCTGCTTTCCTCAGAAATACGTCTTTCTTATTAATATAGGTCCTAAATTAAGTCATATATGAATTTCAGTAGGTCTCCTTGCTCAAGGAGACCTATGCAACATTTGGCCTCAAATGCCTCTCAGACTTACAATGAGACGCTTTTGAGCTAATACTTAGCCATTAATATGCCACATTACTTTCAAGAAAGTACATGAACACTAAACTTCCCAGACTCGATACTAATCAGTCTGATTATCAATCCAGTGTGTCACACAACTTGTTTCACTGACTTAGAAGGTCATTTGACTTGACTTGACTTAATCAAAACCATAGTGGCTTATAACTCCACTATTTCCACGAGATATCAAATACAACATGGGGAGATTCTCATTGGGGTATTGGTCTGGCGGTCTACGGTATCGTGGGTGGTTACACAACCTCCATGAACAAGAAGGTAACAAGAAGTGGGCGGTTACAGAGCAGTTAAGAGGATTAGGAGTAGTGGTCAGACAGGTCTTCCCTACTTTTCGGGCACCACCCCACTACAATCTCCACAATCATCACTTATGCATCTTTCCCTAACTTCCACGGCTTAAGGTAATATCAGTGTGTCCTCTTTAAACTATAAATAGATGATTCTCATCTATTCGAAACAAGAAAGAACGAGACAACCACACAATCAATCTGAAGAAACCAAAACTTACACAATTAGCCATTCCTCTACGGAGAATCCATTCTTCTTCACACACTACTGATATTTCTCAACCTTTTTTGCTTTCCTCCCCTAAGACCTACCATAATCCTTTCCATCTTTGTAATCGAAGCAGGACTTGAACGGCCATTTTTTGTTTTTTCGGCTCGTCCTGTTCGAGCTTGATCTCTCGAACCTACTTGAAAGTACCACTTTGAAGTACATTTGTATTCACTCTAAAAAAATTGGCGACTATATCATGAGATCAACCTCTCGATTATAAAAGTCAATTTTTCAGTTATTTCAAAATGGTGGATCTTAAGTCTGGAGCGATTACAACTCCAATTGTTGGTTCAGGGAGTGTCGGTGGTGATGATTCTGAAAACACCCCTATTGCTACTGAACCTCCCCGTACCGATTCGACTGCTACACTTTCTCTCGGTGAAAAAACCAGTGAAGACACCGAGAATACGCAAAATTTATATAGACGATCTGATGAAAAGACAAGAAGTCCTTGCCAGAACCCAGGTAGACATGGCTACTACTCAGAATGAGGTACTCGCTTGTCCCAAGATCCTGACGGAGTAACTCTTCTCAAAATAACGTCATCGCCTAACATAGCAGACCAAAACCAACTTTGCAGCAGCCACTGATGCTGAAAAACCCGGGGCTCGGAAGACAAAGGAATCCATAACATTCCTGATCTACAACCACAAAAGTACCGGAAATCCAATTTCGTCACTCATAAAAATCTGGAAAGGCTCCTACGAGAACATGGATAGGAAGTCTCGTCCTCAGTTCATTAACACCAACCTCCCTACCCGCCTGAAATTCAAAGGATCGTTATGCCAGGAGGTTACTCACCTCCGACTTTCTCATTGTACGACGGTTGAAAACCACCAGAAACACCCAAACGCCGCTCAACATTGTTGATCTGATACAGAGACAAAAGTTTCTTCTAGAACACAGAAAGACGTTGCTTCCTCTCAAGAGAGTACCAGAATCAATATTCAAGATGATAACGAGATCTGCATCCAAGGAGGACAATTTCAAGGAGGACAGTACCTGGAAACACTTTTACAATTTCAAGGCAAAGAAGGACCATTCTTACTTCAGCACCACTTGGTCCCGACGCCTCCTCCTGGTCCCAACGCCTCCTCTTGGTTCCAACGCATCCTCTCTGTTGGAGCATCCGTCTGGTCAGTAAACACTACAATATCCGATCATCCATGAGGTTTTGTCATAACGAAGAGGTCAAGATAGAAGCTTCATCTTAGCAAGCATCACGAATCGCACACTCACCATCAACCTCAGCGCTAGACGAAAGAAAAACTCTGCTTTACGTCCCAGACGAAACTCTGCAACAACAAAAGCCAAAGCCAGCTATGACATTCTCAAATTTTCATTTTCATGAGGAAACCATTTTATCCTGGTCCCTTCACTCAGGTACCAGTCCATTTCATCTGGGTCCCTTCACTTAGGTACTAGTCCATTTCACCCGGGTCCCTTCACTCAGGTACCAGTCCATTTCATTCTAGTACAAGTACCTTCTCTTAGGTACCATACCTTTTCACTCTGGTACCCGTCTCTTCACTCTGGTACCAGTCTCTTCAGCAAGGCGCTACCTATTTCACACTCCCTTGTAACTCCCATATGACGATAAATCCATCCAATGCCAAGATCAGAATTCTCAGCTTCACGTACAGTTTCTTCCCATTTCGGGGACGACTCAAATTTCACTCTGAGGTAGACGGATCATTACAAATCAGCATAAACCGATGAAATGGTGAATTCCCCCCGTCACAAGAGTACCCTGGGAGGGTCCTATTGAAGAAGATTCAACGAAAATACCTGTATTAGGGGATTCAACTAGCACTTCCCTGCTACACTACCATTCCGCACATCAACGTTAGTAGGAGCATCATCCTCAACAAGTACATAAAGGAGAGATTTCATATGGTTTTCAGCATGGGGAGGTACACTATCCATATCAAATTAATGCTAACTCTTGTTCCTTCTCTAACAATCCCATCTTTCTGATTTGATCGTTCCACCCCCTAAAAGTAGAGAGGATCCAGGCATATTAGGTCAAACATCTCAAACATAAAATTATTGAGCATGAACCACAAAATCTACTATACATATTCATAAAAATCATATAAATCATTATAAAACAATATTTGAGGTATTTCATGAGCCCATCCTATTACAAGACGTTTTACAAAAAACGCCTCATAAACAATTTTCACTACCTCTCGGAAACTCTGAAGATGGAAAGAATTGGTGATGAATCTGGGCATGAATATTATATAAAAAAAATTTGTATTAGTGTATACTACAATGTGTCAAAAGGGTGCATCAATCGGACAAGTGAGCTAAGAGTTCGGAGTCGAGTCTGAAAACTGTCAGGATTTTCCTAGATACTTCCTGAGTTCTATTGTTAGGTCGTTTTGACGCTCCAAACAAGCTTAAAACCTGGATTTCTTCGTAGATTGATGTAAGAGATTGTTTTCTAATAAGGATAGATGGGTCAATCATCCAAAACGGAGCTCGTATGAAGACTCTGGAGCGTCCCAAGCACTGTACTTCTGAAATTTTCTAGTGACGGGAATTTGAGTGCGGCTACGCTTATATGAGAATTTTGAAGAGTTCACATGTTCTATCATCATAATAAATAGTATAAACTTACTTGATATGGATCCAAACCAACAGAGGAGTCTGGCATTACTTCATTGCTTACTTCTCCATTGACATCATTAGATTCAGATTCTTCACAAAGGTCTTCATTGTGGGGATCCTCATCCAGGTCTTCATCCTTTAACTTATCCGCATCCTTTATATCCACGGCGTCTCCCAAAGTCTCGGAAGCATCAATATGGAAGAATTATTTGCAGTCCTCTTCTCGTATATTGGGGACTGCCAAATGCGACAAAAGTAGTTTTCACTCAAGGGCCCATCACATACACCTGCTGAAAGAAATAAATCAATTAATCAAGTCATGGTAGTCATTTGAGTCAATGAGATTAAAGAAGAGTGACTTTGCATCTCAATAGCCAGAACTACAACGACGGCTTCAGCTTCAACTTCAATTCAAATACGTGCCCCAGCCCCAGCGCTTCAACAACAACAAAGGACGACTCCAACTTTCATGATTTCCCATGTCCTCTCAAAACTCATGGAAGCATGGACCTATGACGACACCAAAATTATCTTCTGCCTGGTAGCGGATCCAAGTCTTGGGAACTGGCGACTCCTTCACTTTTGAAAGTTTAATACAGTAACACCCCTCAACTAGAAGGTTTGATCAGCAATGATACAAGCAACAAGACTTTTTTACATCAATACTCACACGACCGGGGAACCTCCTCTTCTTACCTGATCACATCCAGGAAGGTAACCCATCCTTGTTGCTTTTACTTACATCAACCACATGATTCTACTGTTGGACATGCTCCAGACTCGGAAGTCATAATCATCTCCAACTCAGAACTTCAAAGACACAATCGCCTCAGATTCAAGCTTTTTGTTCTCAACTTCTCGAATATTGGTTTACAAGTTGGTCCTCCTGGTACTTATCCTGTCTCATGGTACCTGTCCAGTCTCCCGATGTTTGTCATGCTTCCTGGTACCTGTCCTGTCTCATGATACCTGTCATGTCTCATGTACCTCCTCAGTTACAAATTCAGAAATCGACAACAATTGGTGAAGAACGGGTCAAAACATCCTTCATGAGAAATGTTTGTTTATGTCTCTACTACGACTTACCAGAAGGGCACATCAATCGGAGTCCTGAAATAGGAGATATGGATCTTATACTAAAGTGTACAAGATCTGAAAATTCACACGGGATCACTAATCACAGATGTCTACGCATGGTTGGATGACCTATCCAACTCCGAATCGAGTGATTCTTTTTGCATATGATAGCTTGGTCTCTTGGCTTTAAATGTTGGGGTGGAACGTCAAAATCCAACATCGTATGAAACTTCAACAGCTTCAGAAGAAAATGGTGTGTAAACTAGGGTTTCCAAAAGGGATTCAGAAGACTCAGCTTTATAGAGACCTTGTCTTCCCATGGAATTTCATCTTCTCAGACATACCATCATGTCAGGTCACACTACATCTCCCAAGAAGACCTCATCAACCTTTCTACGACAAGAGCACTGAAGTTCACCGCCAACCTCACTTGCAGTTCTGATCTACCATCAACTTTTACTGCAGCTTTCCAATATTTCCAACTTTGCTGCTACTAGCTACAACTCAAAGCATCGTCTCAGGGTGTCCTATCTCTCATCTATTGACGATATCACTAGCACTTAGTTGCATCATACTAAAAATACAAGCAAGCACCGGAACTAACTACTTCCTTACAAGTAAGTTTAAATCTAAGGCTTAACTCTGCAACAAAGACATTGCCTGGAAGAGACAAAGCTAACAATATTTCTTGTTGGACATATACATGAAGAATTGATCCAGCTGACTCGATCTTCTATTTGAGATGAGGAGGACCTGTTTCAGAAAGAAAGAAAAAGAGAAAGCGCTGACCATATCTCAACTTTTGCTCACGGCAAGATGACATTTCTGACAAGAATGAGGGCGCCTACTATTCCCAGTCAAGGTTTGTGCTAAGGGGCACATATCTTAATCTCGAGTAAGACAGAGCCAACCAAGTTTCTTCTCTGACCAATGGTGCCCCTCATATGCGTACTCTCCATGTTGTTCAACCAATATGACTGGATCAAAATTTCAACCCAGCTACACTTTCCTTGGCTCACGAATTGGAAATTCTTGGCAAGAACGTGGCATCTACTAATCACATCTAAGATTCATGCTAAGGGGCACTTATCCCAGTACCTGGAAGCCAGAAGCTAAGTATACCTTCTTTTACTCTTAAAATTTTAAATTATGCGTATATAATCATTATAAGCATAATATCACCATCTAGTGCTTACTAGGCAACATTATTTCTCCTCACTAAGCATGGGACTTAATGTAGATGGTGAGTTTTTGACAAGAGTTAAAATTGTAAAATCGCCCTTCTGCCTAGTTGCAGGAACATAGAAATATCCGTACATACTTGTGCGCACACTTCTGACTTCACCACAAAACCTAAATTATTTTATTCCTCTTTATATTCCGCAGGAGGATTGATGATACAGTCTCTACAAAAGGCTACAGGCATTCCATGCTAACAATGTAGTCTATAATCTCTATATAATAAGTCTCAAGCTCCTAGATGAATTTCCCACTAATATAGAGCAAACTTGAGTCTTCTCAGAACAACTACAAATGTTCTAAACTGGCCTCGTAGCCTCCTCAACACTCACAATATTTATGCCATATCGAACTAGTCTCAAGTCGTATCGAATTCCACGACTGAATTCCTTGAACTTGTCTCGAGTGTGTATTGATGTACTGGCAGTATCTACCGAATTCAGGAATAGCTAATGCTTAAACCCCAAAACAACACTTTAGCTTAACGCTTCGTTCGCAATAAACTCGTCTCAAATTGCTCCTATGAGCTTAAATGTGCTATCATATCACTTTGCTTAAATATAAGCCATAAATAATACGCCACTCCTCTTGGACGCGCCACAATCAAGAAGCAACACCATAAAGACGCATTGAACCTCTCAGCTAGGCTAACCCTATCCTTCTTTCTTATTTTTAAATTAGTTTTGCTCGAGGAATAGCAAAATATAAGTTTGGGGTATTTGATAGGCACATTTATGTGTCTAATTTGTTCCGAATTTGTATATTGTTAAAGCTCGATTGTGTACTAATTGTGTCATTTTATGTAATTGTAGGTATTTATGGAGAATTAATAAGTGTGGAAAAAGTTGGATAAAAAGGTATAAAGGCACCCACTAAATTGATAAAGGCACCCATAAGAAGTTATAAAGGCACCCGTTCTTTGGTTCAGGGCACCCACTTCCTACATTTCAAATTAAATTTTTGGTGGGAACATTTTTCTACAAATTTTGAGAATCTGATTTTGACGAGAATTGATTGGTTTTATGACCCAGATATTCTTTCCTTATCAAAAGGAAGAGTTGTACAAAGATTAATCACGTGAAGCAAGTTAATCACGTTAAGAGAAATTATCTCGGGATATTACGTTTGATCATGTGTAAAGAAGAGATATTATTCTCATGTACGAATAAGAAACAAAATCAACAGAACCAGTGAGAAGAAGAAAATAAAATCAGAATCGAGTTAAATCAGGAAGAAAATCAGGATCATGGGTTTGCAAATATTCCCGATGATATTCAAAAGCCTGTGAAGACTAAATCATTAAAAGAGAGAGGATTTTCACGAGGTTTAGGGATGCTGATTGATGTAGTATAAATATGAGAGGTGTACAAGAGCTTTTTTTTTTTTTTTGGGGGGGGGGGGGGCTGGAGAGTCCAGAATCGCAAATCAAAGATTCTAGAAAAATTTGCTCGTGATCTTGATGATGAAGAAGAAGATTCTGTTGCCATAAGTTTGAAGATTCCGTGGCGAAAAGTTTGAAGATTATGTTGCTAAAGCTTTTAATTTTGCAACGTATATCTTCATTTGCAACGTCTAGCTTCAGGAAAATATTATACCTCTGTAACAGTGAGTCTGTAACGTTTATAAACGTAGCAAACTCACTGTTTTCATTATTTTCACTCTTTTTCATTATTTTCAAACACTTTGAGCTATGTACCAAACTTTTGAGGGTGTTTTGAGCAAGATGAGCTAAACCCCATATGCTGAGGTGACGGAGGAAGCCATTGTTTCAATAAAAGTGGTATATTTCTATTTTAATTAATTTTAGCAATTTCTTTTATGATTATTTGCCTTGGTTGAAATCTGATTTAATGATTTTTGTTAAGCAGTTGTGATTTCGTTAGATGGTACATGCTTTGGCCTATGTTTTAGATGTTCCATGCTTTTGTAATACAATTGTTATTTTGAAAATCTACTTGTTGCAACATTTTAGAATCAAATTAAATGTAAGAATTGCACGAATATAATTATTGAATTGAAACACTTTAATTGGTTAATGGTCAAATACATAACCTCAGTACTTGTTAATATCATTTTCATAATTTGTGTAAAGTTTCTAGTTTAAAATATAGTTTATTAAAATCTAAAATCAGTCTTCACAAGTTCGAGCGAACAATAACTCTATTTACCACTATTTACAAATTACATCAATTTTTGGCGCAGCCGACGCGGACTTGTTTTTATAATTGTTTTTAGATTTTTTTAGGTTAATTAGTTTAGTTAGATTTTTATTTTATTTATTTTTTTGTTCTATTTTACGTTTTGGGGTATTTTCTTTGTATTACAGGTTTTGGATCAAAAAGAAATTGGAGCTAAAGATTATATTAATTGATTAAAGACTTAGAGTCAAATACAAAGCGAAAAGAACGGAAAAAGAAGACAAAAAAAAAATTTAGTTAATTTTTTTTTAGGGTTTTTATTTTTCTTTTTAGAAAATTGTATTAGGAAATTCTTATTATTTTTGTAATTATTTTAGGTATTTTTATTTTTTCTTATTTTTGGACTTTGGACTTTGAACTTTTGAACTTTATTATTGTTATTTTTTTGAAACCCTACGGAAGGGTATTTAAATATAAACTGTAACAGGGAAGGACGACAATTACGATATTGTATCGTCCCCTCGGGTTCGTACACTGACATAGGAGTCGGTGGCATGAGTCGACTACAAGCGATTCATCCCCCGTCTTGTACGGGAGGTAAGACTCAAACCACCCATGAATCCCCTTTCAGTGGGTTTTCTGTATTCCTTCGTAATGCATATATGTTGAGGACTTGAATACGGAATTAATTTTCTAGTAAAGGGCAAGGACTAGTCATATAAGATAAGGACTCGGATTTCATCACTGTTTCCTACTTGCCCGCCTTAGGAACACGTTACCTAACGCGAACCTAAGACTAAAATTTGACTAGAAAGAGGCCTATAGGGTAACGAGCTTATTAGAAAATCATTCAAAAGGACTGTATTGGTTACTTTATTAGACTAACTCAAGGTTCAAGAAGATTATTTTAAGTTGATTAGAGCCGCCTTGTAACCCAGGGAAAAGTGCCAAAGAGACAGGGTTATCAAAGCTCCTTAGAGCTTATCCTGTTTCTTTTCGACTTAATATAATTCGGATCGTTCTAAAAGGTTTGCTAAAACTGTAACTAGTTGCCTTTTGGAAGAATAGAAGTTGGTCTAGAAAAAATCTAAGTGGAGTCATCATGCTTTTTTTTTGCTAGATTCAGTAGGTTTGATTTGGTTGAGTCGGCCTTGTTTGTGTTTGTTTAGAACCCCTTCCGGTAGGATTTATTTTTAGAGTTTATTTTTGTAAATATATTAGGAAGTTTTTGTTAGAAAATGTCGAACTGGTATTATGAGGACCAATACAATGAATATCATACTGAATTTCAAAATAGACATTATCCGTACTATCAACATGGTGTGGATAGTAGTCGGGACCACTACCAACATTTTGGAGGTTATTGCTCATACCAAAGTGATCCCAATTAGTATTCATACATACACCCATCTTATGGACATGAAAATGAGCAAAATTCGAGTTCTTTGTCTTGGAGGGATGCCCTTAAGCAGGTGCAATCTAGTACTTATAGTGAACCTATCATGCCTCTAGAAGAATCACACGAGCAGTTAGGATCTAGCCATCTTTATGATCTAGTTGTTTCTCTAAAGAATTCCGTCAAGGAGTTGTCTGGGGATACAAGAAGGTTCACATTAAGTATGGGGGGAACAATTAGTAGCCCAACTCCTCCTCTATAAGAATCACACGAGCAGTTACAACCTAGAAATCCTTATGATCTAGTTGTTTCTATAGAGAATTCCGTCAAAGAGTTAGCTGAGAATATAAAGGAGTTAACTGAGGATACAAGAAGAATCATAAAGGAGATGACTGAGGATAGAAATAGGTTCGTATTAAGTATGAATGAAATTTATGCAAAGAATAATATTGCTCAAAATGATCTTAATTACCAATACAGTGTTTCCACTTTTACCCTTGATAATAATGATGAATATTTACCTAATTTAGAGGACGAGGATAGAATAGAAGACACTATTTATTTAGATAAGGTTCAATCATCTTCATATTAATACTTTTGATGAGGAAATTGTAATCCATAGTCATAATGATGAGGAAATTCTCACAACAATTGAGTTTCACGATAATAATGATGTCTCTAGTTCTGATCCTAATAATATTAATGATTATTCACCTATTCAAGAGGAAAGGGATTTAACTAGAGATAGCATTGTTATAAACGGTGAAATATTAAAACGACGATGGTTTAGAGGAACGAATCTATTCCGAGACCAGTGTTTTAGAGTCCAACGATTCAGGGACAACAGTCTCAAACGAAGAAGATAAACTCGTAGAAATCTTAAATGTGAGTGAGACTGCACAACCTCATTATAACTTAGAAGAAGCAATTGACCATTTTCAGGAATCTGATGATCTAAAAATTAGGGAAATTGTGACTGGTATATCTAGAGACACCCAAAATTCTAAGTTTGGGGGTGATTATCATTCTCCCCGTGGTTTACCTTTAACTCTTTTAAAAGTCCCTCACTTGGGACTTGATGTTTGTGCCTTTATAATATTAAGAGATTATCTTCTAGAACTGTTTCCCGAACCTAATCATGTCCAAAAAGAAATTCAGTTGTTACAAACCCATCCTCTGGTCGATGTGGTTCACCTAGGAAAAATACCAAGATTGACTTTGTTTTCCCACCAAAATATTTTCTTCCATATGTGGGAACGTTTGAATTTCAAATGTATCAGTTATTAAGCTTTAAGATTAAGCCTAATTACTTTAGGAAATTAGAATCGACACATTTGCTTAAGAATGACCACCATTTTAAGAGTAGTCAACTGTGTGGGTAAAATATGATTGACTTAGAGGATCCACAATTATTCAGGTTATTATTATGTGCCTTAAGTTTATTATTTGAATTTTTCCAGACTCTACAACCTGATCCCTCGGATCCTGCCTATGGGGAAATTCAGCTTAAAGAGATTTATCTAGACCCTTTCATAGAGCCCGAACCTGAACCTCAACTAGATGTAGTTGTCATAAAAAAAACACTAGATAGAGATAAGGTTGGACTCGGTTTGTTCACTTTCTGGGCCTGCTTTAATTTCCTTCGATTTTGGATAGTATTGTTATTCAGAAGACCCACAGTTGTTCCGACTATTGCTTTATGATTTTATGAGGTGACTAATTCTTTCTTAGTCTGGCTGAAGACTTTAAACTTAGTACTTCTTGGGAGGTAACCCATGCTCATGCGACACAGTAATATCTTTCCTTAACTCCTTTCCTTCGATTGGTAACAGTTTCTCTTTGTTCATATATTTAATCAGCCATCTTTAGAACATTGAGAACAATGTTAGGTTTAAGTTTGGGGGTAAGGGAGAAACTTTTAGTTGAAATAATAAAAATCCAAATTTTAGAAACTTGTGAACAATTCAGGGTGACACTAACCATTCTAGGTAGATGGAAACTTAGCTATTTTTCTATAGGAATTGGTGTGCCTAGCTTAATGGTCTATTCATAAAAGAATTCCTAGCTCAGGTGTTAGAAATAACATGATAGTTGTCACCATATCTCGGAATCTATCTTGACCATATCACTTTCTGTTTTTATTTTTGCAATTTTTATGTTTCTCTAAGTGATTTGGTGGGGAACAAGTATCAAATTGTTATCACCGCCAGGATGAAGTGTTTGAGATCAAGCCCCATTACTGTAATAGTTAGACCATTATTCAAGAAAAAAAAATTTGACACTTTGATAGCAGCATACGTGTGTTCTCCCTATCTCTGTCGCCTAAGAAAGCGTGAAACGCAGGATCCATGAGAACTATCATGTACGATGCTGATAAGGAACATGCGCTTGGATTCATTTGATCCAATCATGTTGTCAATACATTTAAAATATTTTCAATAAATCGACCGCTGGGACCCTTGTATATACCAGCTGAGTCGATATTAGTTTAAGGAATAAGACTAGTGGGAGTGTATCTCAAGCCATTCATCCTGGCACTGACCTTCAGAGAGATATGGGAAACACCGTTCACCTTAGTCAACACGTGCAAACTTCATTTTGTCTATATCCATCTTCTAAATCTTTCCATGTGATTGTACTTTGATACATTCTGAATATCGTGGTTGAACAATTATTTGAGTAGAGTTTTGAATTCTTATATGAATTGTAGTACGCGGAGTAAAAACTCGTGTACAACAATTGGACTCATATAGGGCAATGATTCTTATAGGAGAAGAATTCAGTATGCCAACTAAATAGTTTGTTTAGTGTCTACCATTAATCGTTCACAGGTAGCTAGGAACAACATTATCCGCATGAAGCTCAAATGGTGTAAAAATTTCCTTATCATTATAACTACGAATTTCAAATTCTTCATCAATACCATCCTCATCATCATAATAATATGAAGATGGTTGAACCTTATCTAAACTAGTAGTGCTTTCAATTCTAACCACCCCCTCTAGATTAGGTAAAATTTATCATTAATATCAAGGGTAAAATTGGAAACATTATTTTGGCAATTAAGTTTATTTTGAGCAGTCTTAGCAGCTAACCGTTTTTCTTCTTCAATTTCATATAAACGTGTATTAAATTCACTAAGAACAGTACTCATAGTTGCAAATCTTTCTGTCCTTTATAAGTCACGCTTCCATTCAGTTTCAGCAAATTGATTGAGTTTATTATCCAAAGAAGCATACGAAGACTCAAGAATTTTTGAAGTTTCCATATAATGCCTGAGGGCATCTTCTAAAGATGGAGAACTGACATTTTTCTCAGTAAAATATTGCTCATTTACCCGTTCGTACAACTGGTGAGCGTGCGAATAGTAGTTGGGATCATAATACGGGTAATGTCCACTTTGATATTCAGGTCGATATTCATTGTATTGGTCCTCATAATACCAGTTTGTTTGTTTTTTTTCCAGTGCAAATGCAAATGCAAGGTTGACTAAAAATTGGTAAGCTCAGGTGACCTTAGTAAAATATACATAAAGTCAAAGACTGGTCAAAGGTACGAGGCTAAGGCTTGTGGAATTTCAGCTGGTAACTCCCATAAGGCCCAAGGCACGGGTTCAACTACTTTTCCACGCGTTTTCCTAAACTCGATAGTCTGGCAATGCATTTGGTGTGTGCACAGTGTTTTTATATATATATATATATATATATATATATATACAAAATATAAAAAAATCTAAAGATATACAAAAAAAAAATTTAAAAAAAATAATCTAAGAATTAATGAAAATAAAAAAGATTGGGTATTATTACTTACCTTTTTTGGTAGGCACTTTCCATAATAAATATATAATATTACCCGCACAAAAAAAACAAGAAAATACCCAAGTAAAATCTAAAAGATAAAATCAAAATAAAATCAAAAGCCTAAAATAATTAGCGGAAAATTAAGGAAATTAAAAATCACAATTTCTCAATCCCCAGCAGCGGCGTCAAAAACTTGATGGGATTTCAATTTATACCGCAAGAGCACGCCTATCGATGAAACAATATGCAAGTACGGTTCGTTCCACAAGGATTTTAGAAGTGTAATTTCTAGTTTTTAATTAACTAATGTGCTAATACAAGAAGAATGATTTTTAATGAATAAATTAAATAAATAAAAAGATAAAATAACTATACAAATTAATTAAACAAGTAAATAAAGGTCTAGGGTTTTGGATTCCACTACTTTTGATGTTTGTACAATTAACAATTCATTTTCTTAAATCTACTCTCAAATTACTGAAAACCATATTGAACACAATCTCATGTTTTAGAAGATAAAACGTTTAAAATTAATTATACGACTTACGTCGTTGCACAAAAGTATTACCTCCTTCGCTTATAAAAGATCAACAGTTTTAAAACCATCCAGAACAATTACAATGAAGCTTTTTAGAAGAGAAATTATTAGTCATGAATAGCACAAACAGTAGAGTAAATATTGTTTAAAAAAATAAAACTATCAATTATGATACATCAAAAATAGTTTTCTCCTACATCCTAGGAGACAATCTAGCTACTCATGGCAAAAAGAATGGAAAACGATAGGGAAGAAACCATTTTATTGATTAAAAATAATGCTTACAAGAAAAAGAACTGATCAACAGTGTCTAGATACAAAATCTTTGGCCATACTATCAAAGACTGCTTCTGTGTATAGATGTTCTTCCTCCACCTTCTTCTTCTTCTTCTTCACGTGCAGCAACAGAAGAATTTTTTTTTATTCTTTTTTTCTTGATCTGGCTTGGAGCCAGCTTTTTTCTGAATACTCTATAGCCTCCTCTATTTATACTACAACAACCATATCAACCATATCTCCTCCAATAATCATCACAAAATATCTTTGATTTGATAATCAATTCTCGGTGATTTTATTTCTCTCGATATCCTGATCTTTCTAAAACTGGATTATTTTGTTTCCCTTTTTCCTTCTTTTCGTAGTTGTAGTTGTCTTAAGATGATAACTAACAAAATAGAGACAAGATTCTCCAAAGTTACCCGAGATAACTTCCTTCTGAGTTTAAAACGAGAATAAAATATTTCCCAAGATTCTGTTGATTGTTTTCAAGTCTGTGAATCATTTACAACTCTATCCAAAAGACACGAAGATATTCTTGTCTTTAAATTCTTCAAAAATTTCCCAAAATCATCGACCAGAGTCTTCACACGGAAGAAGAAAATTTCCTGCCAAAACTTGAATTTAAAATGGAAGAGTTGGGTGCCTTTATCACTTTATGGGGGTTCCCTTATCTAAAATGAGGGTGCCTTTAACACTTTTCAAGCTAATTTTTCCTTAATAATTTATTCTTCTAAAATACCTACAAACACAATAAAATAAAATTATTAATAGAAACATTGAGTAATAGCAATATAAATATGAGCTCAAATAAGACACAAAATTGTGTCTATCAAAGAGCGAAGGAAATCAAAATATAAGGGTTAGTGAAGTTTATGATATCGAGACAATAATAGTTATGAATAATCAAGTGGTTAAGTCCTTATCCCACGGCCATAGTAGTTTCATTGTTTATTTTATTTTGTGGTTTGTATTCTATTTTTCTAATAATAATTAAAAAAAAAAACGAAAAAGAAACAATATATATATGATAAAAAAAAAGAAAAAAAAAATTATTTAGTGTCTGTTTGTTTGGTTTTTTATTCATTTAATAAGGTCGTAGGGAATAAGAAATTTATTAAGAAGTTCCAAACAACAAGGAATTGAGGAAAATAGATACAATTGTCAAGGTTCTACGAAGTTCAAGAATTCATCATCAAAAGTTAAAGACTGAAGACGTTTCTATTCGTTGTTGTGAGAGTGGTGCTAATTGTGGATCAGGCAACAAGGTAAGTAGCATTCCCATCCTCACATAGTGGTTGATTTCCTTTCTTAGAGATCATCAAGAAAAAAAAAAAAATTTCATCTCACGTTTCTATAGGATAGCACTATATGATTCCCAAGGTTACTTTTCTTTCCCATCATTCAACGTGTGCAAGATTTCTATCTTCATTCTTACCTGTAAAGATGAAAACCATAAAGTGCGTCTTCTGAGTGCGACTTCATAAAACCCTATTGGTGAGGCAGAAATCGAGGCGGAATGCTTATTTGATCGCTCTCGAGGCTGGATTCTTTTGTATGGTGGTTTTCTCCTAATTCAAGAGTTAAGCATGAGAATAAAGTTCTTTATACTTCTAGCTTCTTATTGTTAGCGTACATAAACTTTATGTATTCGTAGCTCTTTAGATGCATGTGCGCTGGAATTTTTGAAAGTTGGAATTTAGGTTTTGTGGGTATACCTCTTGTAAACCCTCACGAGACTATAACTCGTCCACTAGGGACACCTAGGGGTTTAAAGGCTTGTTACACATGCTAAGTGTAACCGTATCCTCAACGAAAGAGAGTTGTTGTATTTTTGTTTAGGTTAGGTTAGTTATATTTTTAGTTTGCTCGAGGACTAGAAAAAGGCAAGTGTGGGGGAGTTCGATAAGTGCATAATTTACATGTTTTGAGTATCATTTTCTTACACTTATATGCTAGATTTTATGTGAATTACTTTGAATTATTATTATTTTTGTATATTATGTCTTTTGTAGGTAACATCTTTAAAAGAAGTGAAAAATAAGTGATTTAAAGGAAGAATTACAAAATACCCAATAGATCTTTGTCAAATCCAGGATTTTACCCACCATGTCGAAGAAAACGAGAAAATGAATCCAACGACAAAAGAACAAAGTCATTCCAACTTCATATGAGAAAGTTATGGGCGAAAAGAGTTTTACTTGAAAAACGCTAAAGGCACCTGCTAAATTACTAAGGGGATGTCCAAGAATTTGAATTATGATAATGGCGCCATGCTGTAAGGGCTGCCACCTTCATCTTTATTATCATGAACAGGGAATTTATGTTGGTTATTTCCGATGAGTATTTGTGAAAGTTAACAATACACTGAATTAGTGGGTTAAGTGAAGTTGTTTTGATCTGTTGAGATCAGAAAGAATGGAGCAAAGCAAAAGCAGAGCGTATCATCAATAAAAGTTAATGAAGATAGTAGTTGTTATGATTGATCATGGTGATTAAGTTGAAGATGATTTTGAGATTGAGTGGTTTCAATAAGTTATTGGAGGTGGTAGAAAACTTGGGATGCGATTGAGATGAGCTTTAATTGTTCTTAACACCTGCAGTTGAAGATGGAGATGAAACTCGAAAAGAATAAGGGTTCTTAATGGCTACATCCATTAAAGGCATAGGTGATCAATGTGTGATAACTCGAGTCTATGGCTGTTGTTGCTGGTGTTTTAAAGTGTTTATGGTGGCTGAAGTTTGTATTGTTGGATATAGCTTGATTCTGTGGTGGTGGAACTCGATAGAAATTCTTGATGGAATTATTAACGGCTGGTGATGATAACGGTAATTATTGTGATGATGATAATGGTTCTTTGTTGGTTTAGAATCAGATGCGAACTCTGCCATGGATTCATATAATGGTCGAGAAAGTCAGGGAGTGATGGTTTATGGTCCAGGGATTTTAGGAGAGAGTGAATGGTGGTTTCGAAGGTGAAGTTAGTGATGAACATAGTTCAATCGAGAAGTTCGAGTATGAACCAGTTGTTTGTGGGTGAAAATAATTTGAGGGTAAAAATGGAAATTGATGGAATAGGTTGTTGTTAGTCGAATCTAATAGTTTGAATGAGTGTATTGATTGAAGAACAAATCGTTTAAACACTAAACATTTGTACTATAGAAGTACTTTTAAGATTCAAGAGATCAATCTGTACGAAATTGTCCTAAATCAAGAAATGACCGTTCCGATTTCGCTTCAGTCACAAAGGAAGAAGAAGGGTTGATCTGTAGGGAGGGAAGAAGAGAAAGTATTGAGATCAATAAGATTGAATGTCAATGATGATGAGATCTGTTGAACTGTTGTGAAGACGAAAGTGAGTTTTCTGAGAATCTCTAAGATCATAACTTTGTGATCATTTAAAACTCTTATGTCCTTTGTCGATAGGTTAAAGAACCTATTTATGGAAGTTGAAGTTAACACATTGATATTGTAAGTGGTGACAGTTGCAGAGGAGTGGGAGAGTAGAGAAGTGGAGATCATGGTGAAAACCGGCTCCATTATGTTAGTGGGACTTGACAGTTGTGCGGCCACTATTCCATTTACTCCTTCAACTGCCGACACGACCTTTATACTTTCTCGTCGTGGGTGTATTAAGCCACACGTGTTGTAGGCCGACATACCAAAACTCTAGTGAATATCCCCCCATGTAACTGTTGATGTCTCGAACATGGTTTGAGTCTATTTTATAGACGCGTATTATTTGGTCAGTTGTTGACTTAATTCGACTGCTAGTCTTAGCATATTGATGATTCTAACATGTTGCTGAGTCTAGCTTGTTGTTGAGACTAGTATATTGCTGAGACTAGCACATTTCTAAGACTAACACATTGCTGAGTCTAGGAATGATACATCGTTGTGTTTGAGAGTCTGATTGAAACATATCATTGTGCTAGTTGAGGCAGCAATATATTTGTATGACCTTTGATGTTATGTGAGTGGCAATGTCATGGGAGCACTATCCCATGCGAACGTTGAGCTTGTCCGAGTGCTATACTCGTGTGAGTGTTAAGTTTGTGTGAAAGCTAGGTTTATCTGAGCGCTAGACTTATGTGAGCGCTAGGCTTATATAAACGCTAGGCTCATGCAAATACTAGCGTTAGTATTGTGAAATAATTTTAGTAAAGAAATTCAGAATATTATTGGTAGCAGGACTAGGGAGTGATTGAGGGACCGACCAAGAGAGAAAGACCGACCAGGGTGGTATAGAGGGACCGACCAAGGTGGTAACAGGGAACGACCAGGGTGGTATGGAGGGACCGACCAAGGTGGTTACACGGTTTAGTAAGAGAACAGACTTGGTAGTCGCGACTTCATGCTTCGTTTATCACATAGTCGTTTGCAGTATTTTGACATATTTTTAATAATAAGATTAATGCAAGGACTAATTAGAAAAAAGATCAAAATTTAGGAATATTAAAATAATGGTATTTTGATATATATATATATATATACATATATATATATATTAAGTAGTTGTAGGACCTTTCTGATTGCAGGACCATGCTGATTGCAGGACGTTGCTGAGTGCAGGACCTTGCTGAGTGCAGGACCTTGCCGATTGCAGGACCTTGTTGTGTGCAGCTATTAGAAGAGTAAAGAAGTTTTAAGAGATTAGGAAACCCTAAAATAAAAGGTAAAAACTTAAGAGAAAAGGGAGTGGGGACCGACCAAGGTGGCCAACCGGCCGGCCGACTGGCACCGGTCCCACAACCCTTCTTTTCTTTATTATTAATTGTCCTTTCTCTTATTTTCTCTTCGCGACTACTTGCTCTTGGCGACTACTAGCTCTTTACGACTACTAGCTGTTTGCGACAACATGTTAGCTTTTCACGTCTAGAATTTTCAGATGTGACGTTCTTCAATAAAAACGTTGTAGATTTCTCATACGATGTGTGTTTTTGATGATCATCCCCAATTCGGAATCCTGGGATCGCTTCAAATGAATTAGGTTTTGAGCTCGTTTTGGTTGTTTAACGGAGAAAACAGAAACCCTTCAGATGAAATTCTGACAGTTTTCATCTTATAGTCCATCTAGGGTTTAAATCATATCTCTTAGACCATTATTAGGAATGGGATTCCCTTTTAGTATGTCGTAGTAGACATGTAGGGGAACATATGTTGTTTAGAACATTTTACCCCATTCCATACCCATTGTCACGTTTTTGTAAGGTGATTATGATAATGTATTAGAAAGTGGGTGTTAACCAAAACTAGGGTTTTGTTATGTTTCGACCAATGTTGGGTTTTTCAATGCAACATTGGGAATATGTTATTTGAGCTCGATCAATGATGATTGGGGCTTTAGTTTTTGTATTTGGTGTGATAGTGACTTAGTGATCACACAAAAATGTGATGTTTCAACTTAGTGCATCTATACACAACTTATTATGCGTTATAATAAATCAATATTATTCAGTTTGAATTTGAATATTGATGTAAAGTCACTCTAAACATTCAATCGGGGAATATAAAGAGGAATTAAGTTGCTTTATACTAGTAGGAAATCTATCTAGGAGCGTTGACATCCACTCAGGAACAAAGAGGTGTTCTAGATGTTTAATCTATATATTCATAAATCGTCTGGAAAAGAGTTGTGATCAGCACCAGCGATATTATGAGGACAATATTGCTTTATACTAGTGATTAATTCATTTAAGAGTTGTCATATTATTGTATAGGAGTGAGCAGTGAGTTGTATAGTACCAATATTGTATGTAGAATATTGAAAGCTCAGTCGGGCGAGGATCTAATATTACATGTGTATTTTTTAGAGAGAATACAGGATCAGTGTGAGACGCCTGTTACGAACATTATATATTTTAATTATCTTTCAGAATATAAAGTATAAATTTTATACTTTTGACGCCGGGTCAGTAGCATATACAAAATCATATCATTTCATCGATTCTACAGCTGGGTAGAGATGATTTTATTATTTTATCCTTTGTTAAAAATCCACCCTCTACACCAGTGAGAGATAAAGTCTGTGATAATCGCTCGGTGGTATTTAAAGAATTTGCAGCAGAGAATAACAGTGATTGGTGGTCGAGTTAATTGTGTTGTTAGTGAGTTCTTTTTCTTGAGCTTGGAAGTTGAGTTCGAGGATGGAGTTGGTTCTGTGGTTTGATTCAAGGTTGAGAAGAATATGGTCTGAGTTTGGTAGACAATAGAAGTCTGAGTTTTTAAAATTCAGATGAAAAATATTTTCTCGATGGGTAAGCCATCGAGAAAATCTAGGAGAAGTGAAAAATTCAGAAGAAAGATTTTTTTTCTCGATGACTTAGCCATCAAGGAGAGGGGAATGCTAACGTGAAATCACCGAGGAGAAAAAAAATGGTGTTTAACCAATTTATACTTAAACCTGATTTTGGGATGGGCCTTTCATTGTTCACACGAGCCCATTAGCTTTGTAAGCTTAGTTTCGACGTGTTTTGCCTATTTTGAGCTAGTTTGAAGACCTATTTTGACCGGGATTCGAGCACGGATACTTCTATTTTTGGGAATCTATATAAGAGACAATTCACTTTTTTTTTATCTATCATATCATATATTAAGAAGAGAAGAGAAGGGGCTTTGGAGTGGATTTGGGGACTTTTCTATAACCTAGGGTTTGCTTTACTTTTCTACTTATTATTTTTCCATGGATTTTAAGAAATCCATGAGTGCTAAACTTTTCACATTGGTTAAGGATGTAGTCGGATATCATGAACATGTCACTAAATTAATATATTAGTTTTATCATCTTAATCAAATCATTATTGTCTTGTTCTACTAATTATTATCGCCATGTATGATTGTGTGAATGTTTGTTTAGGATCGCTACTAAATAAGCATGAATGCATATATATTGCTAGACTAGGGTTTTGAGATATGGAATTGTTGATGAACCTTGTCATAAGTAGCAGATTGTGATTACCAGTTATATTCAAAACCTTTGTGTAATTGCATGTAGAAGCTTGACCTATGTTAAATAGATTACTCGTTGTATATCTATTGCATTGATTAGTCTATTCCATATAACTTAATTCTCTTGTAGGATTAAACCTAATATAATGTTGCATTAGGTTGTTATGTGAGTAGTAATTGCATATACATCGTTATAGTATGTGATGACATAAGGAATTTACCGGAGTATACTCTCGATGGGGTACTCGAGGAATCTTGATAATGAATGATTAAGTGACAACTCTAATTATTAGTGCATCTGTTTTATGATTGAAGATGAACCCTTAACCAGTACTTTCAACCTATTGATTATTTTTATTCATTATTTGCTAGTATAATTACTTTAGTCTTAAAACGCAAAATCTCCCTCATTTTACATAAGTTTTCAAATACGAATAACAACCCATATCTCCATGTGGATCGAATCAGTTCTTATAACTATACTCTTATTTATAATTGTGAAGTGAAAGAACTTAAAATAATTTTGCTTGGCTGACAACCGACCAGCACTTTAGTCAAGTAAATTCGTATGTAATCTCTATATAACAACTATATAGGTATTTTAGTGTTCATATTGTTCAGTTGAGCATTAACATTGATATAAGATAACCTTTGGGAATTTAGCTTCAAAATATAACACCCAAATAATACTCAAATTGCTCTATACTAGTGGGTAATCCATCTAGGAGCTTGAGATTTTATGTAAAAATCATATATCTTGGGAAGTCGTTATAAGCACCCGTGTCATTCTAATGATTTTGTACAGTAATGAATGTTGATTCATTCAGAAAATTTTGATCGTATATGTAGCTGGCCATACATATAGAGAGGACGGGGATGAGCGCCCGAGAGAGGATAGGGATGAGAACCTCCCTAAAACTCTGTGCGGAATTTTGAGGTTTAATATTTCTCAGACTCGGGTCTTAAGACATAATTTTACTATTTTACCCTTAACAAAAACCCACCATCTCTAACTCTGACCCAACGATAACTAATCGTAGACTAACCCTAGCTTATTCTCTAATTCATTAAACAGACTAGAGATTTTTTATTGACTGTTGTCATTGATGATAACAGAGATGGAGATGATAGAAGAGCGTTGACTGTTGTTGTTGTTATTATTGATTGGTGACTGTTGTTATGATAGAGAAGGAGCATGTGGATTGTGATTGATTATGATTCTGTGGTGGAATGGATTAAATGGGTCTGTGGGGCAGTTTTATGCTGATAGCTCAGTGAATTTATTCTTCCAAAGGGACTCGTTTACCAAACGCATGCTTTCGCGAATAAAGGGAATTGTATTCTTTATCTTAACTTGAGTCAGAGGTTTTAACATCCTTTTTAATAAACCTTTACCCGATAGTTTACAATACAAGAAAATGAAACTTTGATGAATAACTATTGATTTCTTTTCTTTCAGTCATTCTTTCCCGCTAGTCTATTAATAATAAAATTGATTCTTCCACAAGAATAGTTGTTTGTTGCTCAAGTTTGGTGGAAGGTATTGATGATGATCAACGATGGCTGATGAAATAACAAAAATCAAAGAAAAATTCATATAAAATGTACAAAAGCAAATAGATTAATACTATCCTAAATATTTTAGGTCATAAATCGTCAACCAAGAGAGCATACTTTTGTCAATAGAGAGTAACCCAAATTGACAACACAGTAAATAACACAAAGGTGCAGATATTACTTAAGTCAGAAATTATTTGAGCATTGATAAGTGCATAATTTACATATTTTAAGTATCATTTCCTTATACTTATTTGCTATATTTTGTGTGAATTACTGTGTATTATTATTAATTTTGTAGTTTATGTGTTTTATTAGGTTACATCTTAGAAAGAAGTGAAATTGAGCCTACAATGAAGAATTGCTAAAGACCCAGTGAAGCTCAGTCTATCCCAGGATTTCTACCCCATCCTGTAGAAAATAGAAAGCGAAGCCAACGCAAAAAGAATGAGGTCATTCCGAGTTCGTGTGAAGAAGTTATGAGCAAAACCATGAAACCAACTTGGATTTGTTATCTGTTGGGCCTTATTGGGCCTGCGCGGGAAGAGAAATAAGAGAAGCGTTTTGGGCTCGCCTTTGACGTGAAAATTAGGGTTTTTGTTGGTTTTTGAGGAGGTTAAGTCTCCTAATTGGATAAGGATCAAGAGGAGTTGGAAGAGTTTAATGAGATTATTTTTCCTAATTGGATAAGGATCAAGAGGAGGTTACCAAAGCCTATATAAAGGGGAGCCTAGATACAATTTTCTACACAACTTCTCACAGATAGAAATTATTATTTTCTTTATCAATTTTTAATGACTTTTAAGAAAGCCATGTCTAGCTAAACCCCACCACTGGGATAATAGAGGAAGCCATATTTCATGAATGAATGGTAACTATTTTTGATTCTTAATGACTTTTGCATTGATTTTTTATTGATTTATGATTTTCCTTAATTAGTTGTGATTTTGTTTGATGGTGTATGCTGGGACTTAAGAGCTTTTGATGCGCCATGCTTGTGATTTACAATTAATGTTTTAGAAATCTACTTTTGGCAAAGAAACAAAGTCAATAAAAGAGCTATAATTGTTAAAGAATCATTGTAGAAATCATTCAGAAGTAATTTTGGTGGAGTTCCAGTTCTTCCCAATATTATTGAATTTTTTTACTTATTTTCTAGTTTAAATCAAAATTAGGTCTAAAACGAATCTTCACAAGTCTCAGCGAACGAACTATTTTTACCACTTTTCTAATACGATCAAGTTTTTGGCGCCGCTGCCGGGGACTTGTTTTTATATTTGTTTTTAGTTTTTTTTTAGGTTAGGTAGTTTAATTAGATTTTTATTTTTATTTTTATTTGTTCTATTTTACGTTTTTGGGTATTGTTCTTTGTATTACAGGTTTTGGATCAAAAAGAAATTGGAGCCAAAGATTAAATCGATTGATTAAAGACTTGAAGTCAAAGATAAATCAAAAAGAACGGAAAAAAAAAGATTTTTTTTTCTTTAGTTAATTTTTTTAGGGTTTTATTTATTTTTATTTTTAGAAAATTCTATTAGGAAATCCTTTATTATTTTTGTAATTTTTCTTTTCTTTTTGGATTTTTTTCTTTGAACTTTTGACTTTATTTTTTGGGACTTTTGGATATTATTATTTTTTTAAGCCCTACGGAAGGGCATTATTGAAAATGAACTACAACAGAGAAGGACGACAATTACGATATTGTCTCAGCCCCTCAAGTTCGTACACTGACATAGGAGTCGGTGGCCTGAGTCGACTGCAACGGTTCATCGCCCGTCTGGAACGGGAGGTAAGACTCTAACCACCCATGAATCCCCTGTCAGTGGGTTTTCTGGACTCCTTCGTGTGCATATATGCTGAGGACCTGAATACGGATTTACTTTTCTAGTAAAGGGAAAGAACTTACCATATAAGATAAGGACTCGGATTTCATCACCGTTTCCTTCTTGCCCGCTTTAGGAACACATTACCAAACGCGAACCTAAGCCTTAAAATTTGACTAGAAAGAAACTGATAGGTAACGATCTTATTGGAAAATCATTCAAAAGGACTGTATTGATTACTCTGCTATCCCAACTCAAAGTTCAGGAAGATTATTTTAAGTAGATTCGAGCCGCCTTGTAACTCAAGGAAACGTTGCCAAAGAGACAGGGTTATCAAAGATCCTTAGAGCTTATCCTATTTCTATTCGACTTAATCTAATTCGGATCTTTTTAAGAGGTTCGCTAAAACTGTAACTAGTTGCCTTTTGAAAGAATAGAAGCTGGTCTAGAAACAATCTAAGTGGAGCCATCATGCTTTTTGTTTGCTAGATTCAGTAGGTTTGATTTGGTTAAGTCGGCCTTATTTGTGTATGTTTAGAACCCCCTTCATATTAAGATTTATTTTCTTAGACTTTTTTGTAAATATATTAGGAAGTTTTCGTCAGAAAATGTCAAACTGATATTATGAGGACTAACACAATGAATATCCGACTGAATTTCAAAATAGACATTATCCGTACTATCAACATGGTGTGGATAGTAGTCGGGACCACCACCAACCTTTTGGAGGTCATTGCTCATACCAGGGTGATCCCAATTACTATTCATATACACACCCGCCATATGAACATAAAAATGACCAAAATTCGAGTTATTTATCTTTGAGGGATGCCCTAAAGCAGATGCAATTTAGTACTCTTTATGATCCATTTGTTTTTATAGAAGAATCCCTCAAGGAGTTCACTGGGAATACAAAAAGGTTTGGATTAAGTATAAGTGGAACAAATAGTAGTCCAAATCCTTCTTTAGAAGAATCACACGAGCAGTTGCGATCTAGTACTCCTTATGATCCATTTGTTTTTATAGAAGAATCCCTCAAGGAGTTGACTGAGAATACAAAAAGATTTGCATTAAGTGTGAATGAAAGTCTTGCAAAGAATAATATTGCTCTAAAATGATCTTAATTTCCAATATAGTGCTACCCTTGATAATTGTTCACCTAGTCAAGAGGACGAGGATAGAATTGGTAACACTACTTATTTAGACGAGGTTCAAATATCTTCATATTATTATGATGATGAGGATAGTATTGATGAAGAACTTGAAATATACAAACAGAGTGATCAGGAAATTGTCACTCCAATTGTGCTTCATGATGATAATGTTAGTTCTGGTTCAGATCCAAATAATTTTAATGATTATTCATTTATTCAAAAGGAAGAGGATTTGACTAGAAATACCATTGTTTTAGACGATGTAGAATTTTCTTGTTTTGAAGCATATAATGGTTTAGAGGAACGGGTTTATCATGAGAATACTGTTTTAGAGTCCAGCGATTTAGAAACAATAGTCTTAGGTAACAAAGATAGACTCGTAGAGATTTTAAATATGAGTGAGGATGCACCACCTGATTATAACCTAGAAGAAGAAATAGACTATTTTCGGGAATCTGACGATCTAGAAATTAGGGAAATTGTAACTAGTCTATCTAAAGACACTGAAAACTCTAAGTTTGGGGGTGACTATCATTCTCCATGTGCTTTACCTTTAACTCTTAGAAAGGTCCCTAACTTGGGACTTGACATATGCACATCTAACATTTTACAAAATCATCTTCAAACAATATTTCCTGAGCCTGTTGATGTCCAGAAAGAAGTTCAGTTGTTAGAAACCCATCCTTTGGTCGATGTGGTTTACCTAGGAAATAATACCAAGATTGAATTTGTTTTCCCACCAAAAAAATTTCTTCCAATTGTGGGAATGTTTGAATTTCAAATGTGTCAGTTATTAAGTTTTGAGACTAAGCCTAATTACTTTAGGAAATTAGAATCGACACATTATTGTAAGAATGACCACCTTCATAGTAGTCAATTGTGTGAGTCAAATTTAATTGACTTTGAGGATCCACAATTATTCAGGTTATTATTATGTGCTTTTAAGTTCTTAGTTGAGTTATTCCAGACTTTACAACCTGATTTTGTTGATCCTGCCCATGAGGAAATCCAGCCCATGAAAATATTTTATCTAGACCCTTTTATAGAGCCTGAACCTGAACCACAACTAGAAGTAATTGTCTTAAACAGAAAACTAGATAAGGGTGTGCTCGGGTTGTTCATTTTCCTGGCATGTTGCAGTTTCCTTTTATTTGTGATAGCACTATTTGATTCAGATGACCCACAGTTGTTTCGGTTATTGCTATATGATTTTATAAGGTGACTAATTCTTTCTTAGTCTAGCTGAAGAGTTTAAACTTAGCACTTCTTGGGAGGTAACCCATGCTCATGCGACACGATAACATCTTTCCTTAACTCCTTTCCTTAACTCCTTTCCTTAACAATTTCTCCTTGTTCATGTATTTAATCATTCATCTTTAGAATATTGAGGACAATGTTAGATTTAAGTTTGGGGGTAAGGAAGAAACTTTTAGTGAAATATGAAACTCCAAAGTCTAGAAACTTGTGAACAATTCATGATAACGCTAACCATTATAGGTAGATGGAAACTTAGCTCTTTTTCTATAGGAATTGATGTGCCCGGTTAAATGGTCTATTCATAAAAGGACAGAGTTCAGGTGTTAGAAATAACATGATAGTCGTCACCATATCTCGGAGATTATCTCAACCATATCACCTTCTGTTTTTATTTTTGCAATTTTGTGTTTCTCTAATTGATTTGGTGAGACACCAATATCGAATTGTTATCGTCGTCAGGATGAAGTAGAGTGTTTGAGATTATTTATACTATGTTTTTTCTTTACAAAAAATCGAATATTGACACTTGATAGCAATATGTGTGTGTCCTTCCTGTCTTCATCGCCTAAGCAAGCGTGGAACGCAGGATCCATGAGAACTATCATGTAAGATGCTGATAAGGAGCATACGCTTGGATTCAATTTGATCCAATCATGTTGTCAGTATATTTAACAATTGTTTTATTTTCAATAAATCGATCGTTGGGACCCTTATATATAGCAGTTGAGTCGATATTGATATTAGTATTAAGACCAGTGGGAGTGTATCTCAATCCATTAGGATTCATCCGCAATGACCTTCAGACAGATATGGGAAACAACATTCACCTTAGTCAACATGCGGAAACTTCATCATATCCATATCCATTTTCTAAATCTTTTCATGTGATTGAACTTTGATAGATTCTGAGTATCGTGGTTGAACGACTATCTAAGTAGAGCTTGGTTTTCTTATATATGAATTTTAGTACGCTGAGTGCAAACTCGTGTACAACAGTTGGACTCATATAGGGTAATGATTCCCATAGCCGAAGAATTTAGTATATGCCAACTAAATAGCTTGATTAGTGTTTACCCTCAATCTTTCACAGATAGCTAGGGTTTGGAGTAAAGGTTTTGTGGGTATACCTCTTGTAAACCCTCACGAGACTATAACTCGTCCACTAGGGACACCTATGGGTTTAAAGGCTTGTTACATATGCTAAGTGTAACCATGTCCTCAACGAAAGGGAGTTGTATTCTATCTTAGGTTAGTTTAGGGTATATAGTTTGCTCGAGGACTAACAAAAGGCAAGTGTGGGGGAATTTGATAAGTGCATAAGTTACATATTTTAAGTATCATTTTCTTATACTTATTTGCTAGATTTTATGTGAATTACTGTGTATTATTATTACTTTTGTAGTTTATGTGTTTTATTAGGTTACATCTCAGAAAGAAGTGAAATTGAGCTCTACAATGAAGAATTGCTAAAGACCCAGTGGAGCTCAGTCTATCCCAGGATTTCTACCCCATCCTGTAGAAAATAGAAAGCGAAGCCAACGCAAAAAGAATGAGGTCATTCCGAGTTCGTGTGAAGAAGTTATGAGCAAAACCATGAAACCAACTTGGATTTGTTATCTGTTGGGCCTTATTGGGCCTGCGCGGGAAGAGAAATAAGAGAAGCGTTTTGGGCTCGCCTTTGACGTGAAAATTAGGGTTTTTGTTGGTTTTTGAGGAGGTTAAGTCTCCTAATTGGATAAGGATCAAGAGGAGGTGGAAGAGTTTAATGAGATTATTTTTCCTAATTGGATAAGGATCAAGAGGAGGTTACCAAAGCCTATATAAAGGGGAGCCTAGATACAATTTTCTACACAACTTCTCACAGATAGAAATTATTATTTTCTTAATCAATTTTTAATGACAAAAGTCATGTCTAGCTAAACCCCACCACTGGGACAATAGAGGAAACCATATTTCATGAACGAATGGTAACTATTTTTTATTCTTAATGACTTTTACATTGATTTTTTATTGATTTATGATTTTTCTTAATTAGTTGTGATTTTGTTTGATGGTGTATGCTGGGACTTAAGAGCTTTTGATGCGCCATGCTTGTGATTTACAATTAATGTTTTAGAAATCTACTTTTGGTAAAGAAACAGAGTCAATAAAAGAGCTATAATAGTTAAAGAATCAGTATAGAAATCATTCAGAAGTGATTTTGGTGGAGTTCCAGTTCTTCACAATATTATTAAATTTTTTTACTTATTTTCTAGTTTAAATCAAAATTAGGTCTAAAACGAATCTTCACAAGTCTCAGTGAACGAACTATTTTTACCACTTTTCTAAAACAATCAAGCATATAAAATGATAACACAGTAAACTACAATGTTAAAGATAACATAGTTTTTTAATCAAACCATCACTGCTAAAATATGTCAACAACAAAGAAAAGCAAACAATATATTAGAAACTCTTATACTACAGTAGAAACCAATATTTGTACTAAACAAACACAAACTGAAAGAATACAATGCACGATAACATACAATCAAGTAGACGCTTTCATTAGCCTTTTTCAACTGCCCGAATGTATTCTGGGACTGACATAACAAGAGGAACTAGTCAATAATTGTACATGGAGTGTAAAGCATACTATGGAACATATCTAAGATTATTTAGAATTCAATCACCTTCAACCAAGAACGGGAATGGAATTAAGAAACTGAGCCCTAGAACTCAATACAACACCAAAACATTTATAAACAACATTCATAGATTGAAGAGCTTAAAAACAGTTAGGCATATGCTTATAGATAAAGGCGTGTAAAAGTTAAGGCAAGATATTCTTCACCACTACTGTAGAAGACCTATCACTACCAGACTCTATGGTATCACTAGAGAGCATATATTGGATGACCTACATAGCAAATGATAACTCAGATTTTTAGATTACTAATACACAAACCACTGAAACCAAAATATTATAAGTTTAGAATTCATATATGCATGACTAGTGAGAAAAAGAAAAGAAAAATCAAATTAGCTTTAGAGAAATGTTAAATGATCAAGTGGAACATCAGAAAAGCCCATAGATGGTAAACTACTACGACATACAAATTTACAACTAAGTTTGGAGTTATAGACTGATTGTTGACCATTACCTGACCATCAGAACCAGCTCAAAACACTTCATTATGACTAGGAAAAGGTGCCAAAGCATTGACATCACCCTTGTGGCAAGAATGTGCCTGCAGAAAAGTTCCTTGTTCACCATCTCAAAACTGAACACTATCAGTACTATCTCCACTAAACAGAGTACCAGACCTAAAAAAACAAAGACAACAAACAACCAGTCGTTTTTGAGTTGGAAGGACACCAAACAAGTGAAGAAACTCTGGAATTACCGAATTAGGGTCTCCATGTACAGTCTACAAAACAATGAAACAAATTAATAACTTAAAAAAATCGAATTAATAACGAATGAATGAAATTGGATTGGAATATAATAGATTACCAGTTGACAATGCCAACCAACAGAACCAGGTGAAACAAGACAAATCCCTAAAGAACCATCTTCACGAGCAACAACAACTTTAAAATCATCAATACTAGTAGCTAATGCAACAATAGGGGATGGTTTCCACTCTACTGATGATATATTTTTATGTATTACCAGTTTTTCCAATAAGATATTCAATAATAATAAACAAAAACCCTAGAAATACAATTAATTTCCTTGTAGTTTTCTCTTTCCTTTGAATTAGATTAGGGTTTTGTTCCTTGCTGATAGAGAAAAATGAAAAGAAGAGATGCCAACTCGAATAGAGCTGCAGTTCTTGCCTCTAGAGTGAGGTTTGAAAAGATTGGATGGGTAATGTAGATCCAGATTCACTGATTACAAATCTGAAATCAATTTCAAAATCAGATCAAACGATTAAAAGATCAGTTGAAGCACATCGATAAACCCTAAAACTGGATGATGAAATTTCATCGAAATGATTCGTAAGTCTTAGTTCAAAATGACGAAAATCATAACAAGGTTACAGATTGAAAACTGACTATGAATCAGAAAACAAATTCAAAGTGAAATCAAAGTTTTTAGGTCTTTGAAAACCTTTAAAAAAATCTGAAAATTCTATTCGATACCGATACATCAAAGCTCAGGATCGAATTAAAAAGATATGAAGAAATTAAACTTATCTGTTTCGATCGTTTTAAGTGCGGTAGCCTTCACATTGATTAGTTGATAACGAATTTCTTCTACTCTTCTGATGGATTGATCGTAGTTTTTATTGAAGGCAATAAGTGGAGGAAGAGGAGCAGCAGGAGCAGCTGGTGGTGGTGGTGAGAGAAAAAAAAAAATTGTCTGGTGTTTTTGGGATAAAGTGGGCTCAACAATTCCCGTGTTTTTCCTTGTTCCTTCCGTCAAAAACGCTAGCAGAAAAATGATTATTGTACGCTACACTGATTTGATAGTATCGGCCTGTCAAAGGTGATACCATGGACCATTCCCATCAATTATCGTAAAGTGCCCCCCTGTCAATTATGCTCTATTTTCATGTAGTGATATCGAAGTTGTTTCCTATCCCCCGTCTTTTTTCCCCATTTTTCTCCCTCATGATGTGGCTTTGATCTAGCTAAACCCTCCATCTGGATGCAATAAATCCTTAGGAGTCCGCGGTAGATCTGGGGCTAAATGCTATGAACCAGAATCCTTGTAACACATCATAGGGGAGATGGTTAGGGGAAAACATTTGGGGTAGGAAACACTTTCGCTTATATACGGGCTCATAATATCTAAAACGGCAAACGTGGATGTGATATAGTTCTGAATCTTCTCACTACATATCAATCTCACTTAAATATGTCTTAGATCATCACATAGAAACTGATGCACAAATCAAGACAGTAATTCATTCCCACGAGAAAGAAAAAAAAATATTATAATAAAATAATTAGTTTAAAGTTTAGACATTTTGTAGTAAAAAACTTAAAGAAAAAAACGAGCCTAGTAATAGTAAAAAACCTAGTGCTTATATATATACACCAAGGTAATACTTCAAAAATTAGAGTTTTACTAGTCGTGGAAACTTCTAGTTATTAGTTTGATCCTCAAAATCAAAATGCGTACTGGATGACTGCTGATGCATCTGAGATGAAGATCCTGATGACATAAATTGTTGTTGGTGATGCGTGTGAGGTGGGTTCATGAATGGAAATTGATGTTGCATCTGAAATGATACCCCTGGACCTAATGGATGATACATGGATGCCGTCGACATCATAGCTGAACCCATATGTTGATTTGCGTAATTTCTATCCCAATAAAGTTGATTATTCTTTGCAGAAAAGGTCCCCATATTTAAGTATCCACAATTTGAGCCATCGGTTCCCATCATTGGATTCAAAAACATAGGTGTACTGTTATTGGAAATCGAATAAATATTTTCATGATCAGTTTGGTAATCCTTTGTGGTAGTAATACTATTAGGATGGTGATACTCAGTTGGTAAAGGATAACCAAAGGGTTGTGAATACATAATATCCTCTCTTCTCCACAGAGTGTCATCATGGTTATTATAAGTGTTTGGAGTGTGATAAGGAATCTGATATGGTATTATTGAATTGGGAAACTCAGCTATCCTTTTGCTACCATCCGCCATAACACCACGACTACTATTCATAGCTTTCATCGATTTGATTCTTTGCTCAACCAATTCCTTCTTAACATCCAGGTTGTGGTAAAGTTGTTGAAGTTTGTTATAACGAGAGATCAAACGAGAACAATAAACAGATAAAGAACACAGGGATTTAACGTGGTTCACTAACTGTTACGTTAGCTACCTCCACGGCAGAGAAACCAGAGTTTTATTGCTGAGCAGAATACCAAAGATACTTTCTCTAGGTACAACGTATGCCTATATATAGGGCAAAGAAATAAACCCTAATTCGACTAGAAAGCGGAAAACAATCCCAGTCATAATACATTACGTATACCGTTTAGCGAGACCACCGCCGAGGGGCTCTGCCCCTCGGACTCCCCGTAGTATTCCGGCAAATAAATGATTCAAGGCATATCAACAAAGTTGATCAACTGTGACCAGATCATCCAACGAAATATGATGCAACTCTTGGTTTTTCTTTCTCAGCTTAACGAGTTCAGCCTCAGACTTCTTCTTTTGGTCTTCAAAGAAATTCTTAAGAGTAAGTGTCCTTTTGACTTTGTGTTCCTCGGGGACTTGTTGATACCTATTAATGATCCCATGAACTTCATTAGGTTTATCGGGAAATATCTCAACTTCAACAGGGCGGTCACCTTGCTTAGGTCCATAGGCGATCATCAATGTATGAACACCACATAGTGTTTTGAATTCATGTAACTTCTTCATCAATCCTTTCTTTCTCTTGAAATAAGTCGAATTACGTGATTTTTCTTTCGCTATAAGTTCCATGTTGAGTTTCGCGCGTCCCATCTTGTCGTTGCTTCACTGAAATCGAAAACAAAAATCAAAAAAAATCAGACGCGCGTCTACTTAATGTATTATTCATAAATCAGAAACATAAACATGTTTGTAACAAAAAAAAAAGGTTTAACAAAAAGAAAACGAAAATACAGCAAAATTTTATGGTTACTTGTCAAAAGGGGATTTTGTTTTTAACTCTATAAACAATTGTTTTTAAGGTTATTCCAAAACCCATATGATATTAAAGCCAAATATAGCAAGTGCCCACAGTAAGAAAAACCATTAATATTTTTGGTTCTGTTAATCAATACCAATGTTAACATAAGCACTAACCGTATATATTATATTGATGAACATTACAGTAACAAAATAAATATATCATGAGAGGGAGACAAGGAAAGAAGAAGTTATTACCTTAGAACTGCAGCAACGGAGGTCTCTTCTTTGTTAATTTTGGATGGAAAAGCAGAAACAAAAGAGAGTAATTTTCTTTCTTTGGCTTTGGCTGAATTGTTTAAGCGGAAACTTTTTTCATCTATATATTAGAAGAATTAAGAGAGTAAGTGAGCTTCCATTTTAAGGACATTACCATATATCCAAGCATTAAATGCACCGTAAAAAAATCTTTGTAAAATCTTTCAAATATATGGAAGTTTCTAAATATCTGAGTATTAGTATTATTTTTCCTTGCGATAATTTAGTAAAGTAATTACACGGAATTTGCTAATTAATATTGACAACCAATCAATGTTGACATTTAAACTCCACCGTTGAATTAGGTTTAGCTTAGGTTATTAGGACATTCGCAAACACCGTTTCCTTACTCCATGGCTCGTGTCTGAAAGTTCTTTTTGTGCTGAACTTTGCTAGATATAACCAATTGAAATCATATCCACAGAATCACAGCCCGTTATTTATGCTCATTTTCTGACTATACTAATTAATTGACTGATGACTATGAAAGTAAGTTGAAAATACAACTTTATTAGTCTCTATCTAAAAGAATTTTATTTATTTTTGCATTTCTTACAATAATCTCATCAAACTCTTAGTTCGTACGAGTTTCAGCCAAAGAACGCCCGCCATTCAGATTCCATTCCTTATTCTTCTTTGGTAGTTTGGTTATTTGGTATTCATTCGGCATACAATCTCCTTCTAGCATATCCCTTTCACTCCCAGTCTCATTCGCTTGCATTAAGGTCTCCTGGTAATATCTTATAGATATTATCAACATGAACACTGCACAATAACGTGTATATTCATAACAGAAGTTAGTTATTATAATAATAAAAGATGATGGAATGAAAGACAATTTTACTTATAAATCGTTTTCTTCGTCCCTTTCTACTGTAATAAATATAACCAAAACGGTCATGTCCTTACCTTCCCAAACTCGTGCTACTGTTGAGGATGAAATCCACACCAGGGTCAAAACGACAATAGCTATGACTTTCGTATAAGTGTAGGAATTCCAGACGTTCCTGCACTGGCTCAACCACAATATACCTTCATACAGGCCCAACAACTATAATTAGGTAGTTTTTTTTATATATCTATTCTGATCAGACGTTCAGGCTCATCATATAGATACACTCAATTTATAATTTTGACCAAGGGACCCTCTGTTCATACAAGGAATAGGTTGGTAAGATCAACCAACAGTTTAGAATTTAGGAAATCAATCGTTACCTGTGTCCTTAAATTAGGTTTGGTCATTCAATAAGACACAATTTTCACAGTTCTATTCCTGGCCGTGTTTTAGAACTAACAGAAGATCAGGACCAACCGCACATATTTCAGTACTAGTTTTGGTTCTACTGGTTAATTTCCTCCTTAAAATTTTATGGATAGTATGGAAGTAGTAACTACTACACACACGGTTTGTTGCACCCAACAATCCATAGATATAGCTAGGTTTCAGTGTTGTGTGGTTTTAGAACATATATAATGACAAAAAGAATACGAGCTTACTGAAAGATTCTTTTTTCTTACCTTCTTCAATTAACTGCCTCGAATATGTAGAATAAAATTTTGGTAGACTGAAAACTCCAAGGAATCCTGCAACATACAAACAAAATGTCAGTGCCAGAATTCACTTGTTAAGATGGCATGTATATCCCATACGGATCAAATAACATAAGTGTACTATACTTTACATGTATAAATATATACATGATTGTCGTTTATAAGGATATATATGTATATAAAAGTGACCCTTCGAGAAACTCTTTTGGTCAACCAAATGCGAGCTTGAAATAAGATGTGCATTTCTGCCATGTATCAAACTCTAGCTAATATATAAGAGTAATGTTTATACAGATCACTGAAGTCTCCACAATGAGGAGATCATCCTCTTTATACAAAAGGGTATACATTTCTTTTCTTTTTTTATCGTCACATGTGTCTTTATATAGTACTCTCTACCTCTTGTGATAAACTCTGTCTATCCATTGAGGAAATAAAACCATTGATAAAAATGAAATTATGTGGCTACACTGTAACCTCCACAGTATGATTGAAGATGACCTCCCACAATGAGGGATCATACTTTACCAACTTACTAAGCAGTCTTCCAATCGAGTGTAACTCACAGTTGTTTACAGATAGTTTTAGAATGTGGGGTTTGATACTTTCATTCTTCGAAAATAGAGGGGGACTGGACATTTCTCCAATTATATAGTACAATAAATGCTGTTTTACCTTCTTTATTCAGTGGTTAGGAAAATAAACTTACCCAACATGGTGACCCTCCACACTGTTATGAAGCTCCCCAAGCGTGCCAGAATGAACAGCGATACTGCAAACTGTAAGCATATGCTATAAATACATCAATCAAGAAGATGAAAAGAGTGGTGCAGATAGAAGAATGATGCATGGTGATGCGCCTACAGTTATAATGGAAAAAGAATGACAACCCGTGCTTCTCTGTACACAACGGCAGTTCAGTATGTCATAAAAGGGTATGTTTCTGGTCCAATCCCTTAACTGGCTAAAATTGACAGTTTGGAAAAAGTTCTGGTCCTGTAAGAAATTATACCTTCTGCCACCCATTTCAAACCCCAAATGACCAAGAGTAGAAAATGCTCTAGAATATATTGGGGTCAAACGACCTACCATAGTTTGGTTCTATCATAGATTCATAGGTAAGCCTAAAAGAGGTGATACCCAATTGTGATAGGACAACTAGCAATCCAGCAATTATATGAATTTATTCTAAGATGTAAGCAAAAAACCAAAGGAAACAACCTATAAAAACTATGTTCTGCTTCAGACTCCTATGGTTTCAATTTCTTATGTGCCCCAAACAAGAACATAATTATTACACTTGCTTCTAGTTCTGACCTCACATATCAAGAACCAACATCATTGGGGCTCAAAGAAGCCAAGTATCTATAGACATTGTTCAGGACAAGATTTTAGAATTTGGAGTAAGCAGATCAGTTAGGCATTGTTTCTAATTTAGGACCAGAGAATCCATAACCCAGCTGATGTTAAAAGTATACGTTAGCTAATAAGAATAACCAACCGAGGTTACGAATAACTGAGTCAGGACATTTTTTTATATGAAATACTGTTTTAACACTAACAAAGTAGGCCAAGATTTCCTTTATTTAGTCTAGCTGTGCATGAACCAGTGCAAATACTTATGACTGATTCACAAGTCAAAATGGTTTGGGATTCGGCAAACATTGAGATCACGCTGCAGCATATACCTCAGAAATCTACAAACTTAAGGGTCAGCATATACCTCAGAAATCTACAAACTTAAGGGTGACTAATTTGACCCAGTCAAACATAATTTGAATTCCTATCCGAGTTCAAGAAACTTATTAACAAGCCTAGTCAGCTCATGAACAATACTACAATAGAGTTGCCTTTACATGACTCAGGAGCCTCAAGCCAAATTCAAGCTTATATTCATAGATGAAGATCACATTTGGAACTCTTATCTGAGGTTTAAGATATAGACCACAACTGAAATAAGCCGTTGAGTCACCTCAGTACTATACTACTATCCCTACTTTTAACTGATTTTCAAGACCATGTGCACTATTTAATATATTAATTGTCATATAGACTGGCCATAAACACATTGATAGCAATTTGTTCATTTTTTCTTTTCTTTTTTTAAAGGATGGCAATATAAAATAAAAGGATTCTTCAAAGTTACCTACCTGCTTTATAAAAGAAATGGAAAGAAAAATTAAAGGAGAGGATAAAGGTACCTTCATTGTAGTGGCAGGATCACCAGATAAGAGATGTCTAGACTCTAAAATAAATTTATTTATCCATGGAAGAACCACTTTCACTAAACAAACTGCTTCTTCTTCTCCCACTGAATGTATTATATTTGAATCATCTAAGTTTATAAATTCCCTGATAAATTAAATTTTGCATTCCAAAAAATGGTTCAGAAACATTCACATTGTTGCTGTTAACTTTCAGCCAAGATAAGAGCATTTTTATGCAAAAATTACCTATTTAGAAAAGCTTTGTATAGAAAAATTGCAGCAATGCAAATAAGGCCCATATACGAAATGGCAGAAATAAAACTGCACACAAAATAAAAGAAAAGAAAAAGGAACATAATGATTATTTCTTCCTCCTGACAGTAGTACATTACTAAACAGAGAAAAAATGATTCTTCATTTTAGTGGTTTTAGCAGGTACCTGAAATTGATATCTTTGGTTACTATTGGTGAAAGTAAAATGAGGTTCCCAATTCCAAATACTAATGATGATATTTTTATGTCTCTCCACATAACTACATCCACTGGAAAAAAATCAGCAACATAATGAATCAAATCATCTAAACCAATTGAAACTGAATTTGATTATTGCAAATGAAACTTACCAATTCTTTGATATTTGTTCTGGGTATCTGCTAATCCTTGGAGTTTCTTTTGAACTTTAACTAAATTTAAAAAAGAATAAAAATCACCAAATTAGGATTTAAGGACACAGAAAAAGAATGAGCTCAACTAGTAAACATTTACCAACCTGGAGATAACTTTGTGAGAGTTGGATGATTTAAGACTGTGGTTTCTCTTTTGTGTACAGTTGAAGTAAATGGTATTGATGTTTTAGGAATTTGACTAATAATCTTTTCCTTTGAAACCAAATTCTTTTTGGGTTTCATCAATTCTGATGATTTTAATTCTTTGACATTAAAGTTCATCTTATTACTTACTTTAATCTCCTCTTTTTCAACTACTAGTTGATCCTTATCTCCATCGCCATTAATTTCATCTCCGCCAATTTTATGAGAATGCAACCTACTCTTCCGTGTTGAAATTGGTTTTTTCTCAAGAATTACACCAATAGACTCATCATCATCATCAGATCTTATATTATTATTATTCTTTGTTATCAAAATTGGCTTCTCTTCAAATCCATTATCATTATAAGTAGAATCAAGAAACTCCTCAAAAGATTCATCAGATCTTATTATCGTCTTTCTTATCAAAATTGGGTCAATAACTGGTTCACTATTCCATGTCTTCCTTCTCTGTTCCCTTACAATTCCACTTGGATTTTGTTTACAACTTTCATTGTTATTAACTTGTTCTGAATTATGATCATTATCACCATTAAAGACTTTAATTCCACCTTTAACTTGATCCAATTTCATTCTACTTTCCCATACAGAACCTGCAACTACATTTCTACTACCTCCATTACTTCTTCTTTTACTAACCTCCATCATTAATCAATCTATTTACTTCTCTATACTCAATTCTGATTCTTCTTTAAAGTATATAAGAAATTAAGAAGAAAAAGAAAAAGAAAAAGGAAAAAGGTGATCGTAGAAGGTTCTCTGCTCCGGTTGTTATGAATGGAATATGTTAGCAGGTAATGTTTTGAGAAGTAAGTAAAAATGTGTATTATGGAAGTTAACGTGTTCAACAATGACAAAAATCGGAGGCAAATTGTCGGTGCCATGTGAATGGGTGATGTCTGGCGACTCACAAAAGAGTATTTGGAATTCCAAGGCCTACTTCTAACCGTTGGTTACAATTAGGTTTTTTTTTTAAGGGTTAGCTACCATTAGGTGTGTACACAAATAGTTATTTGAATGAGAATTATATTTAGACAGACCGACCTCTAACCGATTAACTCTCAAATAAAAAAAATAATTTTTTTTAAATAATAAAAATAATTTATTAAATTAAAAAAGATTATAGGAAGATATAGCGTATCCGTGGAATCATTTATTACGACAGTGGTTCTGGATAGACCGTCATTTTAAACCACCTAAAAACCGTTTACACACAATGTAGTTGATCCCGATTTTTTCGACGGTAGGTGACCGAGATATTAGGACAATTTTATCTCGGAAAGATTTTCGGTCAAATCTTGGAGTAACTCTCGAAACCTTGTTTCCAAATTTTACACCTATAATATGTATAATATGTGTATCAAACATTTTACATAACAAATATACGACATGAAGAATAAATTAACGGACATATTATAGCTAATATCAACAATAAAAAGGATAAGTTATGAATTTTGTTTTTATCATTTGAAAATTCAAATTATACAACAAAGAAAATAATTGCAAGCTTAACAAAAAACATAAATAACAGTGTAATTTATTCCCTCCGTCTTAAGGAAACTTCACTAATCCCCCCCACGTTGTCCTTGTAAACACTAACCCTACTGTATAGATTTTCCGTGCACACCACGGCAAATGTTATGAAATCAAGTTAACCTAGAGTTGCTGCAAGAAATACACATTAAAGCTAGAATCACCATATTGCAACATCAGGCTCAACTAGGTTTCCAAATCATGGTTTTGTAAATGGAAAAGATATTCTAAAAAACCGCACAACCACAACCTGAACTACATTCAAACTTGAAATGTTAACAACTATAAAGCAAAGTCTAGTACTATCAACAAATATCACAACTCATATTTTGTATTGTACTGTAATTATTCAATGAGGCATATTAAAAAAAACACTTATTGAGTATGAAAATCACTAAGTTTATCACATTATAATCCTAAACTTGTACTAGGACTACCGAGGTGCCATGTGAATGGATGATATATGACGACTCACAAGAGAGTATTTGGAATCCCAGGGCCTACTTCTAACCGTTGGTTACCATTAGGTGTGTAGCAAATGGTTATTTGGGTGAGAATTATATTCATTTTAGACGGACCGACCTCTAACTCTCAAAAAAAAAATAAAAACAAATAAACAAAGAAAAAAGAAGAAAAAGTATATCCTTCTTCTCAATGGATACCATGCACTAAATGGAGATGATACCCCCAGAAACAAAAAAGAAAAACCCAAATTTAATTTAATTTTTGAGAATAAAAATAATTTATTTAACTAGGAAACGATTATACGTGGTTACGTCGCCTATGGAGTTATTTATTATAATTTAGTTTATAAAAGGTGAAATCACATAATTTTATATAGTAGTCGTGAAAGAACATGTTTGACTTCCGTCAACAGCATGGTTTGTCAATCCGTATGTTGCTTGGTTGTCTTTTCTATAGTTGTGTTCTATTACGGTATTTGGTATTTGTCTCATTTGTTGCTTGATTTTTATTATCATACCAAGAGGTAACAAAGCGGTTCATTATCTGTTTTAATAAATCACAATAGATAATCTGATTTCGTCTCAAAATACACTTTGGTCCATCTTCTATCTATCGGTGTTCTTGTCGCTATTAGCATGGCCCAAGTTTCTGCCAATAGTGTAGTGGTTATCCGCATGGGATGTGCTAAGGCTGCAAGAGTCGTTGTCGTAGAATCTCTGCATATGAAACCTTCCCTGACATGCCCTGGGTGTCCTCTATCTGCTCCACCAGTACTAATTTGAACCCAGGCTAGTAATGGAGGAAACCACCCCACTGAAATCATCGTTGTAGTTCTGTTTTTGTGGTTTGGGTTTATTAATGGTGGTACATCTGATAAATGAGTTGGTTAAACCCTCTTGCCCACGTAAATTCCTTCTCCATATGGATCACCAGTTGAACAATATTTTATGGTTGTTGTTATTTGTGTCGATAGATGAATTCATTTTTGGTTATCCAAAGTGACCAGAAGAAGAAACCGAAGGAAGTGGTGACGGTAGATGGGGCTTTGAACTGTGGAATTTGTGGGAGTGTTGTATGGGGGTTAATTAAGGTAGATAAAATTACGTATGGTAATTGGGTGATTATAAAGTTAGGTGAGAAGGATGTGCCAAGTTTTCCTGGAGACTTGCCACTGAAGTAGAATATAAGTAGTTTTTTTTGGGGAAGAATTGTAGATCGGGCAATGGTTTCTGTTGAGGATGTTGAAGGTGGGTAATCCTTCATTCAATGCTTTATACAAGAAAAATTATACTTTTGGTGGACACGGAAGTGTCCAAAATAAATTTAGTGGTTGGTAGAGGGATTAGGCTAGTCTGATCAGTGCTGGTTAGGCATTTGCATCCAGAGACAGTTGTATATGAACATGATTTCGTGTGTGGACAAATGATCTTATTAGGTGGTTCATCTTGAGGTATGTGGACATTTATAATTCTAGATGTTGCTGATGAAGGAAGCTAACATAATTTTTTTTGAACCCAAGTATGAGATATTGGGTCAATAGTATCTGATATTGTCTGGAAATTATAGCGTTGATTTGGATCAAGTTGTGTAGAGTGTGGGATCCAATTTTTTACGATAGAATTTTTTGTATAGTTTCCAATTCGATGAAAGATATGATATTTGATATCTGGTATGACAGACACCAATTGTTTCCATTGTGGACTAGTTATTGAGCATGTGGGAAGGGTATGTGAAAAATGGGTTCATTTTGAGGTATCTTTATTTACATAGGCTAACCCAAATAGAGTCTGGTTTATCATGAATAAACCAGACTTGTTTCAAGAGTAGAGCCTTATTATGCCGCACACTGTTTCTGATGCTTATCCCCCTTTGGGCTTTATATCTAGTTAATTTATCTCATCCCAACGGGTGTAATTTTTTGACAGTTGCGTCATGCCCCCGGAAAAAGTTCCTAGTAATTCGGCCAATCTTGTTTTGGACATGGGCAGGCAGCAGTTGGGTTTGTATCAAGTGATTAGAAGTAGGGGTGAAAGAGGAGTTTATTAATACTAACCTGCATGTTGAATTTAAATATTTGGTCATCCATATTTTTGCTTTACGTGTCAGTCGCGGAAGCAGCAATGTGAATATACGAGCGATGGATCTTCCTTATTTGAATTGGACTCCAAGGTAGATAGGTGGAATCGTTGTGGTTGACATTTGAACATTTGTTGGAGATTATTTTCTCGTTCTGAGGAAGTCTTGGGTGATGGATGATTATTAATTTTGACGTGTTGATGAGTTGTCCCGCTGAGGTAGAGTAAGTATGTAGAAAATGTTTAAGGTGTTTGTCATTTTCTGCAGATGCTCTTCCTGTGATGAAAATATCATCATCATATATTATATGGAGGATTAGAGGTGTTTTGAAGGGTATATATATTAATCCCTCTGATATTATTTGAATGTTTCAATCTTGCCGGTTAAACGAGACGATTTCCATACAAATAATGAATACATAGGGGATATGGGATCACCATATCCGATTCCTTTAGTCGAAGTGATATAGCCATGTGGTGTGCCATTTATGTTGATCGAATACGTGATAGAGGAGATGCGTAACATAATGTAGTCAATGAAGATGGACGTGAACCCAAGTTTATTAAAGGATTTCCAAATAAAACCCCAATTTTAACTGTCATAATCCTTTTGAATTATCCAGTTTAAGATCTACTTTGGGTTCTTTTGTGAAAGATGAACTTTTAATATGGTGGAACACTTATCAATTTATTCTTATGTTATCATGGATTAATATTTGTGGAACAAACGCACTTTGGTAAGGGCTTATCAGAAAAGGTAACAAAGGTCGTAATTGATTGACAAGGATTTTAGTTATGAATTTGTAGGTGACGTTGTAAATACCTATGGGGAAAAATTATGAAGGTTTTGAAGGATGGTCTATTTTTGGAATTAGGGTGAGGTTGGTGTGGTTCATGAGAGGATGTATGTTAAGATTATTAAAAAAACTTTGAACCATGGCTATTAATTGTAAATGGGTAGTGTCCCAGAAAACCTTAAAGAACTTACTAGTATATCCATCTGGGACTGGTGTTCGTTCTGATCCAATGGAAAAGAGTTCATATTTGACTTTTGTAATAGTGACCAATGTAGTTAATTTCGGTCGTAGTGGACGATAATATCGGAATTTATCGTGTATCAGCCTTTAACCTAGACGATACACAAAATATCGTCCATACATGAATATTGCAATTATATCGGTCGTATCAGTCGTATCAGACGGCCGATAATATCGGGAAGGATACAAATATAATTATTAATAATGTCTTCCCATAAAATCCTATGTTTGGGGATGTTAGGTTATCAAGTGAAACTAGTTTAATTAATAGTTTAACATTATAAATTCCTTTCATTAAAGCTTTGAGTAACATAACGCGCATCTACCTATAAATATAAAATTACAAAGTTAATTGTGTATCACCGATATAATCATTTTTCTAGGTATATCGCACATTGCCATACGAGACCGATACACGATACTAACTACTTTGGTAGTGACTTTAGTAAGCATGACAGCCTACCTCGATGTTAGTCTAGGGGTATTTGTTTCATAGATTTTTTCATTTATAACCTGTTCGAAGTCGTGTATTGTGTTGTGAAGTGGTTTATCATAAGGTTAACAGCGATGTATTTGTAAATGATCCAATTGTTATGCTAATATTTAAGTTGTTATATGTTATTAACGCCTCGATGAGTAGTGGCATTGGTATGAAAGAAAATAGTGCTGTTGTCCCACGATTGTAGCCATTGGATTCTTGATCTCTGTTTCCAGTAAGTGGCATGGCTTTGGAGCAGGGCCAAGTGACACAGTCTAAGATTTTTTTCCTTTTGAATCCAAAAAAACAAATTTGCGCATGTTTGGTTAGCACAATGGTGTTGTGCTATTTTTATCTGGTTTGTTGACTCTTTGATCATAGTAGAAAGGTGGCCAAATGTATCTTTATTTCATTGTTAGTACTTGGCTTGTTGTAAGTCAAGTGAAGGTTCCATGTATGCCTGGTGTATCCATACTAAATTAACTACCACTTGAGTTTTGGATATGCGAGCCATAAATGTACAAATTTATAACTTTTTGTCCTTTGTCATCCGATTGCCTTTAATTGTAGTATAATTGGAGCGGGATCATAAGTTATCCATGGCAAGTGAGTAATTTTTGCTTGGGGATTAGTGGTTCTCCATCGTTGTATTGTAATACGTACCTTGTTGGTTGTTTGTCCATATAAATGGATCGCCCCGGAATCCCAAATCTATGAATCCCATCGGATTCATCAAATTGCGGAAAGGTTGAGTTTGAGCAAAAGTTACTTGTCTTCCTCCCTTAATATCCGATTGGTCGGCCAGTTCATTGAAATCCCCCATTAAAAGCCATGGTGTGTCTATGGTAGGGAAAAATATTGGAAAACCATGCCAAAAGTATCTTCTAGCCCCATGGTGAGACGGTCCATAAATACCCGTGTATAACCAAGAACGACCTGGTAGTGGGGGTGGAATCAGGGCATTGATGTAAATTAAGGAGTGGAGCAAGATTTGTACATTGAGATTGTCTTTCCGCATTAGACAAAGTCTTCCCCAACGGCCAATTTTTGGTACAGTGAAGTGATGTTCAAATTCTAATGATTGTTGGAGTAAGTTCATGTGGTTAAAGTTGTCTAATGTCTCTGATAGAAATATCATATGTGGATGTGTAAATTGGGTTGTGCCAGCACGAGCACAGCTCAGCCCAGCACGTGATTTATCCCAGCATGGCACATCATGGCAGCTTCATGTGATATGCTGGGCCAGACTAATCGGCACAGTGGCATAGCACAGCACATGGAACAGATAAGCACGTGGTAAAACACATCACGCTAAGAAAGCACGCTATAACATGTGTAAAACACTACACAGTACGGTATAATGCAACACATTTTATGTATATTTTACAAAAGATAGTTTATTCTAACCAATTTTTGATATTTTATCTTCGTTATTGTGAGTTATTTCTATAACAACACATATAATATATAAATATCTGGAAAATATCAACTTTAAAAAATATAAAATAAATGTGTTAGGCACAACACGACATAGCACGCCCTCAATCACGACACAATACAACACGTCTTAATCTCTGGCACGACACGTAGCACACTGGGCTCGCCTCTTAATGGGATGTGCCGACTCGTTTTACAATTCTAGGTTTATGTAAGGTCATTAATCCTCGCAGATGTTGGATTGTGGTGGGTTGATTGATGCCCTGGAAGTTGCAAGCCAGAAAACTCATTTTTGTTACTATTTACATATTTTGCTTAAGCTGGTTATAATTGCCACTTGACCTATACTTCTACCTGGAGCCTAAACTTAATGGCGAATCTTGTTATCCTAGAGTATCAAGTAGCAATACCACTTTGGAATGTAGTGATTATACCTCGGTGGGTCGTTGCTGAAACTTGAAGGATGAATTAAAGAAGTAAATGTAAATACCCAATTATTTTCAAACCCTGATGACTATTGCAAAGTAACTTGAATAAAGCTAAAAAGTGCCTTGTAATCCCTTTTATAGATAAGTAACAAATGGTGAAGACAACGAAGTATAAAGAAACAACCTCAAGTTTTCAAAATAACCAAGTCAGACGCAATTACTGGAAAAATAATTCTATTTTTTTTATCACAAGCCAAATCGATACGACTTATTACAGTCGGAAACTAACAAACACTACAAACTAAAAAAAGGTCAAAATATGGTTAGAAATGAAGTTATCTATACTAATATTATAAAAGAGAATTTATTTTATATTACTTACCCGAGCTGGTAAATTTTTTCTATGAGCTCTTGTATCATTGTCAAGATTAGTATGTGATTTAGGATGGTGGGACACTTGGGGTTAAATGAGTGATAAGAGTCAATTGATGGGGACTCACCAAATGAATACAGGTAAAAAAAGAAGATTAAACAACTAAAAAAATTAAACAAGGCATTAAGCCCCAGAAAATAAAATAACATGAGACATAAAACAAAGCCCATAAACTTGAAAACTAGATGACCCACCAAACCAAGCCAAAAAAACCACACAAACCACCAACAACACTCATACACATGTTAAAATAAGGGGAAATTCTCTTACACACCCTATTCTAGGTAACAACGTCACCACTTACAACACCTTGATACATTTCGTGAGTGTACAAATTAATTCACTTATCTTCCACTTCACTAATGAATATTATAGTAGTAAATAAGGTTTGTTCCCACGAAGAGAGATGTGCTCTAGTTTTCAAATTCACAAAAGGGGTTTTGTTTAGATTTTAATAAAAGTAAATAAGAAAGCAATTAAAAGTAAAGTTGTAAACAATGGTGAAAGATATGATCAAGGAATCCTTTTTCGTTACTAAACAATAATTAAATTAGTATATTCATTTACTCATTGTTAATCACAGATTATCACCAACTATCCCCGAAATTCCTTACACTACACCAAATTCAAGGATTAGTAACTATATTTTGCAACAACTTTCCCCAATTGCTAATTTTCAGTTACAAATTTCAGTTGTAAATTTTTTATAATGGTTCATCTTTGTTACAAAACTCGCAATTGTTTTGCCTTGTTACAATTCGCAACAAATTTGAGTTGTACGCGTGCGACTCGTGTGTGTGTGTTGCCCACACTTTCAATCTGACTCGGTTTCATCCCATTTAGATACTCGGATTCAGCTTCAAAACTGACTCGGGATTTATCATTATCGAGAACACCTCTTTCTCTCCTCTTCTCTACCTCCCATTCTCTTCTCTCTTCCTCTCTGGTTCTCTTCCTCTCTTCCTCACTCTCCATGATTCAGTCGATTTTTTCCCGATCATAATAAGTCGCTTGTGAATCAGTATTAGGTTTTGCTTCCTCTTTTTTTTCAAACAGATCCATCACAAATGAAATTCTTAAACCTATAGTTTTGAGATTTCTCTTATCTTAATCAGTATAAAGAAATCTAAGGTTCTTAGAAAGATTTCTCTATTTTGCGAGGTTTGTTTGTTATAATGGAAAGAGTTATGTATGGGTTTTATTCAATTTATGTTTTGATTCTTAGATTTGGGTTCTAGGATTTCTGGTAATGAATAAAAAAAAATACCAGTTTGGTTGGTGTTGAAAAGGGTTTTGAATGAACCGCTTCAACAACTTCATGAGAAATAACTTATAAGGTATATAAACATTATTACTTCCCCTGATTTCAATTTCTCAAATTAGGGATTATTCAATTTAACATTTTTTTATTATTTGGAGTTTAAATTTGTTGATTTGGGTATTTTTGATTGATTAGTAGACATTCAATTTTGGTATGGGTTTTCATTTTTTCTCTTTTTTCTCAATTTTTGTTGCTGGACTTTGATCAGCCTGCTGATTTGTTGTACTGCTCTTTCTAGGAAGCTATCACATGTGCACAACGATCTATTTCTTGCATCAGTAAATCTAAGGTCTGATTACCTTCTATTTTGTTTTGCATTTGCTCTGGTACTTGCGAGGTATCCTCTAACATAAAACTGTTTTGGATATTTCAGCATATGTTGTTATAGTGATGTGGGATCTTGGACTAAGTTCAGAGCTGAAGTCGGCATGTAATTATGCACTAGAAAAACTCATAGGTGAGTACATATTTTTGTTTAGTTTAGGTTCTCAATCTTTTGTTTTGTCACTTTTGAACTCATGTTCTAGAGTTGTGTTGATTTTAGAATGATTATGAGGAAAAAATTTAAATTTTCTTGAGACGGTTTTGCTAAGGTGACATCAAGTGATGTTAATAAGCCATAATTGCTGCCTAAAGATTTCAATAAAAGTTATTGATGTTGTTAGCTTCCTTTTAGCTGGCCAGGTATGCAATTTGTAAAGTATAATTTAGTTTTTGATTACATGAAGAAAGTGGATTTTGATTCTTAAATTGGATTCTTTGCAGGAAAAGTGTCTTTCTTAAGCAAGGTCAGTCGTTGTCCAATCATGGGATCAAGGCGAAAGTTGTTGTTAAACTAGCCTCTTCCAAAGAAACGCATAGAACATGTTCTGATTTGATTATTCTTTTAGGCTTGTAGCTGCATAGTTGTCACTTGTATTTCTACAGTATTTCGTCTTTTAATTCTAATTAACTTGTTCTGTTCACATGTCAGAAGAGGTTGATGGATAAGATAGAGATTGGCAATTCAGAATCAGAATTACAGACAGAACTCTCATCTTTGTTTCAGTTAGTTTCTCATCTTTATCTTCTCAAGCTATAACAGTTCTTAAGATATTTCAAAAATCAATTTGGAAAGGGTGTAAAACTAAGAAGGGAGATGATTTTTAAAAAGTCGTTGTTGTTAATGTGTACGGTTCACTTTTAAAAAAACTGCAATTTAGGAAATGATTGTATGCTTACTAGTTTTTCAGAATGCATGGAACTTAATTTTGATTTCCAAATGAACAAGGGAAACTTGATTATGCTACAGGGGAACTGGTGGTTTTGACCAGGTCAAAACCACTATTTTTTTGATGTTGCAAAAAAATTTAAAACTGCAACAACCTGTTGCGAAATTCCAATTTTGCAACTGTTGGAAATTGTTGCGACCTATTAACATTGCAACAAAACATAACTGTTGCGACCTATTAATATAGCCGTTGCGAAAAATTGCAATATTGACTTTCGTAACATAGCAGAATCGTTGCGACCCCAATTTGCAATAGCCATTCACCGTTGCTAATCACTAAATTTGGTGTAGTGTTATATCACTGGATACGGAAGTTCTCGCCTACCAGTATCTATTCATCTAAACCACGTAGTAGTAGATCACTTAAGATGTAATTTGGTCAAATGTTTTATATTTTGGTAATTTATAGGTTAATCCTTGCAGTTAGACTCTTAAATCAAGGTCCATTACTAGTGTTGTTCATACACACAATTTATCCACAGAATACCTATGCAAGGTCTCGTGTTCTCTACTTGCGTATGAGTCGGTGGAGGATTACTTATCGCGTAACTCAATACTAGCATTAGATTAAATAAAAAAACGAATTCAGTTGGACACCTAAACAATCTATCATCAATCATAAACATTTTTTATAGTATAAACAAGCGATAATCATATGAAGAACTCAAAATAGATTCATATAATAACTCAAATCATGTTTAGAACTTAGAATTCATCCTCAATCAATTAGGTTTTTAGATACTCATAGATGTAGAAGCATCCATGTTATATATAAGATTAAATAGAATTTGTTACGATGATGGAACCGTTCCAAACTCTAGCAGTGTTGTTGATCTCCTCCAAATCTTGCAAAGTAATGTAAAATGTGTCTTCTTAGGGTTATGGAAGTCTTCTTATATAGTCTTCATCAAATCTAGGTGTTAGATTCCTAATGGGACAATATTACCTTGATTTAGAAATCAAAAACGTGTCTTAGAAGTGGCTCCCGTCGTGCTACAATCGGTAGACTCATTCCCAACCTTTCTACCGATTATTTTTGTAAAGTTTACAGAGTTTTCATGTTCTCAAAGCGTCCCTCTCATTATCTACCGATTATTTTTGTGAATTATATAAATTTTTTTGGTCCAAAATGGCCCATAATCGGTAGGCACGGGCTCCCATTATTTATCGATTATTTTATTATGCGTTTCACTTACTTATTTTCGGTTGTTTTGCTCATAACTTCCTCATACGAACTTGGAATGACCTAATTCTTTTTGTGTTGGTTCTGTTTTCCATTATCTTAAAGATGATGATAATAAACTTTGAATTTGAACGATTTGAACTTGGTCTTTGGCCCTTCTTCACTTGTAGAACTCAACTTCCTTATTCATTTCATGTTGCAATGAACTTTTTCCTTCTTCTTTGGATTTGGACACTTAAAATACTTGGAGTACTTCACTTCTTAGATATTTTGTAGACACTTTCACTTTTATTGGGATGATTCACTTAATATAAACAAATAAAACAAAACAAGAGTAATAACAAGTAATATGCAAGAATTATAACAAATATTAGTATGGATATGACAATAAAATCATGTAAATTATGCACTTATCACACCTCGATATTTTTTTATTCTTTTATTTTTTTAAATAAAACTTGTGAACACGAAAAGCTACGGTGTTACCGGAGACCTAGCAATACCATAACGACAACACTGGAAAACCCATATTGATCTACTTCAAATCTGTTGATCAATTCCACATAAAAAAAGTCATTGTGTAATTCCACCAAAAAAACTGTCTGAACTTAAAGATACGACAATAATTCAACATCACTGATTTTGATCAAAGGTAGAAATGGATTGGGAATGAAATAACAAGACACTAAATCTCAAGAATTAAGAGATAAATCAATAAACATAGGCTTGCATGATCATGGTTAAATTTATTGTCCAACTGATCAAGTTGATCGAAATATTAAGTTTGAAAAAGGATTGATGGGAACACCTGAAGAGAATTAAAATGAGAAAAAAGAATGCAATCCATGGAACAAAAGGCCTAGGAAGAAAAAATGAATAGCTTATGAGGTTAATTAAGATCATGAATCCCCACCTACCTTTACTATAATCTTAAAAGAGAACACCCACATGAATAAATCCTCGATTACCCACCATCTTCATCACCGAACATACTATTCCTAACTCAGTTTATGAGCGTCGGGATTGTATGCAAACCCCCCAACAAGGACCGACTAATCAGATCTTATTTGTTTTGAGTTAAATGAGCGGTTTGATATGTTTTTGGGGATATAGAGTTAGAGCTCAAAAAAAATTACTTCATATTATGTAACCGACTATATTTGTATTTACTTGTGAAAGATGGAATAAGAACATACTTGATTATACAAGGAAGATATAGTAACCCAAATTTAATAATACGAGCTTTGCAATGTTAGTCAATTTACAAAAAAAAGGTGTTTCACTTTTTTTTTCTTGATGTAATCATTTTTACTCTTTGATATAAATCAATGTTTTAAGAACTTGATCAGACGTTGAACCAGTAAAGCTACGAGTTCAGGTTCACTGGTTCCCTAAGTCAAATGTATTATAGTATTTCAAAGTCGATGATTTTTGTATACAAATTTTTGCAGGTATTTCTTGTCAAAATTTCAAAATTACTTGTTCTATTATTCTAGAACATCTCTACGATTTTATAGCACCTACTATGGGAGTCATTTTTCAACCAAAATGGGTGAAAGAAACACAATTTTTTTTTCTTGATACAACTTTTAAAAGGAGAAAAATAACAACATAGAATGCTTAAGTGATAAGTATGTTAATATTGTTTTTAATAGGAAATTGGGATAATTGGAAAAATGCCCTAAAAATGCATGCCCCATTGATAAAATGCCCCGCAAAATTAAAATGATGGGAAAATGCCCCACCATCCATTTTTCCATCCATTGGGGGTTAAATCCCACATATGGGTTTGCCACACGCGAAGAATTTTCCCACAATACCCTTTTTTTAAAATTTTAGAATTAAGTCACACCCTAAATACACTAGCCGTCGTTCTTCCCATGGTTTCGCATCCGTTGGTTCCCAAATTTGTTCCTACATCCACTGCGATGTCACTGATGAACTGTAAGTAAAATCGACGGTTACAGTGAAGCACTACGGCCGACTCGATATCATGTTTAGTAATGCTGGTATCGTTAACTTCAATCAACAAACAATCCTTGATTTAGACTTGTCTGCTTATGATCGTCTCATGGATATCAATACTCGAGGATGTTGAACCCTCTGAGGATGAGAGAAAGACCAGGATCGGATCTCTGAGACGGAGAGCAATAAATGCATCTTCAAAATTCAGGAATTCCCTGAAAAGGGGTAGGAGAAGTAGGAGAATTTATGTCTATGGCCATTGAGGATGTTCGCAAGGAAGAGGAAGTACTAGCTGTCGATGCTTTCCGTCAAGCCCTTATCTTGAAAGAGTTGCTTCCCTCAAAGCATGATGTTATTGTTTCATATCATTTGATGCTCAGATTCTTCCCATCTTTCATTACTATCAATTCATAGACGAAGTAAATGGATGTTATTGTTTAGGATTCAAAACTTCAAGTACATGCTTTGTTAAAGTCAATGCCTTGTTATTTGATGATACAGATTCTTGAAAGCCAGAAAATTCGACGTTGAGAAAACAAAACAAATGTGGTCTGACATGCTTCAGTGGAGGAATGAATTTGGTGCTGATACAATTATGGAGGTATTGTTGGTCAGATTTGATGGATAATGTTTTTTTTTATGCTGCGCTTTCCCACTTGTCATGTATGCCTGAATTGTCTTGTTTCGTCTCGTGCATTTCAGGATTTTGAATTTACTGAACTCGAGCAAGTTCGTGAGTATTATTCTCAAGGACACCACGGAGTCGATAAGGAAGAACGACGGCTAGTGTATTTAGGGTATGATTTAATTCTGAAATTTTAAAAAAGGGTATTATGGGAAAATTCTTCGCGTGTGTCAAACCCATGTGTGGGAGTTAACCCCCAATGGATGGTAAAATGGATGGTGGGGCATTTTCCAATCATTTTAATTTTACGGGGTATTTTACCAATGGGGCATGCATTTTTGGGGCATTTTCCCAATTATCCCTAGGAAATTGGTTGATGAGGTTTTGACTGATTATTTCTTTGATTTGTTATATGTTCTCATATTGTCTTGGATGATGATATTTTATTAAATATTAACCCTTGTATCTATGATTGGATGGCCAAATGTTGATAGTTATTCCATTTTCTTCGAAATCTTGCTTGTGTCAAAAATAAATAAATATAAAACCTAATAATGCCCCCGGACCAGATGTGCTTCCAGTGAGCTTCATCAAACACAATTGGGAGTTGGTATGGCCTCAAGTCATATTTGTAGTTCAAGATTTTAAAAAAATAATAAAAAAATTCAAACCCTTATCTTAAAAAAACTTTTATGTTCTTTATCCCAAAATCAAATTAAACATGCTAAAACCTGTGATTTTAGGGTAGTTGGACTATGCAACACCCCTTACAGACTCATCTTTTAAATTATTTCCATTAGGCTCAATACGTACCTTACTAGACAAATTGTTGTATTATTTTCAATCTTCTATAAAGTTCCAGATAATAATATTGTTGCCCATGAAATAGTTTACTAAATGAAGAAAAAAAAAAGAGAACTGGAACTAAATAAGTTTAAATTAACATGTCGGAAGCTTTTTGTATGGTCAGTTGGTCTTTTCTGATTCATACTCTAAAAGATTTTGAATTTTATGAGGATTGTTGTAATATGATTCACCAATGTATCTCAACCTCTTCAACTTTCAGTTTTTCTTAACGGGTCTCTGTGTGATAAACACAAATTACTAGAGGTATCGGACAGGGATATTATTTGTTTCCATATCTCTTTATAATCTGTATGGAATTTTTTTCTATATTTCTCTTATCTAATGAAAATATCAAAACGATTCATGACATTTAACTATCAAAAAAATGCACCTCATGTATCCCATTTGTTCTTGGTATATGGTTGTCTATTTTTTATCAAAGCAGACATGGTAAGTTGCAAAGATCTTCTAAACATAACTGAGATCTTTATCATGATCTTTGGGCAGTTAACCAATTTTTCAATAAATCTAGGTTGTTCACCAATAAAAGAATTCATCATAAACATCAAAAGATGCTGACTAGATTGTTAAAGATATTTTTTTTGAAAAAAACCCTCCAAGATACTCTTTTAGGAGCATCGTTCTTCATAGACAAATCTAAACTGAAAAATTTTATTTCATTGTGGAGAAAATGGAACAAAAAATCCAGAATTAAAAAAGCAAGCTTCTTTCTCAAGCTAGCAAGATGATTCTAACAAATTTGTTTTGTCGTTCAGATGTGATGTTTTGTCTTGCTTAAGAAAATAAGTAACAAAACTAAATATATCCAAATAGATTTTTGGTGGTGAAAGAACTCAAATTCTAAAGGTTTATATTCAAAAGTTCTGGGATTTCCTTTGCAAGTTTGTCAATATGAAGGTCTTGGCTATAGAGAAGTAAACAAAGATAATCAAGTTATGATATCAAAAGTAACATGGAGATTAGTTAACAAGTAAATGGGATGTGAGCCTCAATATTAAAAAGAAAATATTTAAAAAATTTACTGTGATACACACTGGAAATCTATATACTCTTCCAAGATGTATAAATGTGTTAAACAAGGTATAAATTATATAGCCCAGTACAACATATGGGAGGTAGAGACTGTAGATCAATCCAGGTATGGAAAGATCAATTGCAACTCTTAAGTCTCTTTACTTGGCTACATAATTTATGTTTTTTAAAATCATTCACGAAGAGTTTAGGAATAAGACTTAACTTTCTCATGGTATCCACTGATCTATTATTCACATGACAAAACCTACCATGTCAAACGTTAAAAATGCACAACATTTATCCATTTCGATACTAAGTTTAAACATTCCACCATTAGCATGATATTTTCCTACAAACAGTTTCTTTCTGATGATATAATAAAGATCAACCCAATAATTTGATACAACTCATCCTTGTTGAGGAGTTAGCAGGATACAAGGTTATTTTTCATTTATGAAGTGTGGTGTGTGGAGGTCATCTTTCAACATATGTGTCCGACCAGAACACTTCAATTTATCATACCACAACCATGCACATTATTAGTGTGGGAGTCTCCCAACAATACTTTTTTATCTTTAATTTTGGTACAGCTCGTAAACAAGGACGTACCAAGACAACAATGATGCAAAGCACCACTGTTAATCCATCACCCATCAGATCCACCAACCATATTAATTTCTGAAACCATGGTTATTATAACGCCTTCTGCGGCATTAGCTTGTATGTTATTGTTTGTTTTATTAATCCTCCAATTCTAAGCCATATATATGTCTAGGTTTACGACATACATAAAAAATAAATTCAAAATTAATTAAATTCTCGTTCAATTCTTAATGAGGGTTAGTTCTTGTTTTAATTAGTTTTTTCATTCTGATTAGGCGTTTAGTTTTTATGATTCTGGTTAGCTTCAGGTTCTTTTTATAGATTTCATACTTGTTTGAGTATGACTCTTATTGTTAGAAACAATACGTATCCGTTCTTTTTTATTTTATTTCTGAGCTTCTCTTTCATCGCTTAGTTTAACAATCAACTTCCAAGAAAATATTCTTTATATTTATGTGTTAGCATTTATGTTTTGGGCAAAATTTCCATTAGTATAAGCTAATCTTTTGGTTAGATTAAGTTAAGTCATATTCATAATAATTCACAATAGGTATAGTATATGATTTAATCATGCACTAAAGACTAGATTAAGGTTAATGTTAGATTAAGTATACATAACTTGTGAGATGTCTCGTGTATCCATGACATGTCTCAATAACTCATGATAGAAAAGTTAGAGATAATGTGGCAAGTATGACAAGACTCTCTTTATCCTTATTTTTTTTCCAAGAAAATCATTTTTATTCATCAATTCTAGTATGAGGAAATAACAATAGAAGTCCAAGTCAATCCTAATAAGATAACTACTTATTTCTTCTACTAAACCAGTTCATGCTAGCGTTGAATCTACATATCGAGTTTGGTGAAACATAAGGTGTTTATAATATCATTTATGAACTGATTATGATTGGGTTATATGTGTTGTGCTAGAGTATGTTAATACTAGGGAAAAGTATGATTTCAATATAAGGTTATCTTTCTGATCATATTCAAGTCGATGTTATGATGATAATGGAGATGAAATTCCAACATTCTTCTTCTAATTTTCCTAGTTATTACATATTCTACTACTAAGGTGTTTCTCAAGGTTCAAGTTTTGGTGTGTGTGTTTTTCTTATATGTAGATGTGGTTTTTTCTACATGGAACTATAATATTTCCTACATGTGGTTAAAGAGTTAAGAATTAGTAGTGTAAGTACTATATAAGTTGTAGAAAATTTACATATGAAGATCAGAAAAGTGCAAGAGAGTTGTGCAAAGTATATGGCGGTGAACTGACTTTATTCTTGTTCAAGTGAACTATCATGCTTAGATGTATCAAGATAAAGCAAGATAAACCTTCTGATACGATCACAAACTCCTAAAAATTTGGACTTTTTATTATGATAGTTTTGTTGTAAGTATCAAGTTTGAATTTTCAGTTTAGAAAATTGTAAATTGTAATAGTTTGTACTTTTTATTACTTGACTATCACCAAAATGATACTTTGAGAGTTATATGAAAGGATTATAATGAGAATAAAGTATGTGATTGTTTTTGGAAGTTATGAGTATGAATTAACCCAAAGGTGGTTCATTCTTATATAGTCTTAAATGAATCATGTCTCATATGGGGTGAATAGTTTTTCTATTAGACCCAAAGGTTTGATAGTCGAATGAGATGTTAGTCAAACTTGATAGGAATCTTGTATATCGCATTTTTTCCCGAAGGTGAACTTTCGATGATGTTGAGTCTTGTTTTGAATTTAAGATGTTTACATTCGCTTAATAACATGTTATCTATTTGGTTTATATATATAGTTGTATAAAGTGATTAATAAGCATGTTTCTTGTGACTTGTGGTAGAATCTGAAGAACAGTGAGAGTATGATATTTGTTGTTTGTTTATCATCATGTTTGTACACTTGTTCTTGTAGTGTGTATATGCTCATACAAATACCTCTTTAGATCATAAAGTAGTCTCTTATATGGGACATTAAGGATCCCTGTTCGACATCATAAGGAAACATCCTAAAGTACTTGTTATCATGTTAATATTGGGAACATTGCTCATTAAAGACAAGTGGTTAGGAATATAATTTTTTGAGATCATGTGGAAATACCCTATAATACTTGGTCTCATGTGTATTGAGATAAGTTAGGCTAAATAATCGATCAAAAAATTCTCCTTAATTAGTGCTTTCAGAATTGAGAATTGAGCATATTGCTCAATTTGCGACTAAATGAACATAAATGATTTTTGATTGAAATCATAAAGGATTTAAAGTTGAGGTAAGAGCATGCTATGGTTGATTCTATGGTTTTCTGTTTTGAACATAAGTGTAGTTTGTTGTTTGGCATAAGGTGTAAGTCAATAAAAAAATTTATTTCAGAATAATTGGTTATCTAGTTTTTTTTATTGTAGAATTGACATATGCGTCTTTTAAAAGAGCGATATGAGCTACGTACTATTTGACTTGAGTATGCAGTTAGTATAAAAATTTTGTTGCTTAAACGTGTAGGAAATGTTAGAATTTTATGTTTTGCACATCAAGTTTCCATTCGTATAAGGTAATCCTTTGGTTAGATTAAGTTAAGCCAAATTAGTAATAATTCACATTAGGATATATTTATGGTTTATTCATGTACTAAAGACTAGCTTAAGTTAGAATTAGATAAGTGTTTATCTCATGTAGTTATAATGTGTCTTTTTAACTCATGATGGAAAGGTTACAGAGAAATGTGGCAAGCATGACAAGGACTTTCCTCTAGCCTCATATGGGGGGTCCCGGCAACAAACAAGCAAACAAAGCTAATCAAGCTATGATCTTGAAAGTGGCATGGAGATTAGTTAACAACCGAATAAGCTATGGGCCTCGATCGTAAAACAGAAATATTTTAAAATTTTACTGTTGACGCACCCTGGAAATCTATAAACTCTTCCGAAATCTGGAAATGTGCAAGGTTTAAATCATATAGACCAGTTTAACATATGGGAGGTAGAGATGGTAGATCAACACAGGTATAGAAAGATAAATTGCAACTCCTTGAGTATCTTTGCTTGGCTACCGAATTTACATTTTTCAAAATCATTCATGGAGAGTTTATGAATAAGACCTAACTTGCTCATGGTACTAATTGATCTACTATTCACATGACAAAATCTAGCATGCCAAACATTAAAAATGCACTCCAAGAAGACCTTGATTACTGTGACGCAGTGGTTACAAGATATAAAATGTGAGAATGTCATAATATAGAGGGTCCTCTGGTGACTCTTATTCAGTTGGAAGGAAATTTCAAAATGAACAACTACGTCCTGGACATGGAGTTCAATAGATTATTTAGCTATTTTAGATCGTCTGAAGTTAATATATCTAATACTATAGAAGTGAATGTTGTCTTGATAGGGATGTATAGACTTTACGGTGTTTTTTGGGAAAGATTGGTCTTGGTCAGATAGAGAAGAAAGAAACATGAGGAACTAGCTTGATGTTTTAGAAAGAATAGATATATGTTCCAAAGAAAAAGCAAGTTCTTCATATAGTTTCTCTTAAGAAGATGAAGACTATAATAATAACTCAAACAGAGAAGACATGGACAGTGATATTGGCTCAAGCAGTGGAAGATTGGAAGGTTATGCTCATGGGGTTTTTGATAATATCACTACGTATAGTGGAGACGGAAGAAACATACCTGATCTTAGGGGAGTGGAACAGCAGGGTAGTGAAGCCAGAAGTGTCGCTAAGGATGCGCGAAAAGGGGATTTTTCAAGAATTCGCTATATGAAAAAGGGAATACGAGCCAAATGTCTGGAATATGAATGATCTGAATACCACCAATGTAACAATGAGGTATGATCCTCAAGAAAATAGCCAATTTGGGCATGTAACAGTTATGTCCGACTCTTTTGTTAATGATAATTAAATTCTTCTTTGCCAAAAAAAAAGGTAAGAAGATGCAATTTTATTCATTTCCATCGATACAGAAGACCTGTTTCTTTAGTTAGAACATTACTTCCTCAAAATTGTTAGCTTTAAAATCTGTATGCTTACATGGGCTCCACAAAAAGAAGTTCCATAATTTTTTAGTACTGAAACAAAATCAGCTAGAGAACAAGTCAGTCAAATTGAACTTTGTCCAGAGGAATTCAACTGTTTATCGACATCTGCCATAGATAAGTTCCATCCTCATTTAGTACTAAACAATATCTGCTAGAGAGCAAGTCAGTCAAATTGAACCTTGCCCAGAGGAATTCAACTGGAACAGGGATGTCTAAAGCAAATTATGTATCGCAAGAGTCAAAAATACATCCAACCTAACTCTTGACCTATCAGCAATATTATTAAAAAAGTCAGACCACATTCTTTAAGCAAGCCACAAAGCAACTAGAAATTACACAGCCAGAAAAGAAAAAAACTGACAAGACAGGGTAAAACGGATAATGTTTTAGCCCTGACTGACTGACTGGCAACTATTGCATTCCATACAGCTAGCAGGACTTCTCTGATTATTCTGTAACCCTTCGTATGAAAAATTATCCATCAAAAAAAACAACTAGTGTAGTCACCTAATGCTACTGTCTCTGACGCTACCTACACAAGGGAAATGAGAATAGGATTCTATAGTGTAAAAAGTCTTAACCTTGTGCCTAGAATCCATGAGACTACAGCTAATATCAGAAGCCACGAGAACATAGTACTTCTTTAACACTTACACATAACAACCACCCTTCAAACTCAGAATCCAGATCTTTCAACCTCAAACACATGGACAATCTATTATTAAATCTTTCTTTTTATGAAGACATCCCACTAATCCAATACAATCATCTTTCACTTATCATTGCCGTGGATCTATAACCTATCAGATGAAGTTTCACACGTTTCTAGCAAGTCAAAGAAACCAGATACCGCGGTAGCCTGCCAGCTAAAAAGGGTGAGAGAATCTGCCACTTCTTTCTATATACAAAACACCAAACACATGTGTGTCTCCGCTTATTTGATAGAGAGCATATACATGCCACATTGACATTGCTTCAGAAAAATCTCCCTATTTTGAACAGACTCGGTTTCCCAACATTTCACTAACTTTTAGACCATTAAGGTTACCAGCAAGCATCAATTTTAAGATAGCATTACCAAAGTTATGTAGCAATATCATGAAGACTTTAAATAAGTTATACTCATCTATCCCAGTAAGCATCAATTTTTACAACTTTAGATAATGATAATGAGAACTGCCGAAGCACGAACCCAGATAGAAGATAAATCGTAAACAAATTCCTAAATTTCAGCCTAAGATAGGGAACAAGTTCAATACATACTTGAGTCTACTTGTAGAGTTGTTTAAACCTTTTGGCGGCTTCTAAAACATTAGCCCTGTGACCAAAGGAACTAACCCTGACAAATCCTTCACCACCTGGTCCAAACCCACTTCCAGGAGTGGTAACGACATGGGTCTTCTCGAGAATCTCGGCGAAAACATCCCATGAACTCTGACCAGGGAAGTGAACCCACACATTTGGAGCATTCTTTCCTCCATATACTTTAAATCCAAGTGAATTAAATGTGTCCATTATTGTTTCAGTATTCTCCTTGTAAAAACCAATTACATCACGCATTGCCTGAAAGTAAAGTTAGAAGAAAAAAAATAAACATCAGACGATCTCTTTAAAGGTTAGTGTTGAGATAATAAAGAAGAGAATCTTTCCTTAAGGCCTTCTGGGGAAAGGCAAGCCAGTCCACCGGCTTGAGAAATGTTGGATGCACCATTGAAACAAGTGCAGACTATACGGTTGAAGTCTTTTGCAACAGGGAATCCATCTGAGAAAAGGAGCTCCTTGGGAACTACTGTCCATCCAAGACGAAAACCCAGCATACTTGGAGAAAGAAGATGTCTCAATGGCAACCTGCAATTATTTACATACCTACAGTTTCTTAGAAGTTTTGAGGACTGCATGAACCTAAAAGCATTCAAATAATTCAATAAAACTATCAACTGAGGGCACAGAAATAAGAACCATTTTCCCTTTATATGCTAATACATTAAGCACGTGTTGGATAACTTGGATTGCCTATAACTAAATAGGTCATTCCAGACGCTGTATATGTAATACTGATTTTAGTCATGATCTTTCATCCATAAATAGATAAAATCATAAACCAGCGAATTAGATCGTACATACTACATTCATTCAGAGCAGATCATTATCTCGTTTTCGGGTAACAGAAATCGCGATTATTATAAATGGTCCTACATGAGTCTGTGTTTAGCCGTTTAGAGGCTAATCAACCAGGTATCGTGTCCATTAATGCCGTATGTGCGTGCAACCTAAACAAACAACGTACAATAAGAATGGAAATCCAAACCCTTTGGCATATGAAAAACATAAGAAAGGATACAACTAGAAAATTATATCTGGAACTGCTACAGGATAAGGAAATCTGTGAAACATACTCTAACATGCTTTTCAAGGGTAAAAATATTAAAGTCACAGGGATAAAAACAAAAAATAAACTGACCTCTTTTGCACCAGGAATTTCATAGATAGACCTTGGGCTGTCATCTGCAATATACATGCCGTACGCAGAATCATAGACAATGATTGACCCATTTTTTTTCGCAAACTGCACCAGCTGTGTTAGTTGTTCCCTCGACGCGGCGGCACCTGTGGGGTTGTTTGGAGAACAGAAAAAAATAACATCTGTTTTTGAGGTGGACAACAAATCAGGAAAGAACCCATTCTCTGGGTTGCATCTCATGTACTCGATGTTTCCGTATTTCTCAACATCCTTGTCAAACTGTCCAGTTTGTCCCAGAATTACACCTGAATCCACATATGCCTGTACAAAAAAGCACAAGATAGTACACATTCGCACAAGAGAACTACAGGGATCTGACCTGAAGTAATGTAAACTAAATAACAAACTGATATTTTTATATCCATCATTCTTAATAATATATGCTTCCACCAAACCCCAACATATCGTTAACAGACAAGCGTATAGATATAGGCCTAGTCTGTCTAACTATCAACGGTAACAAATTATAACACAATTTTAATTAAAGGAAACGAACGTGAATAATGAAATACAATTTAAGACTGTAAATGTTACCGGGTATGATGGATCTTGCACAGCAATAGACAGGTTTGCCCCAAAAAGAAGCTGTCACAGAGAAGAGTGGACACCAACGTCAGATTGCCTTAATACATGGATTGCATACAATAATATAAGTTTGGTCAGGTTACAGTGAGGCAGACTGAGGTAATACACTATATCATAAGGTGATCATTTCTTTTATGTGCACATGAAGGGAACCTATGGCATCTGAAAAGCATTATAAACGTAGGTAAAATTGAACACTTGACAGAAACTAAAGCAACCTGAAGGCGAGAAATGTCACACTTTGCTCCGTCTGACACAAATATATCACTGTCCTCTATGCCAAGGTCTCCATAATACGTTGATGCAATTGCAGCCCTCAGTTTCTGAAAAGATGAAGTGTGTTGTTATTGGTCTGTTGACAAATAACTCACGAAAGGAACGCAGTTGTGTAAACGAAGGTTGAAACTTTATAATGACAAAACAAAACAAAACAAAAAACTGGTTAAGAATGAGTAAAAATTATTTGTTTTCGAAATTAATCTTGTCACTGAAAGAGATGATATCTTCCGCTACATATTTATGTTCTCATTGAATCATAACTATTTTATTCTTTTACAAGAAATGAAACACGGTCCCAAATAAAAATACCAAGTTATGCAAAGACTTCGATTCTTGGGTAAATAGTTTTAGAAATGAAAATGATAAAAAATAAAAAATAAACTGTAAGCAATTACAAGGAAAACGGAACAAAAGAAATCGAAAACCACCAAAAGAAATCAATCATATCGAATTTCAAGGTGTTTCTGCAGTCCGCACTCAGAAGTCAGAACTATGTGAGCAAAGCGGAGACAAGATAACATACTTTTTCACCTTGTTCAGCTCCATAACCACTATACCCCTCTAAGGTTGACAATGCTCTTGATCTCTGCAAACATTATAAAGAGTTGAATAAATCAGGCAGTGAGCGTCGTCATATTGTAAAATAAAAGCTGAAACAGGATATCCTTTACTTGGTTTTTAATGTTTTTGCTTATTTGCGAAAAGTGGGAAACATTTACGCTAGCAATTGAACTTAACATTTGAAAAATAAAAAATAAAAAAAAATTAATAGAGTAAAATAAAATGAGTGTCTCGAGTCTTCTGAAAGTGCTAGTAGTGTTAATAAGCAAAGGCAGATGCCCCGCAAAGTAGGATTATCTTATGTCCTTATGACATGGAGATTTAAGTTTACTTCGCTTCTCCTTTGAAAATCAAAGTATAAACATTAGCGCTCGGTAGAGTAAAAAGTAAAGTTTTCGTAGACCGAACTGAAAAAACGAATGATAATATCTCACGAGTGGAAGCATTACCTCAGCCATGGCAGATGCTATAACTTCTGGAATGGGCTCAGTTGTGTCTCCAATCCCAAGGCTTATCACTTGTGCATCAGGGTATTTTTGCAAGTGCGCAAGCTTCCTTCTGTTAATCTAAGTACAAAACATACAAGCAAGAAGATAAGTTCATATTTTCTCTTTCAAAACAGAGAAGCAGAAGCATCACACATGTAATTTGAATTAAAACCCATATCATGTAAACAAAAAGGTTTAGAAGACCAATATCAAGGGAGAGATGGCTTAGATTACAAGTTATATCACTGATCTAACACTTTTCAACAAACTAAATACTGTAAGAGCTGAAAACAGTTTTTTATTTTGATTACTTAAAGAATGGAATATATCCATTTGCTCACCTCGGTAAATTAATACAGTCAACCAGTCATATACTTGATACAACTGTGTACAATTAGTTTGATATCAGTAGTTATTTGCCAGAAACCATCATTAGTTTCACTGTCTGTCAATGTTCCATTCACCTGCTTATAACGAGGTACCCAATGCAAACAATGCAAAAAGGCCAAACCAAAGTGGATATTAAACCACGAGTTAATATTAATTATTAATATACTACTTTCTAATTTCTTCACTCTTTAGTTCAGTCACCAGATTGAACTACAAATAGAAAGGATCACATCACATTACTTATGGCTGCAGAAGTTTCCAGTGACTAACCTCTGGAAATAAATAACCAGCTTGCAGTTTTGCCATGTTCCCATTGCGAGGCACCTTGGTTGTGTATGCTTCAAATCATAAATAACCAGGAAGCAGCATATCAAAATTAATTCAAACTGTCAAATGCAATTATATCCATCCATTAAATAAACAGTAAAAAACTTTTACCAGCCTTCTCAGTTGGTGGGGATGCTGCTGCAACACATTTACATATCAAATTCCTTCTCACTGAAACTGAAAACTTAGAAGTTCTGCGAATAAACAAAAAAAAAAGGAAATTAATCGGTAAATATAAGAAATAACAATCCTCTGAGTCACAACGAGTAAATACAAGAGACTGAGTTATTATTTTCTAAGTTCTTACCTGGAATTAGTAGATTGTTGACCTAAGAATGCAGATGATGAAGAAGAAATCGAAGCTGAGAGCTGCGTGAGAGACATATTTTCTACACAGAAAATGAACCACTTGATTAGAGAGAAACCCTTAATCAATAATCAGAATTTTAATTTTCCACTTACTTAAAAGATTGAACCCAAGAGGGTTTTTGGTTAGGGTTTTGACTTTTGAGAATCTACCCTGCCAACTCAAGTAAGCCGCCGTTTTTGGTTCAATCTAGAGATAGACCGATACAGAGAGTGTAAAGGGTCTTTTCTTTTGAAGCAACTCCAGTGGGGCTTGGGATTTTAACAAATAAACTCAATTCTTATATAAATAAATATTTTTTTAAATTAATGGAGTCTGTTTTTATATAAATAATAATTATTAGTTAAATAAAATTAATTTTTATTTTAAAATCACTATATATATATAATAAATTAAAATAATTAACTTAATTATATTTTAAGTAAAAAAAATATTTCACTCGATGCATGAAAAATCGCTCGGCTCAACAAAGGCCGATGCTCGGTGTAACATGAGCCGAGCAGATCAACATGATTCGATCGTCTCCCATAAAGATGATGACTTAACTAACATCTTAATGGACAAATGCCCATATATGCCCATTTATCAATCTATTTTTTGAATTTGTCTATCACACTGTATGATGGTAATTGGTAAATTAGCCAATATACCAACTCCACTGGAGTTGCTTTCTAGGATCGGACAACTGCAGTTAAACGTTCTGGTTCTTTTCTGTCCGTTCTAATTTCGTTCCGCGATAACCGGTATTAACTGTACTGCATATCTTCTTCAAGTGGACATCCCTATTGTTTCCCTTAACAGTGATTGTTGTACTGGAAATGGTTTTTTCTGAAGTAAAAGAGAAAGAGAGAGACTACAAATACAATCAAAAATGACACTAGTCAATTTACAAAACATTATATTTGTTCCTCAATTTCAGAGTAGATTTCTTAGTGGGAGTTTAGAAACCCTAGCTCAAGTAAACAACTTATCAACTTCTCGTACTTTCTCAACTGATTATCAGCATTTTTCATCAATGTGAGGTTTTTCTTCCTTCTTAGTGCATCTTTATATATGAATTATTATTATGATGATTATTTCCTTCCTCTTTTTTTTGCTCTAAAAAAGATCTGTACAACGAACCAGTTCTCTTACCTAGATTGAAAGTTGCTTGGAATGTTACCCCAATTATACGGAACACATGATTATGGCTTTCAAATGCCTTAATTGCTGCTTATGCTATGGATTTACTTCTTTTCATTAGGTGGGTTTTGAAATGCATACTGATAAACCTAGAACTAGTAGTCATGGGAATGTAGTTATTAAACTAATCACGATATATGTACTATATTTTTTCTTTTGCTTTGTTTTGGGGATAGTATGTTTGATTTGGTTGAGAAACTGCAAGCTTTTGGTTTATTCTTTTGGAGTAACTAAACCTTAAGTTATTACTCACTGAGAAAGGAAAAACGGCAAAATCATTACACCAAGTTGAGTGTGTTATCACTGGTTAGTTACCGAATCAAGCCAAATGGATAATACAATTAGAGAAGGATTATGATTCTCACGTCAATGAAGGGGAGATAATTCAAGCAAAATGTAATTACAGTTTTCTCTTTCAGCTACAAACTAATTGCAACGTTAATAATATTAGAACCTTGATAACTTTGCAGTATCACAAATAAGATGAAAGTTAGACAGCATGACAATAAGTCTTCAAAGTGTCAAGTTTTAATGGATAGAACCCCAAATCTGAAAATGAACTCCCTTCTTCTCTAAATGGCATTTGAAGAGCTTCCCTTCTTTCATTCTTAACCTGTAACATTTCTTCTGAGAAATGGTCTCTCTCAGCCAGGGAAGCCAATTACTTAACACTATTGTGCGGGTTATTCTTACTCTAATCAATCATGGATTGGCACCAAACAATTCGGGTGAATCAACTGTAGACCTTACTTTGAAAAGGATGAAATCCGTCACCTAGCAAATTCATTGTAATCTCAGTAAACTGTTGTACTGTCTGCCAATATTTTCAAAAGAGTGTTTAAAAGCAATAGAGAAAACTTTGTGAAGAATTTTGTTCGCAACATTTGGTCATTCACAAGCAATTGATTATCTCGAACTGGGTGTATTTATGAAGAAAAATAGTAGATGCGCTGGATCAGATATAGTGCATCTAATGGAAAATCAGGTTCTTGAATTTATCGGGTTTTTTCTGGTGAAAACCAATGTTCTCTCTTTATCCTGGAATTTTCTATCCGTATTTAATATATTTTTCAAATAAATTAATTGTGATATCATGCCTTTTAGCTCTTACAATGTCTGCGAGAAAGTGACATATTTTGGATTTGTGTAACTAATTTCTGCGTTACTATCAACCGATCTATACTATCGTTCTCCTGTTTTTATTCTTTTACATTCTATACTGTAGTTTGAGAAGAAGACAGAGTTGGAGCATAGCCTTAGCATTGAACACCGGAGGGACTCCTGACAGTGGAAACCAAGACAACCTTAATGCCAACAGTGGTGGTTTTGGCCAGACCAGATTGGGAAGAATAGTGGGTGCAGGTGGGAAACAGCTATTAGCAAAGCTAAATTCTGCCAGAAAGAACGTCCCCATGAAAGTCTTTTTACTTCTCTTGGGTTTCTACACAGCGAATGCACTAGCTACAATTTTAGGTCAGACTGGTGATTGGGATGTCTTAGTAGCTGGTGTTGTTGTTGCTGCCATCGAAGGGATTGGAATGCTTATGTACAAAAAGACCTACTCATTTTCTACTGGGAGGTTTCAGCCCTTAATTGGTATGATCAACTATTGGAAAGCTGGTGTTTGTTTGGGTTTATTTGTGGATGCTTTCAAATTGGGAAGTTGAATAAGAACATCTGCTTTGCCAAATTTCCTGAATCATTTTTTGTAGTTGTTTATCCACTTTCATCTTCTTATAAGCACCTATTTATCTAATCTACTAGCTAAACCAACTTGTTTCACTCACGCTCTGAAAGACCCATGCTATAGCAGCAAGCGATGCTCGAAGAGTTTTATGCCCTTGCACGATATCAAACTTGGTCAGTTTTCCTAGATGTCAATCAACCAATATTGTTGGGATGGTATGGGATGGGTACAGGTACTGAACTGGAAACTGTAAAAGATAGATATTACAGGAAGCTGAAGTTGATTCTCCATTTATACTAGATATACATATCTTCTCTTTTCAAGTTTGAATGGGTAGGGTGATACGAAGGTCAAAACTTGAAGAATGGAACCAACAGATCGATATATTATCAGTAACGAAGTACCGATAGAGCAATAATACAATTTTTCGTCTAATTTATTTTAACCAAGGCGAGTCACTTCTCTTTTCTTAAAGACATTTATGGCCTCGTATACATGTTGTCAACGGTCAAAAAGGATGCCTCGAAGCTGTAACGGTTCTTTTCGATGTTAACTCAATATTAGAATAACAATGAAAATGGTGCCACGTATAATACAAACAAACATTAAAATAATAATAAAATTAGCGAACTTCCACATCTAATATAAACAAATTTTGTTTAATTTATATAAGAAAATACTCCTCCATCCCTAAACAAGTGATCGGTATTTATTTTTTAAATCCAAATTAAATTATATTTTTCCTTTATGTTTCTTCCGTTTCATAAAAAATAAACATTTTCCCTTTTATTTTTATCCCATAATAAATGATATTTTTTATTTTTATATGTTATTTTTTTAAATAAATCTTTACTAATTACTAGTGATGTTAAACTTTTGTCTAAAATTATTAAAAAATTGACTGTCATGTTTTTTTCTTTTTAATCCAAAAGAGAGAATGTATTAAACATAATCAATTACATTATTTCTTTTTTTCTAGGCCCAATTAGTGATATCAGGTGGAAAATTATCATAATATTCAAAAGATATGTGATTTTCTCTAGCTTTCTTAGCTAATGAATATGCAACATCATTAGTTGATCTATTGACTGACCTACACCAAGAGATTTTGCAGGACATTCAATATTTAATATCCAAAATGAGACCTTTATTGGCCCAATGGAATATAAATTCAGGCTTATTGATGGACTTGACAGCTATTTCACTATCAGACTCGAAAATAACATTATTATAACCCAGAGCACCTGCCAAGTAACTGCTTCCACCATAGCTAGGCATTCCAGTCTTTCAGCTGCACTCTCTGGATTTACTCTTCCATAAAAAATCTTCCTTTTTCCCTATGACATCCACCTGCATAATCATAAATGATTAGATATATGTTTGTTGCACCTATTTCAATAACATAATATACATCCATATTAATTTTTATGAAACCAGAATCCGGTGGCCTCCAATCATGATATTGATACATATAAATATTATTAGTACAAGTATCAGTATCAATACAAAGAGTAAACAATTGATTAATCATGTTAACTGTACTTTGACTATTTGGATTCAGATTGTGGAATTCTTTAGTGCACCTGTCTTTTCATATGAACCAAACATCAATCATAAATTTGTAGATAGAAAACTCAGGTAACATGTTAGCATTATGCTTAGAATTATTGTTCACAATGAATCAGCTAATAAGCCACTTTCCATAACTAATACCTTGATTCTCATTTAATTTGTCCTGTATTAATGTTAAGACTCAGCCAAATGGTTCTAGCATGAGGAAAATTCATAAACAAATGGTTAACTGTTTAATCACTAAAGTTACACATAGTATATTGTATTTCAATCCCATTGTTATACCTTTCCAATTTATCTCTAGTTAGCATAATATTTTTCAAACATTTCCAAACAAAGAGCTTTATTCTGTGAGCCTCTAGTATTCCAGAGTTGTGTCCAAACAATATATAAAAACAAAATTAATGGCATTATTGTTAACAAGCCTAAAATTACTAATAGTCATATAAGAACTCTTCATAACAAGCTTACCTTTCATGTATAGAGTCCGGATAAGAGTGTATTCATTGCATTGGGAACAAATATGGAATTGATTTTTCAAGCATTATCTATTAAAAAAATGATATAAATCAAAATTTCATTCAACATCCTAGTGTTAAAAATAAACAATCCAAGGACATATATGTAATTTCATGATTAGAAGAGCTATCAGCTGGTTCAGGTGGTTTGTCTAAACCAATAACCCAACAATCTAACCAGATTCTGATTTTGGTGCCACTTCCAACAACTCATAACGAGTATTGTTTGATCACATCCAATCCAAAGTAAATGCTACTCCAAATCCAGGAACTAGAATCCTTGAGCTTGTCAAGGTGAAGAAAGTTGGTATCCTTAGCATCCTTAGCCTTTATAACTCTAACCCACAACTCAAAAGAATTAGTACAAAGTTTCCAACCCAGTTTACTGAGTAAAGCTTTATTAAAAAAAAATTAGATTTCTAAAACCAATACTACATAAATCTTTTGGTATGGACACCTCGGTCCAAGCAATAAAACTAATACCCCTATTATCCTTGTGCCCCTAGAAAAAGTGTCTCTGAAGATTATCCATATTATTAATAAGAGTTTCAATAATTCTAAAACTCCCCATTTGGAGTAAAGGAAGGGATTCAAAACATATTTAACTATTATGGTTCCACTTGCCTAATTACGAGTTTTTACCTTCCAATTCTTTGATTTATCCTCAAAGGATTGAATGATAGGCCTAAAGGAATTAGTTTTTTTTTACCAAGCAACAAAGGAGCTCCTAGATAACAAGCATTACGGGACAGTGATCAGAACCTAGCTGAGCAAGATGGTAAACTTTTTCATATTGAAAATTGAGACACCAATCATTGTTACCTAAGCCCATATTTATTCTAGTTTCTATAATCCTAGTACCATATTTATTACTAGACCAAGTGAAATTTTTATCCTCATAGCCTAGGTTCATTATACCACATATGTTCACTTTCTTCTGTACCCATTTATCCACAGTGTTAGGATCAGAATGAAAAACTAAATCTACTAGGTGGAAATTAAGGGTCACCTAATACAATCCATGGTTGATCTAGGTTTTCACTTAATTCCTGAAGATAATTCCACTGAGTCTTTCGAACATCAAAATATGGAGACCCATACATAAAAATAAACAAAGACTCGGGCTTAACAAGATGAATTTTAATTAAGACATGAATTGTGACGGACCAGAAATTTTTTGTTTCCAATGTGTCGGGTTTCGACCCGTTTGGACAGCTCCAACTTCCCGATACGCCACTCGAGAAACCGAGCTTTTAAATTTTTCAGACCAATTCGATCTTCCCAAGTAAATGCTCATCGATTTACCCCAAACTGCTTTATAAGTAGGCAAACATAACCTTTATATATTATTTTTTTGGGCATCGAATCGTCAAACTGTTTTACAATTTTTGATATCATTTCCGATATTTATTGAATACCAACAGATGATATGAATTACCATATTTAGTAACAATCACCTCTTATAAAACACCAAGCTTCAGATATTGAGACTTTGTTGAATATAAATCTCACTGATTCAGGGGTTAGGATTCTCTGAGCATATTTCCCATACCATAATACTCAGAAATTGACCGCATCTTTTGGTGTAACTGGTTATTCCTTACCTCGGGACCAAATTGGTTATTGGGCAGTAAAAATCATGACAGGCGTACCTTATACTATTCATGTAATCCCACAAGGTCGGTTGTGAAGTCAGTTAGGACCTACTGAGCATGTGTCCCATATCGCATACCCAGGGATCCCAAAAGAGTCTACAATTTTGCAAGGGTCATCGGGTCCGACAAATGATTTCCATCGCTTCTACTGTGAGGTTCTCTTGCCGCCGTTACATCCAACGGTCTTCCAGGTAGCCACCCGTATGTGGGAGCTGTAGCTGGCCTGACAAGACACTCCACACTAAACAGGTGAGGGGTGATCAGTCCCAGTGTCAGGGGTAGTCGGATACCACCCACCGTTATAGCCAATTTAAATGGTTACAACATCAGACTTGGAATGGATCTTCACGGCTATAAAATATTCCCCTATTCAAGGCTATAAACTCTCAACTTCAATTGTTGTTGCTCAACTCAATTTCCAATTTGAAGAAACACCAAGGAGGAATTCCTTTATCCAGTTTACGAAGCCAACCCACTTGCACGACATCAATATCTCAATGTAATCATGTTTCTAAAAGCCTAGTGATCTCCATTTTCAATCGCTTTCTTTTTAGTATTCAATCTTAGAGAAAGCGGAAACGAAGAAAAATGAAAAGAAGAAGGGAGTCACGAAAAAAGGGAATGAGAGAAAAGGGAAGAAGAAAAAGATGAATGAGAAATTGGCTATCCCTTCTGGTTTTTATTTTCTTCCCCAAAATGAAACACTGAATCAGAGGTAAGAAGAGATGGTGATTTTCTTTGGTTTTATCACTCGTATAGAAATGACATAAGTGCCCCTGGTTGTTCTTGTATAATCATGTGTCGTACATGCTTAAATTTGGTTTCTAACATATTTCCTAGTTATGCATATTAATATTACTAAGGGGTAACCTATTTGGTACACATGCCGGGTTTAGTTAAACCCGAAAAAAGGTTTAAGGAGTCACATGAATCGTATTATTAAAAACAACAACAACTTCACAAGTAATACCATCCTTCCATATTAGAATCAATCCACTAGCAAGTCCAACTCTATTAATACAAACATGATTATAATATTGGAGAGACTAAGCTATACTAGTCGTTCTTTCCTCTCATATTTATGTTTCAGATAGAAATATGATAACATGGATTTGAGCTCTGACTAGTGTTTTAAGTTGATCTCTAGTTAAGTTATTTGCAATTCCTTGCACATTCAATGCAATAATTTTCATCTTATAGAAATTCTTAAGAGAAACAAATTTTAGGAAAAAGGAAATAAAACTTAATTTATATATATAACGATGAATAAATAAACAAACTGATTTTATAATCAAATGAGGGATAAGATTAAAAAATTTAGGGCAAAAATAATTTGTACAAAGTTTAAGGTTTACCGAAATTGCATCTTTTCCGAGTTTCTTCGGTATGAGATATTCATCGGCATTATTAATTGAGTTCAATTCCTTCAAATTACTTTCTACTCCATAAATACGATTATGAATTGCTCTATTAGTGCCTTTATTGGCCAAAACCCCTTCATGGTCTCTATCAATTAACTCACTATCAGAAACTTGATAGATAAGATTATTATGAGTACAAATATGAGTTTGATTATCAGGGCTTAGTAAATGCAAATTTTGACTATTTCTAGACCTTTTGATTTTCTAATCTCACCTTATTCTTTTTTCCCCAAATTCACTTCTGTCTCAGCTTCAATTTCATATTAATGTTTTTCTAGTACATTACTACCATTACCCTCCATCTCTTGGATTTGGGCAGCCATGAATGTCGACTTTCTGGTGTATTTCACACCAATCATCATATTGTTCTTTAGTCATCGCTTCCATCTTTAACTCTTGAGCAATAATTCCATGATGTTCAGAGTCATGATCTTTTAAAAAACACTCATTACATATATTATAAGGTTGTTTTTAAAAATGATATCCAATCCAAACATGGTCCCTAACAGATGTTACTATCCATCATTCTTTTCTTAAAGGATCTTTTATATCAACTTCCATATTAACAATACTCAGCACACTCCATCTTGGTAAATGATTCTTTGGATTAGCTACTATTTTTTTTCCAATGTTTTTATAAATATGATTAACTAGTTTCTCAGTAAGGAGAACTATACATTGTAAATTCATGATCAACAACATGGATTTTGTTAATTGTATTTTTGAAGAGCTAGAAGGTTACCTTTCACCGCCTAAGGTTTTCTTTTCACCACATCATTTCGAGCTTCAACATTCTTTAACTTAAATAGATAGAGATTAGAGCCCATAGTTTTAATATGAACTCTCTTGTATTTCTTTCATGTCCTAAATCACCTTATCTTTAACATCATCATAATCTATTGCTTCCCCAGAGAAAATTTTGCCTAAAACTTATAGACCATTCATTTGCAACCTCATCTACAACTTCAGCAGTGGTAATATTTCTACGAAGGGACCTAGCAGATCTAGCACCAATACTAGTTGATTGCATTTTTGAATTGAGAGAGTTGATTCTGATATTCTGACTGACATCCATGATTTTCCTAGAGAAAATGAGAGATTAATGAAGGATATTTATAAAATTAATGAGATTAGGGTTGTCAAGAAATGAGGATGCTGGATGGGGGTTATAAACTGAAAAAGAATTCTGGAGATAATTTTGTTTCCAGGAATAGAATTATAAAAGATAATATATTATATTCCAGAGAAAATATTTTGACTGAATTTGAAATTCAAATTGGTGGAAAAAGGCACCACAATTTTTGCTGGAATTTCAAAATTGGCAATTGTCTAGGTTTTTGAAATTAAAGAAACTAGAGATAAATCATGGACCTAGTTGTAACGAATCGAATCTGAGTAAACATCTTAAGATCTTAAAAGGATATAGACCAAGGAACTGATAGGTTGAGCAACTTCAAACAACTTTGAAAAATCTTCAATGGAGAAAAAAGATAACAACACTGATAAAAGAAGACACAATTGTTTATAAGAAGGCACCACTACCACCCAAACTCAAGAAAATAATAATGTCTATGAATCAACCACGACTAGTAATCTCACACTGTTAAGCAACAAAGAGAATTGCAAAAAAATATTAGTGAACATAGAAAACTGAAAGTCTAAAGTCCAAACTACAAAAGGAAAAAGAAATAAGGAAATACTTTAAAAATCAAACAATGATTAATAAATTCATGATCAATTGCATTACTTTTCCTTGAGTTTTTGCCTACTATAACATTTTACCTTTGTTACTTTACATTCATATAGGGTAGGTTTCTTCATATGGTTAGTCTTCCATAAAAGACTTGGCATGATGGATATTTTAAACATAAATGAAAACTAATTGTAAATGGATGTTTATTATGTTTTTATAAGGGAGGTGAAGCTGTCACTCATCTGTTATTTCATCGTAGTTTTACCTGATAAGTACGAAAGTATTTTATGAATGTAGCGGCAATTCATAGTGTGATGCCTAATTGTATTGCTTTAATTATTAAAAGTTGGCAAGCTATACTTTTTTTTTATTGTATTGATTTAATTTATTAAGAATGAAAAATATACAAGAAAATATAAAAATAAAAACCAGAACATAAATGCTAATTACAAAACAAGTTGTAATTAAGCTCTTAAATGCTAATTACACTGCTTGTAAAAATCTTTCATCCCCAAACAACCCCCTATCAAGAATTGATAGGTCTCAGATGCTAAAAATCCCGGACTACAATAGCCCAAATCGAATACAAAAATAACCTAAATTGAAGACCATCCCAAGTTCCAAAACCCTAGTCCAAAAGAGTATAATCCCTTAGTAAAATTGACTATCATAAACAGACTCCACTACCACCACGATGACACCCACTGGAATCACCACTTGATTTTGTCACCATTTGTCATTGAGAAAAAACATCTCTAAACCAAAAACAGTAAGAATGTCTCTCCCAGATTTGCATCAAACCAAAATGAGATGAAACCTTAGCGGCCCCATCTTCGTCACCATAATGATGATCCTTCTATCATAGTCTATCATCTCTACCACAACAATGGTTAGCGAGCGTGCAAAAAAAAAAGATATCAAGGCCACTGAGAAACCAAAAACTAAACAGGAACCTAAAGCTACAGGCTCAAAAAATATTAGAACCCATGTAACTAAAGTCACCCTCCAACGCCTCCTCTGTCACCAACAAAGATCTGTCACCAACAGAGAATAACCTTGAAAACCATGTTTTGATCGACTTCCTCGTCAGCAAAACAAGCTTCCCAACGCATGGATCAAAATGAAAGCACCATTACCAAGCTTTCTATAAGAATACAAACCCACGTTGTAATATAAAACCCCACTGTTTGCCTCCACCATCAAAAGATCCATAAAAAACACCAAAATCTAAGATAAAACATAAGAAAAATGAAGAAAGAAAATATATAATGCTTACATATTTATTAAACTAATCACTTATCCTCGAATTTTTCCAAAATGGGACAGATCCCAGGAGAAAATAGGTTTTCAACATAAGGTATTGGTGGCTTTCCTTGGAAGCAATTCTGGAAACTAGACTTACCACCTAAGATCTTACACTTTCTCTAGAAATTTATGCATAAATGTTTACCTCTAAAAGATAGGCTTTCTATATATGTAACTGATGTGGATCCTCAATGTGTTTAATGTCATAATTCTATTGAATCGTAGATCATATGTTTTCGAATTGCAGTGTATCTCGCAAATCAGGAATAGTTTTAATACTGGGTTCTTGAATATGATTAATGGTGTTTGCTTGACTGATTAGATTACAACCTGGTTTGTAAAATGGAACCAGTAGCAATATGAGTAGCAGACATGATATGGTTGTACTTCCAGGTTACACACTCTGGCACATCTAGAAGTTGAGATGTGCAATTGTATTTGATAATGCACATGTGAAGGTGGAGAATTTAATCAAACAAGTTAAGAAATCCATTACAGATTGGAGGAAGAATAATAGAAGACTGGATATAAGAAATAGTCAGGCTAATTACTCTGCAGTTATCATACCTTGGATTGTACTACAATCTACATTTACTAAAATAAATTTTGATGCCTGTTTCTATAAGAAGAGTAAGTGTACTAATTGTTCTTAATGATGCAGGAACATTTCAAGGAGCCTGATGTATACTAGCAGTAGTAGATGACGAGGAGCAGGTGGAGGCCATAGCTGTATATGAGGTAATCAAATTATCTCAATTTAAGGGAATCACAAGTCTTCATCTAGAAAGTGGATAAATAACTCCATCATTAGAGATTGTCTTGAAATTCTTAAAAGTTTTAATAAGAGGTATGTTTCTCATATTCATAGAGAAACAAACAATATAGCTCATCATCTAACAAAAAAGCTACTAGTACTACTTTTTCTTTATGGTGGGAAGCTGTTGCTCCGAAGTGGTTAAAGACTTTTATTTGAGTAAACAGAAGGCTTTTAAAGACAACCACATCCCAAAAACCGTCCCTAAGAGCATCTCCAACGGATGACCAGACCAAAGATCAAACCATGTATTTGGTCTTTGGTCGCCAACTTTCAACCACAGCGGGCGAGTTAAAATGGGAAGTGGTCCAGAAAAAACACTGTTCGAGAGAAAACTTAGTCCCAAACCTGGACCAAACGTATATACACTCAGGCATTGCTCTGGTGTAGCGTTAACAATAAAACGTTCTGTTAAGAAGACGTTCGAACCCAGACGTTCTTGTAAGACAGCGTTTTCAAACACGGACGAAGGAGTTGAGCGACGCCTGATGAAACAGCCACACAAGAATGCGTCTGATATAACGCTACACTAATACAAAGCTCATTGAAGAAGCGCAACCCAAATGTACGCCTGGTTAAAGCGTTCCATTGTAGTATCGCCCGTATATCAGGCGTCCTCTTAACAAGACGCCAGAAAGCACACACTCCCTTAACAGAGCGCCGACGAAGCATACGTCTTTCTAAGACGACGCCTACAGTTCAGACGTTCTCATACACTCGCGCCGGTGAAACAGACGCACATTTAGAGAACGTCCAACAACAAACGTTCCCATACATTAACGTTCGTTTATTATTATGTCCGTTGAGAAAAGTTTCCGTTGAGATAACGTTGAGAAATGTTACCGTGCTTGAGAAATGTTACCGTTGATTTGGTTGAAACGGCTAGTTTATTCTCAATCTATAAAAATAAATTGGTTCAGTGTTTGTTTCATCTACCACAGCAACATTTCATAATTCATTTTTACTTCATACAAGAAACTTCTAGGGTTTTCTATTTTTTGGTCTTCCAAATCAGTTTGTAATCACTTTCATTAATGGCACCAAAACCAAGAGGTCTAAATTTTACTACGAATGAAGATGTAACCATGTGTAGAAAGGATTCATTTATCAATATCTCAAGATTGTAGTGTTGGTTCCGATCAATCAGAAGACAGATTATGGTCTCGTATCAAAGCTGGAATGAAAGAAGCTATACCTTCAATGCCTGACCGCAGTTGGACCTCCATTGAAAAACGATTTCAGGGAATAAGTAAAGATGTGGCACTTTACTCTGCAAAGGAGGCAGAAGTGGAACGTGAACACCATACTGGATGGGGCCCAGAAACAAAGGTAAGTGAACACTTAATTTTTATGCACTGCCTTATTACAGTTTTGAATTGTATGTCATGCATTAAACTTTTTCTAAGCAAAAACAGATTCAAGAAGTAAGGAAGCTATTCAAGGAAGCTAATGGTGGGAAACCATTTAATCATGAAGAGTGCTACACCATTATATTATAAAATATCAAATATTCACGACGATCCACAGTTGTTTTCGATTCTTCACAAGTTGAAGAAGATTCTGAAAGTAACGACGATAACCGAGAAAGACCTTTCACCAAGCCAAGGCCAATGGAGTGGATATGAAGAAATATGAGATATACCTAACACGTATCCGCGCCCAATGGGAAAAAAAGAGGCTAAACGACTGAAGCAAACAGGGAAAGCAAAATCCAGTGCCCAAGCAGAAGCATTGGACCTAATTATTAAGAACCAACAAAACTTCAACACCAGTTATACAGAAACTGCTAAAAGGAAGATTGATCAGAGAGAAGCCGAGTTTGCAGCAAAAGAGAAGTTTCGCATAATGATGACGGACGTCTCCCATTTGGATGCCGCAACAAAAGAGTGGATTGAAATTAGGAAGCAAGAGATTTTACAGAAAAGAAGAGATTCTCGTCTTACCTAAAACAATATTGAACTTCCAGTGTAATTTTTCCTTCAATTAATGAAAACTATAACTTTTTAGTCATTGAATAGACTGTCACTTATTCATAACAACAGAACAAAAGTACAGGTTAAGATATCTCATTTTCACATGAGTCGCGGTTGAACTTAGCACGTGCAACATGCCTTTAAACCACTAAGTGCCCCTAGCGGCCGAGTGGTGTCTCGGGAGGGTTTACAAGAGATATACCCACAAAACCTATCTGCATGTTTTAGTAATTTTTCATATATCACCAAAATCCGACCACGAATGTTTGATCAAGTCATTTCGTAATCGAATGTGCGTTTCTTTGCTGTGTACTGCAAGTCGGCGTTGGTGAGTTGACATCCTCGAAAGTTCAGCAGTTTGTTGTCTCGAAATATTAACCGGTGCATGGTAGCGCCCTTGATCATATTCATGTGGCCAATCACCGGGTAGACGTTCATCCTCCACAATCATATTATGGAGAATAATAACAATTTTCATTATATATGCAAGTGCGTCTGGATTCCACATTCTTGCTGGTTGTTTAACGATGGTAAATTGGTTTTGTAGTACACCAAAGCCTCGCTCCACATCTTTTCGGAAACCCTCTTGCATTGCTGAGAATTTATGTTTCTTATGTGAATCTGGATGTTTGATCGACATGATAATGGTAGCTATCTCTGGGTATATCCCATCACCAAGATAATACCCCATATCATATTGGTTCCCGTTAACCTCGAAGTTCACTGGTGGTGTCTTCCCATTGATAAGGTTTTTAAAAATATAAGATCGGTTCATAACATTGATATCGTTGTTGGAACCAGGCATACCAAAAAAAGTATGCCAAAACCAGAGATCTTGTGAAACCACTGCCTCCAACACAATACTTTCACTGCCTTTGTAGGAAGTGTAGGCACCAGATTCGGCCGATGGCATCTGTCTCATTTCCAATGCATATAATCTATAGTGCCGAGCATCCCAGGAAATCCCCTGGCCTGGTTCTGAGCAAGCAATAGTTTAACATCACGTTTGGTTGGGTTGCGCAAATACTGATCTCCATATAATCGCACAATCGTCAAACAAAATCGACGTGTTGCATCCAATACTGTGGTTTCTCCGATGCGTAAGTACTCATCTATTGCATCCGGCGCACATCCATAAGCTAACATGAGAATTGCAGCAGTTATCTTCACGTGCGGGGTTAATCCAAGGCGGCCAGCCGCATCCCTTTTTTGAACAAAATAAGGATTAATTGCTACCACATCCCGCAAAATACGGTTGAACAATTCTCTTCGCATTCGAAATCTTCTACGAAAAACATTAGGAGGAAAAGTCGGGTTTTTGGAAAAGTAATCTGTCCATAGAAGCCTTGCTCCGTCCTCACGATTTCTTTGTATTTCGATACGAGTATTTGGACAGTCTATATTTGAAGCGACCAATCCCAAACCGATTGCTTGGTCATTTTGGGTAAGTGCAAATGATTCTTCGTCTGATGAATAAATGTTGTTATTACTATCATCATCAGATGTCGAAGATAGAGTTAAATGATTAGGAGGAATAGAAGAAGAAGAAGAAGCATAATACATATTGTTATTCTGATTGAATGACATTGGTTGGGGAGGTTTGTAGTTTTGGGGAGGTTTGTAGTTTTGGAGAGGTTTGTAGTTTCGTTTGTGGTTTCAATGGAGAATGGTGTGTTCATTTTACAGGCATATTAAGATAAGTTTTTGAGCACCTTCCCTTCAAAAGTGTCGGTTGAGTAGACAATACAAGGCAGAAATAAAAGCCAAATGAAAGCTAAGACAAGAGTTAACAACAAAAAACT
>JAJJMC010006585.1:8427127-8472861 GCA_023531435.1 Papaver californicum | reverse complement strand
AATAAAAGCCAAATGAAAGCTAAGACAAGAGTTAACAACAAAAAACTGACAAAGCATGCAAATGAAAAAATCGAGAGGTAAGAAGTGTCGGTTGAGTAGACAATACAAGGCAGAAATAAAAGCCAAATGAAAGCTAAGACAAGAGATAAAAACAAAAAACTAACAAAGCATGCAAATGAAAAAAATCGAGAGATAAGCAGTGTCGGTTGAGTAGACAATACAAGGTAGATATAAAAGCCAAATGAAAGCTAAGCCAAGAGTTATAAACAAAAAACTGACAAACCATGTAAATGAAATAATGCAAAGTAGTAAGTTTTTGAAAATACTACCCGTTAAGTCTCTCTCTATATCCTATAAATACAAGTATGTTATCTACTAAAAATCACATACACCAGTTTCATACACTCTACAAATTCCATTTATTCATCTCCTCTTTGTAATTCAGTTCAGAACTCTACCTGCAACCACGGCAACATTTGATTCAGCAGAAGACTTGAGTATAACCCAAACCTGGTATAACGAAACCCTACGTCAAGATGTCATAGATGGAATGGTATAACGAAACCCTATGTCAAGATGTCATAGACTCGAAAGTAACTCCCTAGTTTCTCAAACGATTTTTAATTTTTTGCAATTTTTTTTCAGAGTTTGGTTGTTCTAGAATATTTTCATAATTTTTCCGTCTCTTTCATCGTAACCGGAAGTAACTTTACTTTGTAACATCATTTTACTGAATAAAAAAAGGCATACATTAAGGGAAATGAAATATAATAAATCAGTATATTACACTTAAACACTTAAGTAAACTTATTATGAAACCTTAAGCATTGGCTTATAGGACGACGTGGACGACGTTCTTCATTTCTTGGGAGAATAATCAACACAAAAGGATTGAATTCTTCCATCACCCTTAAGATCTCGAAATGAGGTTTGTACATGAAATCTGAACGTTTCCATCTTGTCCATTCCTCCAGAGATCTGGCAACAACTTCATCATCAGTTTCATTCCTAAGGCGAAATTCATTCACCTTAGCAGTTAAAGAAGAAAATTCTAGCACTTCCTTTGTGATTTGCACATATCGAAAAAAAAGGCATCCTCTGTTCCGGTTGTTGGGATTACCGGTTTCGGTACAAAAGTTAGCATGTGTATGTTCCAACCATTGCATGCTCGTTGAACCATTCATCCGACGTTCATGACCCTTTGCTGGATAATGTAATACTATGTTTCGACATATGGATAAATCTTCTTCTAGAATGTTAAAGATGTGGATTTGGAATGTGAATGATAGATATAAGTTCATGTATTTATAGGTGTATCCAGAATACAATTTATAGCCGTTGGACAACGGTAACAATTCAAAACGGTAACAAAATTGGAAATCGAGATTTGTTTGAAAATTTCAAGATTTTGTACGGTCATAATGGTAGTTTGAAAATTAACTGGGTTGCGTCAAATGAAAGCTAAGCTAAGAGCTAGAAATAAAAACTGACAAAGCATGTAAATGAAAATGAGGAGAGATAAAATAAATAGTATATTGGAATTATAAAATAATAAAGGACAAAATAAAATGTATCTTGTAATGACAAAACAATAAAGAAGAAATACTATCCACTGTTGTTTTAGTCCCCACGAGATGAGCGAGGTGGCATAAACGGAGGCATAGTTGACAAAGATCCCTGACCCCCGGTATCCACATTTGTGGTGGGAGGGTTCTTGAAAAATTGCCATACCCAAGTTGTGGCGGTTGAGAACGAGAATGCGCCAGCTGTAGCTGCAAACTGGTGATTTGATGCTTATAATTCCGCAATTCTTCCATCCTTTTCCTCATCTGGTCCAAATGAAACTTACAGAACTCTTGGGTAAAGTCAGTATAATCTTGCTCAAGAGTATAAGCTTCGGCATGTTATAGAAATTATAAAATTTCAGGTTCTCAACAATTTTTTAAAACTATGGAAAAAAAATATTTGAAATATCCTTACATATGACCAATTATCTTGAGGCGGAATGGCTGCATGTTCAGCGGGTTCATCGATGGTTTCTCTAATAAGGCCACCCAAACAATCGTATGTTTCCACCTCCCGGTCGACTTTGGTGCAAAATTTGTTGGAGTTAGTTACATGTCGCCAGTACTCCAAATACATATCATACGTAACTGGAACTCTAATGTATTCAGTTATAGGGACCTTATTGTTTTCCCTCAGCTGGGTAGCTTCGGCATCGGTGATGTTGCTAATACTGCCTGGGGGGTTGCTCGGAATTCCCCATTTATTATGGTTTTGGTGCCATAACCGTTCTCCGAGGTACACGTTATGCTGTGCAAAGTAAATAATTATCAGCCATGAACCAGTAAAATAAAACCAGGAAATTAATAAAAAATCACATGAAAATAAATTATAAACTCACAGTGCCAATCCAAGTAAATATAACGCGCTTATTTGAGAGCACCATAGCTTTCTGGATAATCTCATTAGCAATTAATGGGATGGCGGTAACCCACGGGTGCCATGTCACTGCGTCGGTGGACAATTCATTCAGAAGAGTCCTTGAACGCACAATGTCATTACTCTTCTTTCGTGTACTCTTCCACCGCGAACATCTAGGCCACACAGTTTCAGTCTCAGGAGATGGTTCTTTGGTCGACGTATGCCTAGATATTGGTACCCCAGAACTTGAATTTGAAAAAAATAAACAAAATAAATAAGTTACCAACAAATACATATTTAAAGGAAAAAAAATAAAAATAATTAATTTACCTCAAATATCTGACATGGTCCGGATAGTAACTTTTGTCCCCTCCCCGCTGCGCCAAGTGCGGAATTTGGAAAAACCAGCACTACCCCAGCCATAAGTGCCAACTGCAGTTGGATCCTCCAATCTTAGCATTGGAAAAGAAGAACTGTCCCAGAACATACATCCAAAAGGCTCGCGCCACTCTCTCAGCAAGTATGTTATCATCTTGCGCCACAGCCAACTTTTCCTCTTCAAAGTATGGGTAAAAAAATGCCACTGTAATGGCATCTGAAATCCACTGCTGAGGGATACCTTCTCTCCTACACACTTCGCTGTCTTTTAGCTCTGGGAAAATATGCTCCCGGACATATTCAAAGGTATACTTATATGGGTCATACGGAATCTCCCCGCCAAGACCAATACTAATTCCGGTTAACATGACCCAGTCCAGAGGTGTAAACCCCATCTCACAAATGAGAAGTGGAAAGTGTTCGTCGTGTTCCAGAAACGCTCGACGATGTAGTCAATCAATGATGGGATTTTAGATTACCCTATATAATAACCGCAATCGCACGGCGTCTAACTGGTAGACAACGGCAAGTACGGGTCGAACCCACAAAGAGCTGGGAAATACTGCAATTAATTTCTCTAATCAACTAACCAGAAACAATATTTTTGGGATTTTTAGAATTATAGATAAAATAATAAAAAAACTAAACTAATAAAATAATTAAGCATAGAGAGTCGGTAACCAGGGTTTTCAGTATCCACCACTATTTCTTTTTAATTACTGAAGTGAAACATAACTAATGAATATTTAGAGTCGCAAATATCACTGGGACGCCCTAAACATGGTGCATCAAAAAGCCCTAGTCTCAAGCATACACCATAAAATTGCGTTAGCGAGAAAATTGTACGAAACTAATTTTAGGTCCACAAATAATACCAGGCTATTCTAAGCATACCCCATCAAAGGATTTAACCCAAGCATGAAATATCAAATAAGTAGACAAATATATTTGCAACAGGTAGATTTTCAGAACAACAACTGTATAACAGAAGCATGGAACATCACAAACCTAGGCCAAGCATGTACCATCAAAAGACGTCACAATTGTATAATGAAATTCAATCAATCAAAATCATGGAATTAATGTATTCAAATCAAAATAGTCTGTATCAAATATTTTATTTAATTGATCTAAAACTATACGTGGTTTCAACATTAAACCCTGGTTACAAATTAATTAGAGCATGGGGATGGGTTTCTTAAAACCCATAAAAATAATTAAGAATGAGAAGAAAAGAATAAACCGTTATCACCGTCGTCACCCGATGCTAAGTCTTCTTCCTCTGTCTAATCCTGTATACAAACACGCCTCCCAAGACATACGAATTGAAGAGCAAAACCTTGCAGAGCTCTCCCTCCGTCGGAAAGAAGATGCTCCCATGTATACGCCTCCCTAGCCTTCCTTTTAAATCATTCACATTAGGTTTTCCAAAAAGAAAAACCTCACATGCGTCCCTCTTTTTCCTCTCACTGCCCACGTGTTGTCCTTTTTTGTTTAGCCTTTCATGTACATGCCTACCCATCTACATCATAGGCCAGACCAACTAGCCTGCCTTAGACGTCACCTCTCACATATCTTAGGTAGTCCCTCTCATTTCATAGCCGAACAGTTCACATCAATTGCCAAACTTAGCCTAAACCCATTTCTTGTCTCATCTCTAACCGTACAGCTAGCCCTTACCTGACGTAGCCAACACAAAGACAATCACAATCGCTTGTCTCCTAGCCTGTTCTCTAGCCACATCCAACTGTCGCCTCAACTTCTTCTTTCTGTTTCTTTTACGTGACATAATTCAGTTAAGCTCTCCACTATTAGCCGTTCACTTGACTCCAATCAGTACTTGGCACCGTCCACATTCCAAGCTTAACAACCGAGTACATCCCACTTCAAGTAGCAAAGCTAGATAATTTAGTCTATTTAGCCAATTTAGTCCATACCTTCGAATTTTATGCGAACCACCTATAAAATAATAAGATGATAAAATTAATCCAATTATGAGTCATAACAAATATAAATTAAGCGGTACAAATGTATGAATTATGCGCTTATCAAATACCCCCAAACCTATATTTTGCTAGTCCTCGAGCAAAACTAATTTAAAAAAAAAACAAAATAAAAATCCTAACTCACTTTCGCAGGAATCGCGAATACATTTAGCATATGTAATAAACCTTTAAACCCCTAAGTGGCCTTAGCGGACGAGTTATAGTCTCGTGAGGGTTTACAAGAGGTTTACCCACAAAACCTGTACTCCAAATTCTAGCTACCTGTGAATGATTTAGGATAGACACTAAACATGCTATCTAGTTGGCATACTAAATTCTGCGACTATAAGAATCATTACCCTGTATGAATCCAATTACTGTACACGAGTTTGCACTCAGCGTACTAAAATATATATAAAAATGCAACTCTACTCAAATAATCATTGAACATTCATGATGATCGAAATCATCAAATTCAAACACAGGGATAGATTAGAAGATGAATATAGAAATGATGAATGGTGCATATGTTGACTAAGGTGAACAGTGTTTCCCGTATCTGTCTGAAGGTCAGTGCCAGGATGAATCATATTTTTATTATTATTATTTATATACATAATTTTTTATTTTTTATTCGTTTTTTTTTCATTTTTTTTATGAATGCATGATTAGATCTTTTGAATCGAAGCGCATGCTCCTTTTCAGCAGATTACATGATAGTTCCCATGGATCCTGCATTCCGAGCTTGCTTAGGCGACGGAGACAGGGGAAATACACACATATTGCTATCACAGTATCATTTTTTTTTTAATAAGAATTAAAAATGAGCTTGAACTCAACAATCTATTTCATCCAGACGGCGATAACAATTTGATACTGGGCCCCACCAACTCACTTAGAGAAACATAAAATTGCAAATTAAAAATATAAAGTGATATGATTATGATGATTCCGAGATATTCTTGTTCAATGATTATCATGTTATTTCTAACACCTGAGTGCATTCAGATTTGAATAGACCATTTAGCTGGGTACACCAATTCCTATAGATAAGAGCTATGTTTCCATCTACCTAGAATGGTTAGTGTCATCCTGAATAATTCACATGTTTCTAAATTTCGAAGTTTCTTTATTGGCATCAATTTTCGGAAACTCTACCCCCAAACCTAAATTTGACATTGTCCTCAATGTTTCAAACCGTGCAACCTAGAATGGTATGCAATAAATATAAATAAGAGAAACAAATGTAAATTAAAGAGAAGGGATTGGAACGTCTCACCTGATTGACGCAAGAAAAGCAGTGTTTTCTGTCACACACATCAAACGATAGTAATAACAAAGAACACTAAAAATAAAAATAAATAAAAAACTAAAAGAAAATAAAAACAAGAAACTAAAAATCTACCTACAGGATATGTACAGAAAGAATCCCCATACACTAATAACCTGAAAATTTGGGGATCAACCCAAAATACAATATTTGCAAATGACAGTTTCACAATTATATTATTGTGACACGGTGACACTGAAACTATCAAAAATAGATGAGCCCCAAACCAAGTTTTTACTACACTCGGAAGTGCGTAAAGAATAAAATATGGGGATAATATTGGGGAATCATTGATTGGTTCATGCACAGTGTCAGGAATAGGCAAGTCCTCTGGGTATTTGGATGCAAAGTGATCCAACAAAACTTTTGAAGCACATAATTCTAACCCTAAATTAGGTAACTTTTGGAAGTCTAGGGGTTTAGAAACAAATTCTAATTCGTTAAACTTAAATAAAGTTTCATCGGAATTAACACATACATCATTACCAGGTTTACGTTGCCATTTTCCATAATCCAAAACGGGTACAGAATCTAACAACGCATTAACTTCTTCTAAGTACGTATCCTCATCATAGTAGGCTCCAAAATGGGCCAAGCAAGCCTCTAACGGATCATTAACACTATTGGTGCTAGAATCAATCATGCAAACAGACTCCATATATACAAAATAAAATAAAATAAAAATAAATAATTGCTCCTACCCTTATAATTGGATGGAAGAGTTCAAAGAACTCAACTAAGTATTTTCCCACTTCGAAAAGCAGTACTAGTACCTCGTATCAACATTCACAATTTAGGGTAATGAGCGTCCAACCTGTCCAAATTGTTCAATATATAACTCACAAGCCAGAAACCCGTGAATATTTTGCAGCAGACGAATTTTGTTGAGCTAGACGACCAGGAGCAACCCCAAATGTACCTGAAATAAAATTCTAAGACACAAAACTAGTCAAAAAGAACTAAAATCCTAAAAATAAAATAAAAATATATACAAAATAAAAATAAAACCTAAACTACGATTAGAAAATCAAAAATACTAATTACAATAATCCACAACCGCTCCCCGGCAGCGGCGCCAAAAATTGATGGGATTTTAGATTACCCTATATAATAACCGCAATCGCACGACGTCTAACTGGTAGACAACGGCAAGTACGGGTCGAACCCACAGAGAGCGGGGAAATACTGCAATTAATTTCTCTAATCAACTAACCAGAAACAATACTTTTGGGATTTTTAGAATTATAGATAAAATAATAAAAAAACTAAACTAACAAAATAATTAAGCAAAGAGAGTCGGTAACCAGGGTTTTCAGTATCCACCACTATTTCTTTTTAATTACTGAAGTGAAACATAACTCATGAATATTTAGAGTCGCAAATATCACTGGGACGCCCTAAACATGGTGCATCAAAAAGCCCTAGTCTCAAGCACACACCATAAAATTTCGTTTGCGAGAAAATTGTACGAAACTAATTTTAGGTCCACAAATAATACCAGGCTATTCTAAGCATACCCCATTAAAGGATTTAACCCAAGCATGAAATATCAAATAAGTAGACAAATATATTTGCAACAGGTAGATTTTCAGAACAACAACTGTATAACAGAAGCATGGAACATCAAAAACCTAGGCCAAGCATGTACCATCAAAAGACGTCACAATTGTTTAATGAAATTCAATCAATCAAAATCATGGAATTAATGTATTCAAATCAAAATAGTCTGTATCAAATATTTTATTTAATTGATCTAAAACTATACGTGGTTTCAACATTAAACCCTAGTTACAAATTAATTAGAGCATGGGGATGGGTTTCTTAAAACCCATAAAAATAATTAAGAATGAGAAGAAAAGAATAAACCGATATCACCGTCGTCACCCGATGCTAAGTCTTATTCCTCTGTCTAATCCTGTATACAAACACGCCTCCCAAGACAGACGAATTGAAGAGCAAAACCTTGCAGAGCTCTCCCTCCGCCGAAAAGAAGATGCTCCCATGTATACGCCTCCATAGCCTTGCTTTTAAAGCATTCACATTAGGTTTTCCAAAAAGAAAAACCTCACATGCGTCCCTCTTTTTCCTCTCACTGCCCACGTGCTGTCCTTTTTTGTTTAGCCTTTCATGTACAGGCCTACCCATCAAAATCATAGCCCAGACCAACCAGCCTTCCTTAGACGTCACCTCTCACATATCTTAGGTAGTCCCTCTCATTTCATAACCGAACAGTTCACATCAATTGCCAAACTTAGCCTACACCCATTTCTTGTCTCATCTCTAACCGTACAGCTAGCCCTTACCTGACGCAGCCAACACAAAGACAATCACAATCCCTTGTCTCTTAGCCTGTTCTCTAGCCACAACCAACTGTCGCCTCAACTTCTTCTTTCTGTTTCTTTTACGTGACACAGTTCAGTTAAGCTCTCACTATTAGCCGTTCACTTGACTCCAATCAGTACTTGACACAGTCCACATTCCAAGCTTAACAACCGAGTACGTCCCACTTCAAGTAGCAAAGCTAGATAATTTAGTCTATTTAGCCAATTTAGTCCATACCTTCGAATTTTATGCGAACCACCTATAAAATAATAAGATGATAAAATTAATACAATTATAAGTCATAACAAATATAAATTAAGCGGTACAAATGTATGAATTATGCGCTTATCAAATACCCCCAAACCTATATTTTGCTAGTCCTCGAGCAAAACTAATTTAAAAAAAACAAAATAAAAATCCTAACTCACTTTCGTAGGAATCGCGAATACATTTAGCATATGTAATAAACCTTTAAACCCCTAAGTGGCCTTAGCGGACGAGTTATAGTCTCGTGAGGGTTTACAAGAGGTTTACCCACAAAACCTGTACTCCAAATTCTAGCTACCTGTGAATGATTTAGGATAGACACTAAACATGCTATCTAGTTGGCATACTAAATTCTGCGACTATAAGAATCATTACCCTGTATGAATCCAATTATTGTACACGAGTTTGCACTCAGCGTACTAAAATTCATATAAAAATACAACTCTACTCAAATAATCATTGAACATTCATGAACTTTGTGTATTTATACCTTTATATGCTTGGAGGACCGATTTGAGAGACCCGCGATGTATATACTTGAACTTTGAGTCTGCTGAGTAAGTGATATTTCTGGGAGCGTGACCTTCATCATCTTCCACCAGACTATAGTTCACCAATCCAGGAACATCGGTCGTTCCTTCGGAAACATGATCTCCTTGTGCATCCTCAGTTATTTTGGCTTTCTTGTTCTTTTTTTTTGCGACCAACGAATCTGGAGGCGGCATTCCTCAACATCTATACAAAATCAACAGTAATCAACACAATGAATCTCTAGGGGTATCCATCAAGAATCATAAATAACTTAGCAACTCCATTTGTTATGCACAAAGTTAATTAAACTTAAAATTCATAGAGGCTTGATTAAAATGTAAATAATCCGGGGTACAATTCCCAAATGTCATAACAATCAAGTGGAATCAATCATTTTAAAACTTAAAATTAACCAAACCAACATCTCTAATTAACCAATAATCTAATCAATTGTAAATTTAAATTCTAATTTTTCATTAATTTTTTTCCCCAAATTACAACATCCAAACCCTAAAATTACAATTTCTTATTAAAACCCTAGAATTATAATGAAGTGTTTAATCTTCAAACATATATAATTAAATTTAATTATCATTACATACAAACAAATCATAATATAAACCTAAAATCAATTAAAATCAATTGAAATCATTGAGTTTGTTACCTTGTTTTTTGTTAGAAATCAACCGTGAAATGCTATAGCTTGAAGTACCCAACAAATTTTGAAAGGAGTTTTACAAGATTGAAGTGGAGGGAAACAAAATACGTCACATTAGGGTGGCGCCTGATTCTTGCCGTTGCCGCTAGATTACGTCTGTTCAATGTATACAGAAGAAATGACAAGGGAGAATTGCGTCTGGTAGAGAAGTAGCGAAAACCCTAATCACTCACGCTCTTCTTGGGAGACGTCTAACCTAACGCACGCTCCTCTTGGGAGACGTATTGCCTCACGCTATCCTTGGTGGACGTCCACTTAACCCATGCTCTTCTTGGAAGATGTTGAACTTCAAGAACGATCATATGGGGGGACGTTTCACGTCTGGGCGTTATTATAGGGGGGCGTTTGTCATTCAGGCGTCTTTCAGGGACGACGTGTATCACTAAACGTCTACACAAGACAACTCTCAATTTCCATACGTCCCCATGTGACTACGCTTGGATAAGAGACGCTACTTGGTGTTGACGCTTAAACATACGTTTGGTTAAGACAACGTATGAGTCTGCAACGTTCCAATAGAAGTACGTCTGGTTCCAGGCGTTTCTTAGTGTAGCGTCTAAAATGAAACGTTAACCAAATCGACGCCCAACACCAAAGCGTTACACCAGTAAGACGTCCGTTCCATCTAACGTTCAGCTAGAATTACGCCCAATAATAAACGTCTGGTTAGAAGAGCGTATGAGCATATTTAGGTCGAAACCGTTATGTTACGGACGGACAAAAGAGCAAATAAATTTGGGTTATGCTCTTTAGTATGTTTGTGTTATTGTGGATGCTCTAAAAGACAGTAGTTGGGACACTTACATTCTAGCCGTCCCTAGTGATGTGTATTTGGGACGGTAGCACAAACCATCCCAATTGTTATAGTAGTAGGGATGGTTTATATCTGACCATCATTATTGGTCCACTACTGGGGACGAATTTTCTTTTAGCCTTCCCATAATTTTGCTTTCCCATATTCATCTTATAATAATTAGCCATTCCATATTTTAGAAAGAAAGTTCGAACAAAAACTTTTCTATCTTCTTTTCCTCCGTAAAATTTTCCCCTCTCTCGATCTAGGTCTCAAATTTGTTCTTCAGTTTTAGATTACAATTAGGGTAAATTACAACTACAGAGGAGAATCAAATCTCAATTTCAATTTCCATCGTTTTGGGTTTGAATTCAGGTAAATTCTAATATCAAATCTCAATTTCGTTTCAATCTTTCTCCATCGTCTCAAGAGTCACAGCTTATTTACTTCTTCAATCTTATTTACTACTGTTAGTTTCTATACAGAAGGCACATGCATATTAGATGTGAAACTCCTAATTGTTGAATGGTTTTGATTAGTTCATATTAGTAATTCGTACATTCATGGATGAATTATTAATAGTCATTTGTTCATATTATGTGGGTTCATATTATGGGTATCGAGATGTGTCTTTCTGATCTAACGGGTAATAGTCTAATGGCAAGTATCATTTGAGATCAATTACTGATGTTTGTTGCTCTAATTTAATGGTTATGGTTGGGTTGATGTTTTGTGTGACAGATTAAGGATAATGAGGAGAGTGTTACTCAATTTTCAAATTTCTGTTTACTTACATTAGTAGATGAATTGTTTGTATGGGAGTTGAAGTACTTTAAAAGCCGGGGTAACAAGAAACAAAACGATCTTCGTAGTTGTCCGTCATGAAACGGACCATAACGGATGATGAGGTTTCGTAATGCAGCAGCTATTGCCTTTGGCAATCCGAAATACGCTGCCGAATAGAGTTAGTTCTGTGCTAATTGAGTTAAGTTCATTCTTCCATGAACTATGCTCCAAGAATTCACGGCCTGAAGACTTTGAAGAATTGGAAAAGAGCATCGCACTCATTCTCTGTAACTTGGAGCAAATATTTCCTCATGCCTTCTTCGATATTATGGTACACTTCCCTATCCATTTGGCAACAGAGGCGCGTATTGGTGGACCTGTTCAGTATCGATGGATGTACCCAATTGAAAGGTATATGGTATAAATTTAGTTTTCTTATAGTTACAGATTTAGGAGTTGATGTGTGTTCTTAATCAGTCTAACTATTCAATGTACATTCTTGAACAAATATTTGTACACTCTCAAGAAGTATGTCAGGAATAAAGCTCATCCCGAGGGATCCATTGCTGAAGGCTATTTGGATGATGAATGTGTCATATTTTTATCGAGGTACCTCAAAGATGTAGAGTCACGAGTTAACAGACCAGTTAGATATGTGGATGATACACATATTGGGAATGCTGCGCGGATTTTTCTGAGTGGCGATCAAAAAAAGTTGTTGCATGACTATATCCTTTTCAATGATGCTGACGTGGATACATACGTAGAGTAAGATATCTGTTTTCTGTTATTGGATTTCTAATGATATAACTAGTAAGGTACTTGCTGACAGATGTATAGGTTAATTGATGGCATATGATATTTCTGTTGAGAGAATAGCTCGAACTGGGGCTTTTATTCTGATTGCATCTTCTTGTTTGTTTGATGTAGGCAACAAAAGGCCACGCTGGCTATGTTACACCCTAAAGTGAATCAACGTCAGCGCCAACGGAAACACAAAAACGAGTTTGCTGATTGGTTCAGGGAGCATATCATGTTACTTAGTGAAGCTAAATTACCATTTGCAGAAGGATTGGATGTGCTAGCTGAAGGTCCATTCACAACTACGAGACAATTCAGCGGTTATACTACTTGTGGCCATTAGTTAAAATGTGGCACACAGAGAAAAATAAAGTACATTTTTGAAGATTTGTTTTCGATTATTTGAGGTTTGATCTTTCATAGCGGTTGTTCTTTATCCTTAGATTGATCTTCATTTTCTCACATTTTGTTTGCTTTGATCTTATCAAGTATTTACCTGATTCAGTTTTAGTTTCATAATATAGATCTTTCTTCTTCTTCCTGTTAAACTTTTGCATTAGTTGTTGAATGTGTATGATGTTGATATGATCTGTACACTATTTTAAGCATTTAAGAGACCTAATTTATTTTGTTTTGAAACAGGAGTTAGCAGCTAAGAATAGAGAAAATAGGGCCAAACAAACGGTTCCACACACTGGTGGCTCCAAGCAACATATGGAATATGCAAAAAAGGTAAAGCTTCTGTTCAGTTTGATCTTGGTGAGGATTTTTCGTACGTTATATGCAACCAACAACACAAAATTTCATTTTACAGATGGAAGCGGAAACAAGAAAATTCTCTGAACGACATGATGCATTTTGAGAGACCCGTATAAAGAGAAGGAAAACATCAGACCCAAACGAAGAAGTGATGGATCCTGTGGCTGCTGAACAATACGTATACTTTTATGCTTAATCAATTGTTAATTTGTTTTCTTTCGAGTTATACATGTTTTTTGCATTTGTAATTCGAATTGGCCTAACTTTTGAAATTGAATGATTTACTTGTAGGGTCGAATGGTGGCAATACATAACCAGGCTAACCAACCTGGATCTGAAGTCGTTTTAGGTGGACGAAAAGATGCATTTGCTGCTATAATGGGACCAGATAGACGTGGTGGGGTTCGTTGTTCTGGTAGCACTGTGAAGCCGAAACAGTTCTGGGGTGAGGCGTCATCATCTAATAGAGTTTCAGAGTTAACAGAGGAAATTGAAATACTCAAACGAAGGGTTGCAGAATTGGAGGCTCAGGTTGCAGTATTGCCACCAAACCGAAACAATGAAGGACTCGAGGTATCGTGCATCAGTCACTTTTTTTTGGTTGTTCCTCATATAGATTCAACAGTTGCACTTGAAGAAATGTTCATTGCACAAATAAACACTAACTAACTTCATATCCAGCCACAGAAAATGAACAGCTGGACCATCAAATCAAACTTTTATAACATATAAATATGCACCAGAAAAAGATCTTGGTTACATGTTCAATTGTTTAGACTTTAGGGTAATCTTCACGACACTATGCTACTCGTAGTCGACATGTTTCTACACTATGCTATTGGGATTTTGATGTGTTTATATGAATTCCATATTAGTTTTAGTTTTGAGTTTAAGAAAATAAGAGTGTGGAACTCCTAAACTAGTGATTTAAGTCACCTTACATTATTTGAGACATTGAACCATTGATTGACACTTTACAATGAAAGATGTTAAGCTACATCTCATTTTCGATTTAGGATATAGTTATCTACCACAAAAATTATGTGTGCTAGTACTCTTATGTAGTAAGAGATGTATTGGTGACAAACTTGTTATGGTCACATTGCTGAATGTTATCTGCATGTTAGTGTGATTATCTTCTTAGATATGCGGAATTGTAGGAAACAACGTCTGGCAGTGTGCTTTGATACTTCAAGTGCCCAATGGTCTGTCTGGATAACTAAGAATCTTTAGATTTATCCGGCATCGAATGTCATTTTATGCTTGTGTGCTTGGTATATTCTATTTGAGTATTTGATTTGGTATGTTCTTTAGAAGAACTTAATTCGTCATTCACTATGAAAATGTTTGTGATCTCAGATTGATGATGTTGTTTTACAACAACTTCTGTTTTGTTGCACGATATGTGATATGGAAAGGAACAATTGGTAAATCAGATGCAGGAAGGGTTTGTTGTGGAAGCAAAATGGCACTCAAATGCCTCATCCACTAATTGTAGTGAACAGATGATACACAATTTACTGTAAAGAATACATGAACAGCTAATTTTTATCTTGTTTTTTGAGAACAACTTGTTTTTGAGAATGAGTGCATCTCTTTTGTAAACTAACAACTTGGTTTATAAAAATCTATATAAAGTTTCTTTTATCTTATTGGATCTGATTCTCTATTTTGTGGATTCATGGCATTCTAATCGAGTTTTGTGGATGCATGAGAGAGTGGAATTCTGCCAACTAAAACAGGGGTTTGTGGATGCATGAGGGAATGGCATTCTGCCAACTAAAACAGGAAACTGAGTTTTCAATTTTACTCAAATACTAGGGACGGCCTTTTTGCTGTCCCTATTGTTTCAAATAATCTAGGACGGTTTTGTTAAACCATCCCTATTAGGAGGCACTAGGGACGGTTTTGTTAAACCAAAGCACTGGGGACGGTTCTTTATCCGTCAGAAAGAAGGATCCTAAAACCCAACCCCTCACTTTCCCTACGGATTCAAAACCGCCACTAAAAGTCAAAGCTGTCTCAGATAGTATTAGTGACGGTGGAAAAGGGGACGCTCAAGCCACCGTCCCTAACGTCTTTTTGGGACGGCTTCTGGCTTCTTGGGACGTTTTTTTGGCCGTCCTAAGAGGCCTTCTGTTTTGTAGTGGAAGAACTCTGTATTAACAACAATTGATATCTTATAATACTCTCTTTCCCTATATGATTTCTTTTTTTAAAGGTTTAACAAGTTAGGACGAATGACATATATAAAGAGTTTCAAATACAAAAATTTAGAACACCTTTTTTACCAATTAATTTATTTTTATTAAACTTGTTAAATTTATAGATTCGATTTTTATTTATAATTGATTATACACCAATGTCTGAATACTAATCATATATTTATAGTCATATTATTTGTAGTTAGGTTCGTTCAGATAACTTATTCTTTTAGATTTTAGGATATCTTTTGGAAGATCAACTAATTTCTATCCCATTTTTATCGGTTATTTATTTGATTTATTGTCCGTATTATTACTCCTTTAAAACTCTAAGTGGTATGAGCCTCCACATTCAATGGTAATGAAACCCATTCTTCTCATTGGCCGAAAAAGGGTCTTTGGACATGGATGATTCTGGAAAGGATGTGACAGTTTACGATTGGTTAAATTTTTTTTGGGTTATATAAACCCCTCACGTGATTGGGTGCTCGAGATAAATATCCTTACACCAAATACTTAATATGCTAGGTTATTGTAACCCGCAGTGGGTGATGGTCACTTTAGATCGACAGTTAAGATTTTGGTTTCAACCATCCAACGGATCAGATCTTTACACTTAACCTTAACACCAAAAAAACACTTACCCTTATAACTCTTCCATTTCTGCCTCAAATCAATTCATGTTCTTATTCCCTATTTCATTCTGCTGCAAATCCTCACATCTAACCTAACCATTTCTGCCCGTAAATCAATTTATTTTCTTCTTATTTTTCATCATAATCTCTATTTTCATCATTGTTATTATTTTTAACTGAAACCAGATTTTTCTTATTTTGTAGGTTAGGGATTAGGGTTCTCAAGATGGTGGTAAGGAAGAAGAAGCAGCAAATTATGTTTATGGTGTTATATTAACCTTATTTGAAGCAGCAAATTATATTAACCAAATTATGTTTGAATCCCATGACTCCAATCGATGGTGTTATTGAAGTGCCTGGTGATATCCCAAATGCTCAAACAGTTGAAGTGATAAGTCAATTTTATAATTAAGTGGTAAGTAAATGGTGTCTTATTCTTTCTTAGGACTTGAAAGGTTGAAAACTGGGTATCTCTTCTTTGATCGTATTGATAGGATTGGTGAAACGGAATTTAAAATTTCATCTATGGAAATTACAGGGGAAATGAAAGAAGGTTTGAAGCTACCCATCGAAGCTGAACCAGAGGTATGCTTTCTGACGGACATTTAGATCCATGCTTGATAGCTGCAGTTGCAGTTGCGATACTGAAATGTTACCTTGGAAACGTTCTGTCAAGAGGAAATATGAACAGATTGAAGGTATTACTCTAAATATTCCAACTGATAGCTTGGATTACTTTGCTAGAATTGAGATTGAAAATGAATGTGCAGCTTTACGAGAAACAGTTAGCAGCCAACAAAAAACTATCGGCTGCAAATGAGGCTATGTCAATGATATTAAGGTTACAGAGAGAGAAGGATATATATTGATGAATCAACTAAGCGCGAGTGTGTTGTGGATAGAAGGTGGACCTCCAGAGACTTCTAGCGCAGTACAAGCTGGATGGGTGGTAAGTGCTTTTCTCTTGATATCTTGGTACACACAAATACATAATAATATGGGAAGTGGTGGTTGGTATATAAACCATCATTGTCAGTAAGACCAAGTATGTACTACATACAATAATAGCAACAAAAAAGACTGTCAGTAACTTTGTTTCTCCGATCATGATTAGGTGGCGCCTATGCTTTTCCTGGACACCGATACTCATTTGTTTACTGGAGAGTAAGTACCAAGTTAGATATAACATTATGTTTTTCATATTTTTCCTTTTTGATATGTACTGTACTCCTACAAAAGTTTCTGGGGTATGAACTATTGTTCACTAATTATTGAGGAAGGTCTAATTTACATGTCTTACAGTGTTATCAATACCATGCGTTATTTTTCTAGAAACTTTTGATGTGAATATTTTTCTTTTTATCATATAGAATTTCTTTCCAGAGTGTTTCTCATTCTTACAAGATAATTTATGCGTTTATTATGTTTTTTTATTCTTACTGTCAATGTCTAAAGACAGGATTTAAGAGGCACCTTGGTCACTTGACATAAGTTATGATTTATATTTTGCTTTTCGCATCATTAAATATGCGAGTGCAATCATGTAGTTTGGTTTATTCAGCATTCTTGGTGCTTTTAAATAGTTCGAAAATTGGTTGAGCAAACTATTTATGTAACTTTCTACTGAAAGGGATATTCCTTTGTTTTGTTTGTGGTGCAGCTAGAGGTGCCAGACGATTTGATATCATCATCACAGTTGCAGGAACTAAGGTTACAAGGTGCACCATCCTTTGTTCCTTTAAGTCAAGGAGTTAATACGTCTATATTGTAATATAAAGAGACATGCATCACACAATGTCAGGTTTCTCAATTACAAGGTCAGGTTCCATTCGTTTTCCGTTGATGTGACTTGCTTACTAAGCACATGTTTTTTCATTAGCTTCCTTCAGGTTTATGTTTTACTTTTGGGTGCATTCGGGTTATTGTATTCTCTCTTTTTTGTGGGTAAAAAATTTGGTGAATTGGTGGATCTCAGAAGAAGCTATAAAAGGGTCTGTGTTCTTCTCATATCCAACACAACCCATTCATCCATTTCATAAGCATTTCCCTGTAAATTGTGTATTGCCGTGTTTCTTCATTTTTTTCTTTTTTTCGCATTTCTCATTCAGTCATATTATAATGGCCAGCAAAGAAACAGTAAACGGGAATGATAGCGTTAAACTAGAGGTATGCCATGATGATAGTGTACCACCGGTTAAGGCTCAAACAATCGATCAATTGCATTCACTTCAGAAAAAAAATCATCAGCACCTACTACACCTATAAAGCAGCAGGGGCCGACGGAGCAAGCTTATTTACATCTGCCATTTATGATCAACAACGTTAACAACAACAGCTTTAATAAATCAGGTATTACCATTGACAAAACAAAGCTGCTAATTTTGGCCAGCGAAAAAGTCATAAATAGGTGCTTAATCACAATAGTATTATTGCGAATTTGTACTAATTTTTTTTTCTAACTTATTGTAGTGCCTCATTGGCATCACTCACGAGAGAGACATGACCAAAGGTGGTGAAAGGTGACCCATTAGCAAGAAAATCTGCAGAAACCCCTAAGTCTCCAATTACTCACCATCATCACCATCTCACTGTGCTGGTAGTTCCCATCAGTGACACTGCTTTGAAGTTCACCCACATCCTCTTCAATCTCTGCCCGTCAGGTAACTTAACTACTCCAAAAAATTAGCCATCAGAAATTAGCAATGGTGGTGGATACTCACTAGGACAATGTCTGCTCTATTTTGTATTTGCACAAAGCTCTATGAGCAAGCCATAAATTATGAGCATGGTTCCTTCATTTTATCTAGCGGCGCATTGGCGACGCTTTCTGGAGCAATAACAGGTCGTTCCCCAAGAGATAAGCGGGTGGTTAGAGACGGCTCAAACGAGGATGATCTTTGGTGGGGAAAGTATGCTAGATTCTACAATCACAATCTCTAATTATATCTATGCTTGCTTTTCATATTATATGATGGACCTGGTATTGATTTTGAGCCTGTTTTTGCTTCCTACAGAGGCTCACCCAACATTGAAATGGATGAGCACACCTTCATGGTTAACAGAGAAAGAGCTGTTGATTACTTGAATTCCTCGGATAAGGTGTGTAATACACAAGCCCCTTAGTTGTTTGTCCCATAAGCAAGACATTGCGAGTGTATATATAGCCAAGACCGAGGATCCGTAAGTGATTCGTTATCCGAATTTATGATTGCAGGTGTACGTGAATGATCAGTTCTTGAACTGGGATCCAGAACATCAAATCAAAGTCAGGATAGTTTCAGCCAGAGCATATCACTCTCTGTTCATGCACAATATGTAAGTAAATTTTCACCAATTATGTGTGTGTTTCTCTAATCTTCATATACAAAACACTTATCGCATTTGATTACTTAAACAATCATGTCTGTTGGCTGTTGTTGATTGCCAAGTAACTATCGTAGGCTATTGCTTCATATATCAAAGTAAGACTTAGGGATTTTTGCTTTTTTTTTCTTTTTCTTTTTGCAAATATACTGTAGACACAACTATTTGGTAGTATCTTTTGCACATACTAAATTTAGCATTCATAGTTTCCATTGGAGCTTTTGTTGGTTTCTCTGTTCTCCTAGACCTGTAAGTCATCAGGTTCATGCATTTGCACACACCATTCCTCCTATTGCTCAATGCTTCTTTTTATTCATTTGGTGAGCCTTCGTATTGACTTAATTGGATGCATTTGTTTGCAAAATTTGAAAATCAATCTTTATGACCTCTACTTACAAGATGTCGTATCCTAATATAAATGCGCATGCTATTCACGAAGAACTCTGTATTGTAAAAAATTGTCTGCAAAAATATAGCCCCGGTTACTTGAAAAAATTAAGATGATTGGAAGACACAATTTCACGTTTTACTTAAGTACATATCGATCAGTTAAGCGTAACTACTTACAAAAAATTAAATTAGTGGAAGTTAATGCGTACCTAAATACACTGTAGATAATTTAAACTTATCCAATCTTTTTCTTAACCTATTTCAAGGTTAGTAGTATCTTCATGCATTTGTATGGATGTTCATTATTTTCCTATTATATACAGCCGTTCAATCGAAGCATGCCTGTAATACACTATTAATAATTATTTGATAAGTGTGAAGATCTCTGCCCGTGATAAACACATTGTAATTACCAGTGTGTTTTCCATTAAAAATAAAAATAAAAATAGAAATCTCTTGCTATGGCATTCTTTGTGGCTTAGATTTGGTAAAATGTAATGGCGACCTTAAAGTCATGTTATATTCTTACATTCTTGCTCTTTTATTGCAGGTAAATAACAACTTTCTTTTAGATGGAAATGGGTTCAGAAAAAGATGGAATAAAATCTCACAAGGGTGATGCTCCACACAGTACATACAAGAAGGCATGGTTGTTAACTGGATCGGGTTAGTGTTTATACATTTAATCTACACTGCTTTTGGAACCGGTGATATTAGATGTATAATAACTAACCCAATATCAGTTAAAAACAACAACCAATTATCTCTTTATTGTGGGTTGTGTAGGTTGTCGTTCGGACTGTGATCCTAATATAAGTTATGTATCGAGAAAAGGGAAAATATTGAATCATTGGTTCTTCAGATGACGAAAATATTGAATCATTGGTTCTTCAGATGACGCTGGGAATAAGAAGGCTTGCTCAGTTCTCGAAAAAGGTAAACGAACATTGGAAAAAGGTCTCTTATGAACACAAAAATATCCCTTTAAAAAATGATTTGTGAGATTTCTGACATGGCATTCAGCATTTCATACTACAATTTACTTCCTCATTTCCATGCATGAAAGCACATGTATAAACTGAGTCTTCGGTTTAACTAATTCTTTTAATTTTCACTCTTATATGATTCTTTTAATTTTCACTCTTATATGCCAACGAGAATTCACTAAGAAAAGCGGACATCGCTTCCAGGTTTGATAGTCCTGCACCCACCATCCAAATAATGACAAGTGTAGGAAAAAAGGAAAGCTACGGTGTATACACAAATTCGTCTCATGGTCTTTAGATTTTAACCAAATTCCATCGTTTAAGGTTTCAAACAGGTGTTTTTTGTTATTTTAGAAAAGTTTTTGTTTTGTTGATAAGGAGTCCTTTTGGGTCGCCGATTGCGGTAAATAGTTTTATTTGATGAGTACTTTCATTATTTTAGGTCAACCAAAATTTGCCAAAAATAGCAAATTAGGGTTTGAGTCGGTTTATGGTTTTTTTTTCATTCTTTCTTAACTAGCAAGTTAGGGTTTTTCCCCAAGTCTATAAAAGAGTCCTCCATGTATTATTTTAAACAGTTTTATTTGATTAATAAGAATTAATTTCGTAAACTTGTTCAAGTTTAATCGATTATTATTTAAAGTCGGGAAATCGAAGTCTAAATAATTATCATTGTTCATAGTCGATATTCCTAGGAATATTTGATGTCTGAAAAAAATTTCTATTTTCTTTCTTTCATTATTATCCGCTCTACCAGTTGGTATCAGAGCAAAGTCGATTCTAGGGTTGATAAGATGCCACAAAGAGTAGCAATCGGCCAGGGTCGAGGAGGAGGTCCAGAAGGTTTCATTCCATGGAGATCTAGAGAAGAATTCACTGAAGACATCCAAGGTTTACTGGGTCGGTATAACCTTCGGAAGGAAGAAGAAGATGATAACGCTAACCCTTTTGCTAGAGGGCATCGAGAAGGTAGAATAAATCAACAAGAGGATTCTGATCGCTGGAAGGCAGGAATAAAAGTAGAGATCCCGAAATTTTATGGTGGTTTGGAACCGGAAGAGTTTCTCTCCTGGGTGAATACGGTTGAGGAAGTATTGGAATTCAAAGAAGTATCGGATAACAAACAAGTTTCGTTGGTAGTAACTATGTTTCGTGGGAGGGCTAATTCGTGGTGGAAACAACACAAGCTGCTACGCAGTCGTAAAAGAAAAAAAAAGTTAGTATCATGGGAGAAGTTGAAGAAACACATGAGAACAGAGTTTTTTCCACATAACTATATTGGATTGATGTACCAGCAGCTGTAAAACCTACGCAAGGGAGTACGTTCTATAGACGATTACACCAAGGAGTTTTACCGACTACTTTCTCTTAACGACTTGTCAGAGTCAGATGAGCAAAAAGTCGCTCGCTATATAGGTGGTTTCCCTCAACAATATTAGGATAAACTCAACATGTTTGATTGCTGCTCTATTTCAGATGCACATCATAGAGCAAGGCATATATAGAAACAAGTAGGGCGTAGAAGCTTAAATTGGGGTATTAATGTGGCAGCATCTCCAGCAAGTAACCGTAGTACTTCAACACCTAGTACTGCTAGTAAACTTAATTCTTCGTCAACACCAAATAAAACCCCAGTCACCACTTTTGGAGGTAGGTGTAATAAGTGCGGAGAATTTGGGCACAAAGCCAGTGACTGTCAAAAAGCAAAACGAGCGAACAAGGTATTTTTCACTGAAAACGACCGTGAAGAAGATGGCTGGGTAACTGATTATGAAGAAGATCATGAGGATGATTCTGAACCTATCGATGAAGTAGTTGCCGGAGATAAAGGAGTGAACTTTGTAGTAAGAAGAAGTTGTCTCACTCCACGTAAAGATGAGGGCGACAACTGGTTGCGTAACAATATATTCCAGTCAACATGTACGATCGAAGGAAAGGTTTGTCGTCTATTTATTGATCCTTGATGTTGCGAGAATATTGTTGATGAAGAGGTCGTGAAACGATTCAAGCTGGAAACCAAGGCACATCCACATCCATACAAGCATTCTTGGCTTAAGAAAGGGAATGAGGTAAAAGTAAACAAACGTTGCTTGATTTCTTTATAAATTGGTAACAAATATAAAGATAAAAAATGGTGTGACGTTACTAGTATGGATGCTTGTCACTTGTTGTTAGGTCGTCCACGGGAGTTTGACAGGAAAAGTAGTCATGACGGGTATAAGAATCCCTATAGTTTTTTATGGAACGACGTACGTATAGTACTTGTACCTAGTAAAGAGATTGCACCTACACCATCTACTGGAGAAGCTACCAATCTCTTGTCGTTTAAGCAGTTTGAAGATGAGGTAGAAGATGCAGGTGAATTGTATGTGTTGAATGGAAAAGAAGAACAACAGGATGACAGTAGTATTCCCATTGCAACTCAACCTTTAGTTAAAGAATTTATGGATGTTTTTCCGAACGAGTTGCCGGACGAGCTACCTCCTCTCTGGGATATACAACATCGTATTGATCTCGTTCCTGGATCAAGCTTTCCAAATAAAGCGCATTACAGAATGAGTCCTAAGGAGCTTGAAGAACTTCGTCGTCAAGTGGAAGATTTACTACAGAAAGGATTGGTCCGACAGAGTCTAAGTCCTGTGCAGTACCAGCCTTGCTGATTCCAAAGAAAGATGGAACGTGGAGAATGTGTGTTGAAAATCGAGCCATCAACAAAATCACAGCCAAATAACGTTTTCCAATTCCCAGATTGGATGACTTTTTAGGTCAGTTGTGTGGAGAAAAAGTGTTTAACATACTCGACTTGAAGAGTGGGTACCATCAGATCAGAATTCGTGAAGGTGATGAGTGGAAGACTGCTTTCAAAAATCGAGAAGGATTATATGAGTGGCTGGTTATACCATTTGGGTTGACCAATGCGCCAAGTACATTCATGCGTATCATGAATCAAGTACTCAGACCCTTTATTGGTACTTTTGTGGTTGTTTATTTCGATGATATTCTTCTTTATAGTGCTAACATGGACTTGCATGTTCAACATCTTCGAGAAGTGCTCTCAGTTCTACGCAGGAGAAATTATTTGCGGCCGTCAAAAAGTGTTCATGCATGATAGATCGAGTACTATTTCTCGGTTATGTCGTCACCAAGGATGGAATCAAGGTAGATGAGTCCAAGGTTGAAGCTATGAGAAATTTGACTACACCTACTACATTACATGAGGTAAGAAGTTTCCATGGTTTCGCTTTTTTTTTACCGACGCTTTATTCCCCACTTCAGCACCATTATGGCACCCATTACTGAATGCATGAAAGGAGGAAAGTTTTTATGGTCTGAGGAAGATGACGAAGCCTTTGAAGCTGTCAAGACAAAGCTGATAACTGCACCACTATTGGTGTTACCTGATTTCAGCAAGCCGTTTGAACTACACTGTGATGCATCGAAGGTGGGAATTGAAGCTGTTTTGAGTCAGGAAGGACGACATGTAGCGTATTTCAGTGAGAATTTAAATGATGCTAAGCTCAACTATAGTACTTATGATGTGGAGTTTTATGCTATAGTTCAAGCCTTGAAGCATTGACGTCACTATCTAATTCATAATGAGTTCATTATGTTTTCTGATCATGATTCTTTGAAGCACATCAAAAGTCAAGAGAAGCTTTCTTCTAGACATGGTAAGTAGGCTGGTTATTTGCAAGAGTTCACTTTTGTACTGAAGCACAAAGCTAGGTCATAGAATCAAGTTGCTGAAGCCTTAAGCCGAAGGAGTATGATACTCAACACCATGCGAACTGAGGTAATAGATTTCGATTCATATGCTGACCATATTCTAACCGATCGGAACTTTTCGGAGATTGTGGATGATATCAGTTCAGGCAAACGAAGTGATTACCTTATGCATGAAGGATTTCTCTTTAAAGGTAACCAATTGTGTATTCCTGATTCTAGTCTCCGATTGAAGATTATATATTCCTGGTTGCGTAACAATATATTCCAGTCGACATGTACGATGGAAGGAAAGTTTTGTCGTCTATTTATTGATCCTGGAAGTTGCGAGAATATTGTTGATGAAGAGGTCGTGAAACGATTCAAGCTGGAAACTAAGGCACATCCACATCCATACAAGCTTTCTTGGCTTAAGAAAGGGAATGAGGTAAAAGTAAACAAACGTTGCTTGATTTCTTTTTCAATTGGTAACAAATATAAAGATAAAATATGGTGTGACGTTACTAGTATGGATGCTTGTTACTTGTTGTTAGGTCGTCCATGGGAGTTTGACAGGAAAAGTAGTCATGACGGGTATAAGAATACCTATAGTTTTTTATGGAACGACGTACGTATAGTACTTGTACCTAGTAAAGAGATTGCACCTACACCACCAATCTCTTGTCGTTTAAGCAGTTTGAAGATGAGGTAGAAGATGCAGGTGAATTGTATGTGTTGATTGGAAAAGAAGAACAACAGGATGATAGTAGTATTCCCATTGCAGCTCAACCTTTAGTTAAGGAATTTATGGTTGTTTTTCCGAACGAGTTGCCGGACGAGCTACCACCTTTGCGGGATATACAACATCGTATTGATCTCGTTCCTGGATCAAGCTTGCCAAATAAAGCGCATTACAAAATGAGTCCTAAGGAGCATGAAGAACTTCGTCGTCAAGTGGAAGATTTGCTACAGAAAGGATTGGTCCGACAGAGTCTAAGTCCTTGTGCAGTACCTGCCTTGCTGATTGATAAGCGCATAATTCATACATTTCTACCGCCTAATTTATATTTTCTAGTAATTTGAATTATATTAATTTTACTATTTTTATGTATTTTTAGGTTGTATCACTAAAATAATAGTTGCAAGAAGAACATGGCTAAATCAACTTATGTTACGCGTCTTTTTCACATATGCTATTATGCCTACTTTTGCTGGGCGTACTGCTATGGACTGGAGGACCGAATATGGATTGTGACGTGAGTTAGAGAGGAGCTGGGGATGGTCAGGTGCTGTTAATTATAGGCGTGAGTGCAAGAAGTATGGGACAGTCAGGTGGAAGAAGGGAACATGCTAGGTTAGGTTGTTGGTTGAAGAGTGAAGGAGTATAGCTATTGAAGTAGGGAGACCTAGGCGTCTGCTTTTGGTGTAGATAGAGAAAGAAGGTTGGATTGGTGGGTCCAGCCAACACGTAAAGGTAGAGTTAAATAAGGGAGAGAGAAGGCTAAAGTACGGTGGTGATTGATATTAGAAAGAGAAAGCACCGATTGACATCAGATAAAAAGGAAAGAGTACAATACGTGGTTGGATGAGTTTGTACCCCCACGTGATAGAAAAGAAAAGAAAGAGAGTCAGAGATAGGCCTCTAGTCTAGGGCTTTTCTTGTTTTCTTTTTACGGAAGTGGATTGGATTGTTAGACTGCTACCTAGGCCTGCACGGTAGGGTCGGGTGGAGAAAAGGAGGAAACTTAAGGAGATTAGATTAAAGTACAACACGTGAAGAGGTCTAGGGTAAGTGGTGGTCGGCTATTATAAATAGTCAGACATAGATAGAAAAGGGCATTCTGATTTTTAGTCTCTGCTAGGGTTCGCTTTTTTAGTTCGGAGTTTGGAGGTTGGGACAGAGGCGTACAAGAGTCCTGGACAGAGAGCACCAGACAGAGAAAGAAGAGGACGACTGTGTGTATAAATAATAAAGAGACATCTTTACGGAACACTGGTTTAATCCTCTTTATTCTTCTTAATTATTTTTATAGGTTTTAAGAAACCCATCTCCATGTTCTAATTAATTTGTAGCTAGGGTTTAATGTTGAAACCACTTAAAGTTTTAGATCAATTGAATCGAATTATTTTATAAAGACTATTATGATATGAATAAATTAATTCAATGGTTTTGATTTATTGATTTAATGAAAAATTAGTTGTTGCTTCACCGGTTCTGTACAATACAATAACCTATGCGCAGAATTAATAGGTTATCAAATATGTTTGTCTACTTATTTGATATTTCATGCTTGGGTTAAATCCTTAGATTGGGTATGCTTAGAAGAGCCAGATATTATTTGTGAACCTATAATTAGTTTCATATTATTTTCTCGCTAACGCAATTAGATGGTGTATGCTTGAGACATAGGGCTTTTGATGCGCCATGCTTAGGGCGCGCCAGTGATATTTGCGACTCTAATACATATAATAGGTGATGTAGATAGAACGAACAATAAATAAATTTTGATGAGTTATGTTTCACTTTAGTGATTAAATAGAAATAGTGGTGGATACTGAAAATCCTGGTTACCAACTCTCCCATTTGATTTATTTTATTAGTTTAGTTTGTTCTATTATTTTATTCATAAATCTAAAAATCCCAAATATTGTTTCTAGTTAGTTAATTGAGATATCGATTGCAGTATTGTCCCGGCTCCCTGTGGGTTCGACCCGTACTTTCCATTATCTACTAGTTAGATGCCCTGCGATTGCGGTTATTTTATATAGGGTAATCTAAAATCCTATCACTGATTCCAAAGAAATATGGAACGTGGAGAATGTGTCTTGACAGTTGAGCCATCAACAAAATCACAGTCAAATACCGTTTTCCAATTCTCAGATTGGATGACTTGTTAGATCAGTTGTGTGGAGCAAAAGTGTTTAGCAAACTCGACTTGAAGAGTGAGTACCATCAGATCAGAATTCGTGAAGGTGATGAGTGGAAGACTGTTTTCAAAACTCGAGAAGGATTATATGAGTGGCTGGTTATGCCATTCGGGTTGACCAATACGCCAAGTACATTCATGCGTATTATGAATCAAGTACTCAGACCCTTTATCAGTACTTTTGTGGTTGTTTATTTCGATGATATTCTTCTTTATAGTGCTAACATGGACTTGAATGTTCAACATATTCGAGAAGTGCTCTCAGTTCTACGCAGGGAGAAATTATTTGCGGCCATCAAAAAGTGTTCATTCATGACGATCGATTTCTATTTCTCGGTTATGTCGTCACCAAGGATGGAATCAAGGTAGATGAGTCCAAGGTTGAAGCTGTGAGAAATTGGACTACACCTACTATATTACACAAGGTAAGGAGTTTCCATGGTTTCGCTTCTTTTTACCGGCGCTTTATTCCCCAATTCAACACCATTATGGCATACATTACTGAATGCATGAAAGAAGGAAAGTTTTCATGGTATGAGGAAGCTGACGAAGCCTTTGAAGCTGTCAAGACAAAGCTGATAACTGCACTACTATTGGTGTTACCTGATTTCAGCAAGCCGTTTGACCTACACTGTGATGCATCAAAGGTTTGATTTGGAGCTGTTTTGAGTCAGGAAGGACGACCTGTAGCGTATTTCAGTGAGAAGTTAAATGGTTCTAAGCTCAACTATAGTACTTATGATGTGGAGTTTATGCTATAGTTCAAGCCTTGATGCATTGGCGTCACTATCTAATTCATAACGAGTTCATTATGTTTTCTGATCATGATTCTTTGAAGCACATCAACAGTCAAGAGAAGCTTTTTTCTATACATGGTAAGTGGGATGGTTTTTTTGCAAGAGTTCACTTTTGTACTGAAGCACAAAGCTGGGTCGCAGAATCAAGTTGTTGAAGCCTTAAGCCGAAGGAGTATGATACTCAACACCATGCGAACTGAGGTAATAGATTTTGATTCATATTTTGACCATATTCTAACCGATCCAAACTTCGCGGAGATTGTGGATGATATCAGTTCAGGCAAACGAAGTGATTACCTTATGCATGAAGGATTTCTCTTTAAAGGTAACCAATTGTGTATTCCTGATTCTAGTCTCCGATTGAAGATTATTAAGGAGTTACATGAAGAAGGGAACATGGGAAGGGATAAGACTTTCCAACTTGTTTCGAAGTCATATTACTGGCCAACAATGAGGCGTGAAGTTGCTAAATTCGTGGATAGATGTCGAATCTCTCAAGTTTCAAAAGGAAAAGCAACTAATGCAGGGTTGTACATGCCATTGAAAGTTCCTAGTCAACCCTGGACAGATTTGAGCATGGATTTTGTATTGGGTTTACCTCGAACTCAGAGGGGACATGATTCAGTATTTGTAGTTGTTGACCGTTTTTCAAAAATATATTGCTTGTAAGATGACTACTAATGCACTGAAGGTAGCTGAATTGTTCTTCCGTGAAGTGTATCGTCTACATGGATTGCCATGTTCAATTGTTTGTGATCGAGACACAAGATTCCTTAGTTATTTTTGGAAAACCTTGTGGAAATTAGCTAATACAAGGCTTAACTTCAGTAGTGCGTATCATCCTCAAAGTGATGGCCAAACAGAAGTTGTGAATCGTTCGCAAGGTGATATACTATGGTGTATGGTTGGAGACAATCTGAAGAGTTGGGATCAGAAACTTTGCCAAGATGAATTTGTATTTAATCATTCAGTAAACCGTAGTCTGGGTATGAGTCCATTCGAGGTTGTTTATGGCTACAATCCACGAGCACCAGTAGATTTAGCACCTGTTCCTGATCTGAGGAGTATTGAAGTTCATGTTGAAGAACGTATCCAACAGTTGCAACAGGTTCACAAGTTGGCTGAAGAACAGTTGCTTCGAGCTAATGAGAGGTATAAGGAGGCGGCAGATAAGATACGCAGAGTTGTGGATTTTGTAGTAGGAGATTTTTTGTGGGCAATATTGACAAATGATCGTTTTCCAGTTGGCGAGTATAACAAACTGAAGGCGCGCAAGATTGGTCCCTTGAAAATTGTCACGAAGATTAATCCTAATGCCTACAAGTTAAAGCTTCCAAGTCACATCCGTACTTCTGATGTTTTTAATGTCAAACACTTGGTACCGTATAATGGTGATAATTCTGATGATGACCAAGAAAATTCGAGGGCGAATTTCTCTCAACCCCGGGAGAATGATGGAGATGAGCAGGTTATAGCCTATTTGGAGGCTAAAGACCCGAGTGTCGTAATTTAGCTCAAAAGGGGTCCATTTTGATTGGAAACGGGTCAACGATCTAGACATGACACGAATTCGTCTCATGGTCTTCAGATTTTAGCCAAATTCCATCGTTTAGGGCTTCAAACAGGCGTTTTTGCTATTTTATTTGTTTTGTTGATAACTTCTTCGTTAGGAGTCCGTTTGGGTTCGCCGTTTGCGGCAAATAGTTTTATTTTATAAGTTGTTTCATTATTTTAGGTCGACCAAAATTTGCCAAAAATAACAAATTAGGGTTTGGGTCGGTTTAGGTTTTTTTTTCATCCTTTCTTGACTAGCAAGTTAGGGTTTTTCCCCAAGTCTATAAAAGAGTCCTCCATGTATTATTTTAAACAAATGAATTTGATTAATAAGAATTAATTTCTTAGACTTGTTCAAATTTAATCGATTATTATTTAAAGTCGGGAAACAAAATCTAAATAATTATCATTGTTCATAGTCGATATTCCTAGGAATATTTAAAGTCTGAACAAAACCTCTTTTTCTTTTTTTTTTATTATTATCTGCTACATCACCTATCCCCTAAAAGGCCGCTCGACTCTAATGCTAAATGGAATATTACGGGTCAAGTGGGTGATTTTTGTGAGTGAACTTTTTTGCTAAGTGGTATGCACCATTAATATGTTTTTTTGTTTGTTTGCTAACATCAGATTTTGGCTCATTAGAATCATCAAAAGTAATTGCTCATTACTTTTATTAGATCGAATAAATATAGCTCATAATCCTTATTTCTATACCTTGCTATTACTGCATTGATTTTTTATTTTTTTTGCTTTCTATTTTCATGCTTCGAAAGACTGCCAATCTGTGTTTCAGGTTGACGAAGTGGAATTAATGTCATTGAGCGAAAGAAGAATGATAGAAGACCTTGGAATGCAACTCGACAAAGCAGAGAATGTGGTAACAGATTTTGGGTCTTTATGTGGAGCACAAGATGAGTCGGAGAATCCAATAAACAATAAATGTGCACCTTCACATGAAGATGTTAACAAACACTATACTTCTGATTCAGGATCCAAATCCACATCAACCGCCGACACCAAAGCATATATAAATTGAGTCTTTATGTGAATGGATGTTCTTATTGGTAAGGTATATGAGTATATTTATGCACCAATTTAATAGAGTAGATATTAACCCATGCCTGTACATAGCACGGGCATCAATCTAGTATCTTAATAACATTTCAAAAATCACTACATCAATCGCATGCTACTTCTGATTTGTTATCATGTAAAATTGTTCATACATTCTAATTTTCAGTCCGCCTGTTAGAATGTTATGTTTTTGTGCGGAAAATCATTCAGATATTTCATTATTCTCTTTTACTGATCACAATTCGAAACCACGACTTCCAAATAAAATAAAAAAAAAAAAATCATTTTCTCTGGAGTAGGTATAAGAAAAAATCTGACACAAGGGACTCTTAGTCATGAACCCTTCCCGAAATGGCCGAGGCAATTGATGCTTTGAAGATAGGATCTTGTGCCAAAGAAGATGCCATTTGCTCAACCAAAAACCGTTGCACTCCATAATGATCAGTCTTTGAGTTGCATTGCTTCTCATCGTCACAAAGTCCAGTTTGGGTCAGGTCGAGTAGTGTAAGATTTGCATGTAAAGAGTGATTGTGCTCGCCCTCATATGTAGCTACTAGGACTGATTTATCTTCGATACTCCTTTGCACCTGATTTAAAATTAAGGTTGATATAAATATTTAAAATGCATCAGTGACAACCTTGTGAATTTGAACCATGTTAAGTTGATGAGTATGCTAGCTCTGGTATATGTAGCCACATATAACTTTCTCATATTAACTTGTAATAATCAAGATTTTGTAGCATGCATACCTTCTTTTTTACAGGACAAGTCGGAGCCAAGGAGCACCTGAAGTAAGCTCTTGGAGATGGGTTATCTTTAGTAACCTTTTGACCGTATTTCCTCCATTGATATCCGTCTTTCACTTGCTGGCATATGTATAAAAATAAATTGGGTTAATATATGTTGGGCAGAATTCATGGACAGGCTTACTAATGATTAGTACTGTACTTATATTGATAAAAAATTTAACATGGTGATTTTTGGTGATGCCTACGCTGTGAGCTAGAATGTAGGTTTCTTGTAACCTTTTTGTTTTCTTGAAGTTGCATGGTAAAACGTTATTGAAGCATATATACCCATATTTTTCATATGACCAACAAAGCACATCATTCTGCTAAAACCTTTATATAGTCCAGTCTCCAAATCCTACAGTTGGTTTTTGATTCGAATTACTAGAGTTAATGATATGAATTAAAACATATGGGCATACAAAAATCTGTAGTATTCGAAATTATACTTAAAATCTGAACACTATAAGTTTATGTATTGAGTTTGTACTGACCAGACTTGTATCCGAAGGATTGACTCTTGAATATGTTCTTAAAATCTTTGTGCTCTTGAGATATTCTCTTGGTTTCTTCCAGGAATTTTCATCGTCACTTATCGAGCTGTTATTTTCCGTGGTACTACTAACGATTCCATTACTCATGTTATTGCGTGGTATAGAACTATTGTTATCTATAACTTCTTGACCAATAACCTTCCCCTTTTTTGATGTTGTAGTTGGACTCAAATTTACTTGGTTTTCGCTTATGAACTCTGTTAGATGATTCTGCATTGTGTTGAGTTTGTTGAAAATTTGCATCAGCATTTCTCTCAGCTTCTTGTTGTCTGTACTCATCCGATTCAACTCATCTATCAAACTGCCGCGTCCTCCCTAATCAATAACCCAACAACACCAAAAAATCAAAATGAGTCGCTTTAAGAAAATAAAAATTAAGTAATCATCATGCGTTTTGAATGTATGTCGTCAAGAAAACGGAAAACATACACTGAAAACACTAGGCAACTCGCTTTTAGCTCGTTCGACGACAAATTAATAACACTAGACAATTTATATAGACAATTGAAACAAAACTCAATTGATCCCCTCAAACTGCCCTTTATAATGGAAAAAAGTATATATACATGTCATCAAGGATTTAGCTAATTGCGAAATTTCAATTTCAAACTTTATTGCGAACACAAAAAATGAAAGTTACTTAGCTAGACTCACCGGCGATTCTGTGTAATGCACTAGCGGATTGATGTTGAGTTCCAAACTAAGTGAGCTATCATCCTGCACCAAATTACCCATGAAATCCATAGAGAGAAATTGATGTTCTGGAGAAACTGTGTGCTACGGAATCTATAATATCCGGTAATAAATATTAGGAAAATAATGTTTGATGTCTAGTTAGGGAATATAAAGTAGTGCAGGGGATGACTAATCTGATCAAATGAAATGAAGATGGTGGTTGAGCATGACTATGTTTTGTACATAATAACAGCAAAAGTCAGGTTTCGCGTTTCTTGTTCTTCTGTAATCAAAGCTATGATGAGGAGATTAATTAAGTTCGTTTACTTAGTAAGTCAAGGTCAAGTGAAGTCTACGGAAAAACATAAAAATATGAAACAAGATACGAAAAAAAAGATTTTGATGATAACACGTGATACTGACAATTTAACATAAACAAAATCGTCGCGTACGACAACAGATATAGTGACGACAATTTATTATTTTTGGACCAATAAATGTGACGGCATTAGAATGACGTCATCTTCTCTTGTTGGGTATGTAATTTACCGAAAATGATTGTTGTGGCTCCCAAAATTCCTACTCCCACTGCTTGAAATATTAGCTGACATCCTCACGGGGGAAGAAAGCGAAACAAATTTGCTCTCTCCCCGCTAGATATTTCAAGATATAGCAAATGTTTAACCAATCATATGTATGGTGGTGGTGATTATACACGCATAACTAATTGGGAATTAATATAAAAAACTATTAAACTGAAATATATTGGTTAAATGTTATAGGTACTTCGAAATGGTCGACTGTGACGGTGTCATTTCCTCAACGATCTAATAGTGTAAAAGCAAAAATTATCAGGAAACAATATACGTTCAATAAAACAAATTCTTTTTGGAAATATATAGTACTAACAATTGGGTTTTTGGATTTTGTAAAATTGCTTACACGATATATACTACACCTTAAATAAGTAGTGTAAAGTCTTTGTGGGTTAAATAAGTTGTCACGAGATTATTTAAAAAAAAATATTATTAAAAAATTTGGTTTTGGCCGGTTACTGTTGGAACCAGAATCAGATCCATTGAAATGAGTTGGGTCTTATTTCTAACGAGGTCCAATCTTAATTTAGAAGAACCGGACCCGATACAAACTAGGTTTCTAACCTTTAAAAATAAATTAACATAAATGTTATTATCTTCTTTACTTTAACTTGAATTTAATTAATATCATATAGAATTATTGTTGTCTCTATATTAGCTTCAGATTGAAGATCAAACCATATGAAAAAAAATATGAAACGAAAATATCCAAGCCAAACAAGATAAAACTTATGAATTTTGTGTGAATATACTAAAAAATAATACATAAATATCTGGATACCCGGCGGACAAAATTGATTAGACCCCGAAATCTTTTTAGTTTCTAGCGGTTGTATTTTTCGGGCATCGAAATTTTTTATCTAGTTTTAAGAACTATAAACAGTCCCAAGCCATTGAGAAAAGAAAATCCAGAAGAAAAATAATTCTCGATGGGTCATCCCATCGTGAAAAAAAGAATTCTTGATGGCTCAAGCCATCGAGAAAAGAAGAAATCTCGATGGGTCAAGCCATTGAGAAACTGAGCGTGAAGACCTATTTTTGGTATACTTTGGAGTTTTGGAAACCTATTTCGACCGGGATTCGAGTAAGGGGACTTCTACAACTTGGACACCTATATAAGAGACACATATATCTCTACACAACCATATCTCTCATATTACATCTTCCACATCAAAACTTAGGGTTTACCCCTTTAAGGGAAAACCACCATTCTTCTTCATCTTAATCTTCTTTGTAATATGAGTAGCTAAACCTTTGTCAATGTTCTAAGCGTGAAGCTTTATTAGTAATACAAGTTTATTTGGAGTTTTAATCTTTATCGTTTGTTTTCATTTTATCTAGGGTTTATGATTGATTTCTAAATTATTCAAGTGTACAATTGGATTATTATATTGATCACTCTAATGCTAGTAGAGAGTTGAGCGATCCGTAATTGTCGATCATCTCCTACACAAGTAGAGAACGTGAGACCTTGCATAGGGATTCTGTGGAGCAGTCTTGTGTGAAGGCAACATAGTAAGTGGACCTTGCGCTAAGAGTTTAACTGCTAAGATCAACCTAAGTTCATAAAACCTAAAGCTTTCGATTGAGTTACACCTTGAGTGCGCTACTACTTGGTGGTCCAGTTGGATAAAATCTGATATGCGAGCGCTTCGGTATCTGGTTACACAAGGAACTTTGGGGATAACACTGCACTAGCTGCTATTCTACGGTTGGTGATGAATGATTCTAATGAAAGATAAATAAGTATACTACTCGAGTCAACGTTTGGTAACGGCGAAGGACTCCCTAATCATCCTTTTTATTTATTATTATTCTTTTTAATTACTTTAATCAAACCAATCCCCTTTAGTATATCTTTTTATCATAGTTTTGCTAAACGGAATAACATATCAATTACACAGCTTTCTGTGGAAATGATCCTTACTATCGCTATATTACTAGTTAATTAGTGAGAAATATCTTGAGTAATTTGTTGCACTTACGACACGCACCAAATTTTGGTGACTTTGTCCAATTGCTTTAAGGTCTTTAAAAAAAATATATTATCAATTCGGTCTAAAATTAGTATTTGGTCCTAGGGTGAACGTTACTCACATGGAATGACGTCATCATTTTTTAAAAACAGTGTCAGAAATACCCTTTTCTCTCTCTTTTTAAATATAATAAAAAAACTTTAAAATTATATATTTCTCAAAATACAAGTCACAATTTAACAAATTTATATATTTGGAAAGCTCGCACGAGATCATATAATGAGTACCAATTTCATTATTTTTTGAAACTTTAATTTTTACATTATCGTTTAGCTAAAAATCAACTACAAAAATGAACCGCTAGAATGAACTACCAATATTATGAGTTCATTCTACAGAATGAATTGATATAGTTAACTACCAATATTGCGAGTTCATTCTACAAAATAAACTAGCAATATTACGAGTTCATTCTACAAAATGAATTGATATAATTAACTACCAATATTATGAGTTCATTCTACAAAATAAACTAACAATATTACGAGTTCATTCTACAAAATGAACTGCTGGAATGAACTACCAATATTACAAGATCATTCTACAAAATAAACTACCGATGCTACGAGTTCATTCTACAAAATGAACTGTTATAGTTAAGAGTTCATTCTACAAAATGAACTACCAATATTACGAGTTCATTCTACAAAATGAACTGATATAATTAACTACCAATATTAGGAGTTCATTCTACAAAATGAACTGCTAGAATGAACTACCAATATTACGAGTTCATTCTAAGAAATGAACTGCTAGAAATAAACTATCATGCTCTGTAATGATGTTCATTCTTTAATACGAACTACCATTACCAATACCGCGAAGATTAAAGCTTCGAAAAATATTACTATTGGTATTCGTTGTACAGATCTTGTCCAGAGCTTTCCGAATATATAAGATTTGTTAATTTTCGGCTTATGGTTCGAGAGATAATTAATTTTTAAGTTTTTTTCTTCATTTTGAAAAGAGAGAGAATGTTATTTTAGTTATTTTAACAATTTCAAACAAATAAATACCAAACTAAACTCCCTTATTAATCGATGGATCAAACTAACTTGGGACCACTTAAAATATGACCAAACTGAAATTTCCTCTAGTGTTTATTGATCGCGAGATTTTATTGGTTATACGATCGTTTATTTTTTTTAGGGAAAAAAAAAGTCCATTAGTCAAAAAGCAGACTTGTCGCGAGTGACAAAATCAGAAATACATCTTGGTATAAAATCAGACCAAGTCTTAGAAGTACCAGGGGATATTGCATCCTTCACGAACACATAAGCTATTGAATATATAGTTATAAGAATGAAACTAACAAAACAGTGAGAAAAAGAAGTTTTCAAACATCTATAATCTAAAACCGTACCCCTTAGCTTTCATGGAAGTCAATTCTTTCATTAATAAAATTAACCATCTCGTCTTCTCAAATCACTTTAGAAAGATTAAGAGATTTGGCCAGTTGGAATTCTTTTAGAAAAGATTGAGCTTCAACTTCCAAAGCTTGGCATCAAATAGATATATAGGTTGATGATAATTTGATGGAAGAGAACAATTGTTAGTAAAAACGATCTTACATGTAATATATAATGTTGTTAAAGGGAAAGTAGAAGAGATAAATTAGGAGAAGAAGAATTTCATTAATGCTTCTGTGTATCTCCACAATATAGACAAGCACATGCTTTTATAGTGGATCAAGTATACTAACAAGAGCTAGAGAGACAAGTGTTGGTTGCATGTGGAGTAGATGTGCCAAGTGTTAGCTTGCATACTAATAAAGAGTCAAGTGTTTCACTTGCTTCATTGATCACACACTTGTCCTACGACACTCCCCCTTGTATGGTCAAACAATAGTTCAGGTGCTGTTTCATCAAAACCTTGCCAGAAAAATCCCGTCGAGGTAAAAACTGGTCGAAGGAGAAAGACAATATTTGAGTTTCTAAAATGCGTCGAATGTCAAGACTTTTCATATTTATATAACCATGTTAGGAAATATTCTTGGCACAAAATCTGAACACTTGCAAACATAATAATAACCCGAACCGAGAAGTTATATTTCTGGTGCTACTGTTGTCTCATTAAAAACCTTGTCGAGTAACAAAACCCTATGGGATAAAGTAACCTCGATGAAGGAAAATAGTTCAATACACCTTGATGTCAATCATGGCATCATTAGATGCACCCCTGATGTTGACATCTCTTCATGAATTGCATTTGTAGTATTATTATTGTCTCATTAAAAACCTTACCGAGTAATTAAAACCCTGTGGGAAAAAGTAACCTCGGTGAAGGAAAAGAATTCAACATGCTTTTGACATCAGTCATCTTATCGTTAGATGTTCCCCATGATATCGACATCTCTCCATGAATTGCATTTCTTATATTATTGTTTTCCTATTAAAAACCTTGCCGAGTAATCAAAACCCTGTGGGAAAAAGTAACCTCAGTGAAGGAAAATAGTTCAACATGCTTTTGATGTCAGTCATCTTATCGTTAGATGCCCCCCCTGATGTCGACATCTTTTCATGAATTGCATTTCTTATATTATTGTTGTCTCATTAAAAACCTTGCCGAGTAACCAAAACCCTGTGGGAAAAAGTAACCTCGGTAAAGGAAAATAGTTCAACATGTTATTAGATGCTCCCCTTAATGTAGGAAAATTTCTTTAGTCCAAAGCAGGTTTGGGAGTTCAGACAATTCCTTTAGTCTTATTTATATAATCACTAGCTTCAGACAATTTCTTTAGTCTCACTCATGCAACCACGGGTTTCGGGAAATTTCTTTAGTCTTGCTTATGCAATCAAGAACTTTATATAATTTCTTTAGTCTTACTTATGCAATCACGAGTTTGAAACAATTCATTTAGTCTTACTTATGCAATCATGAGTTTCATATAATTCCTTTAGTCTTACTTATGCAATCATGAACTTCAGACAATTCCTTTAGTCTTTCAAATTTCACATGTAATCACATAAGTTCAGACAATCTCTTTAGTCATATACTTCTCACATGGTTTTCAAATGTGTACTTAGGCAATGACTTAGTAAATAAGTCTATCACATTTTTATCAGACTTTACTTTGTTGACTTGAATGTTTAGAAGATATTGTTTTTGCTGATTGTAAAAGAACTTCGATGATTTATGTTTCGTATTTTTACCCTTGATATACCCTTTATTCATCTGTTCGATGCAAGCTGCATTATCTTGGTAAATGCAAGTTGGCTCTTCAATGGTAGAACTCCATATGTCCCTCGAATATGTGTAATGATAGACCTTAACCATATGCACTCACGAACTTCCTCATGTAGGTCAATGATATCATAGTGGTTCGTGTAGGTATCAAGGGTTTGCTTGGTCGATCTCCAGGATATATATGTATTCCTAATAGTGAACACATATCCAGTTTACAATCGACCTTTTTATGGGTCCAAGAGGTACCCAGCATCAGCAAAACAAACCAGTGATAAACCCAAGTTAATGGTTCTCTTTAGGTATCTAAAGATATTCTTTATATCATTCCAATGACGCTGCGTCGGCACTGAGCTAAATTTAGCTAACAAGTTCAATGAGAACGAGATATCTGGTCCAGTACGTTATGCTAAGTACAATAATGTGCCTATTGCACTTAGATAGGGATATTCAGCTCTCAATACATCTTCATCACCTTCCTTTGGACGAAATGAATTTTTATGTACATCTAAAGTTCGAACAACGATGGGAATGCTAGCAGGGTGCACTTTGTCCATATTAAATTGCCTGAGTATCTTTTGGAAATATGCAGACTGGTGGATTAATATTCCACAAGATCAATGTTCTAGTTCAAGTCCTAGACACACCCTAGATTTCCCAAGAACTTTCATCTCAAATTCAGATTTTAAATAACTTGCGGTTCTCGTATTTCATCAAGAGTACCTACTATGTTCATATCGCCGACATAGACAACTATAATTATAAATCTGGAACTTGTTTTCTTTATAAACACACAGGGGCACAATTCATTATTTGTATACCACATCCTCCCATATTGCTTTAATCCGTAAAGTGAACGTCTCAACTTAATTACAAACGGACTCTGTGGTTTAGAGTTACTTGATTTGGGGAACGAAATACCATCTGGCATTTTCATGAATATCTCTGTATCAAGATCCCCGTAGAGATATACGGTAACCACATCGATAAGATGCATTTCAAGTCCTTCTGAAATTCCCAAGCTCATATAATTAGCAGAACATTATGATGTTCACTACAAGAGAAGAAACGATCCAGGGGTTTGTGAGAAACCTCGCACTACAAGGTGAGTCTTTGTACTTTAAGATTTCATTCCTCTGACTACTCTTTGTGACAAATAATCATATATGTCCCATAAGATTTATACTTGGTGGGCTAGCACTACCATTCCAAATAAATGAATATTTGCCAAAGAACTAAGTTCTTCCTAGATTGCTTAAGCCAAATACGCTCTTTGTTTGAAATTAATCAATATAGAGCATGGTTCGATCTCATTGTGCTCTAATTTTGGAGAAGCTATGTAAAAATTATATCATCACCATGCATGCATGCTCCTTCTAGTGACTCATGCGCATTCCCATAATCCAATAGGATTTCATTGTTCTTTAGAATCATTTAAAACTTCGGAGCGTCCTCCAGTCTGATTCATGGACATATTTAGAGACAACCTTATGGGATGATTTCAGATGATATAAACAGTTAGATTATTCCTTACTCACCTATTTCCTTCCTAGGTGAGCATTAATCGAACATGGTGGTCCCTCCAACTTCCTTTATAGAGCCACTGCCTCAATCACACTTCCACAAAGTGTAGTTGCAAAACCTTAGTTTATGGTGCATATCCTTGGTTAAGGATTTCTAACCTTACATGCTTGAAGTTGGTATGTGTGATCTCGTCACTTTAGCGATACCAATAAATGCATCAGACATTTAATCTGCCACATTCTGAAGATCAATAATTCTTTTCACTTCACTTTCACTTTGTGAAGTATGGGGATCTATATGAGACAATGTGGGAACACACTACGAAAATTCATGTCGTTCCCTTAGGAAATCCTTTTCCATACCTCCCTCTAACGACGGGAAGGTTGTCTCATTAAAGTGATAATCCATAAATCTAGAGGTAAAGAGATCGCCTGTTAAAGGTTCTAAGTAGCGGATAATTGTTGGGGATTCGTATCCAACATAATACCTACTCGTCTTTGTGGACCCATCTTAGTACGTTGTGGGGGCGTAATAGGCACGTATACGGCACAACCATATATGCATAGATGTAAAATATCAGGATCATATCTAGTTACCAACTGGTACGCATACAATGGTTGGATAGTAGAGGGTCTAAAGCGAATAAATAATGTTGCATGCAATATGGAGTACCCTCAGGAAGTAATCGGAAGGTTGGAACACATAACCAATGCCCTAGATATAATTTGTAACATTTTGATGGTAGCTTCTGTGAGACCATTTTGAGTGTGTATATGGGGTACATGTTGCTCTACGTCAATTTCATTAGGCGTACAGAAATCATCAAATCCTTTATATGTAAATTCTCCATCATTATCAAGTCTGATGGACTTGATTGGATGATTGGGGTGGTGAGCCCTTAATCTTATAATTTGTGCTAGGAGCTTTGCGAAAGCAGCATTTCATGTGGACAACAATGTCATACGTGGTCAACGGGTCGAAGCATCAACCAAAACCATAAAATATCTGAATGGTCCGCATTCTGGATGTATAGGTCCACAAATATCACCTTGTATTCTTTATAAAAATGGAATATTTTGTTTGGTATATTTAGAATAGGATGGTCTCGATCCTGTCTTTACTAAAGTACAAGCTTTATAAAATGAGTGACGTGCCTTCAACAAGGAAAACGAAGAAGAATGGGATGTAGGGTTCGCTTCAATTACTTTGGAAGACGAAGGTTGCGCTTTTCTTACTTTAGAATGCAAAGATTGTGCATCAGTTACTTTAGAAAGAACATTGTTACTCTGCATTGTAACACCCTTTTGTCCCATTTTTTTTTCATTTGAAAGAAGGGAAGTCCGTGTGAGTTCTTTAAAACACGTATCATCATGTCACGACCTTGGTGCCCTAGTCGATCGTGCCAAAGCCTGTACAAGTCACTAGACAATATTTCATCGTTGGTAACAACATGGGATTCAATAATCCTAATAGTGGTGATGTACAATCCACTAGAGTGACTCATTAGTTTCTCTAATATGCGCTTCCTTCCGCATTCACTAGAGGTCACATATATGTACTCAATTCCATTCTCACAGTGAGTTTCCAAGTGATAACCATTTGCACGAATATCCTTGAAACTTAACAAAGTGCGGTTAGGTCTTGGTGCATATAGAGCTTCTGTGACTTTATTCATTGTGTCATTTGGTAACAAAAATTGAGCAGTACCTCGCCCAATTATTACTTTTGATGATCTAATCATCGTAGTCACAAATGTATTATAAGGAGTGAAATCAACAAATAATTGTATATTTCTTAGGATATTGTGGGTGGTTGCACTATCAGCTAAATATTCAATTTCTCCTTGAGACATTCCTATAAGTACATTAGCCAAAAATATTATAAAAAAACGAACAATTTATCTCATATCCTTTAGAGAATCATGTTCTAGAATGACGTCCTTTCCATTCTAATATACATGTTATATAATAGATTATCATAAGTAAAGTAAAATTCTATACAACATAATAGAAAATAAGTACTTATAGATAATTTATACCCATAACATAAAGATAGTTAGAACATGTTTAGAAACGGTAACACTTATTCAAACCATTAAACAAACAGTAATGCAAGGTAATATAAAACACTTCAAAGTATCTACCAAATTATTTAAGGACAAAGTCTGCTAAGCCATCAAATAAGAAACTAGATGTTTAGGCCCATGCAAAGTCGGGTCCATCCATTGATGGGGAAAAGTCTTTGTTTCCCTGGAACTTTGTGATTGTAGGATTTATGCCAGGGGTAAGATCATTTTCTTCTATAGAGTGAGCCTCATGTTCGAGTTTCCGGGTACTTTTTGTAGCTCGCAGCTACATTGGTACTAGCCTTACATTGTTGTACTAATGTACGGTAAATCCACACTTAAAACGAGGCGCATTTCCATCTACGCCCCTTTTATTAGCGGGATTTTTAGGTGTTTTCTCGAACTTAGGGTGCTACCACTTTGGCCAGAAGTTCATTCTCTGTGCCAAATATTAGAATGACTTTTACACCCTCGACCCCGATTATGTCCCTTATGTCCTCTTCCACAAGAGGTATTATCTCCACGTGAGTATGTATCACGGGGATGTGAATTGGAGTGTCGAACCCTCTTTCCTTTGGGGTTCTTTCCTCTATGGACCTTTCCATGGTTAGCTTCAGGAACTTTCTTTTTCCCAACAGCTCTGGCATTATTATTGAAAAGAATATTATTATTATGGTGCTCAAGTCCTTCTGAGTCCATGATTATGACAAATTTTGGTACCATTTTTCGAGACCAAATTTCTTTATGGCCAGGCGTGGACGCATAAACCAAATTTCTTTATGGTTGTATAAGTAACATGAATGTCATAGTACGATTTTTGTCATGTCCCCAAAACGGCTCATGAGGGTGTCCCATAAACAAAGTGAGGGGTATTAATATGGTGTTCAAGTCCTTTTGAGTCCATAAATACGACAAATGCGGGTACCATTTTTCGTGACCAAATTTATATATGGCCAAGATGGATACCAAAACCAAATTTCGTTATGGTTTTGTGGGTAGCACTGATAAGTCATAGTCCAATTTCTAATCATAGCCCAGTCAACAAAATTAATTAACCAAATTTCTTTATGGTTTTAATAAGGGAAAACCGTTTGCTAACCAAATTTCTTTATGTTTAAAAATTGCAAATAGTTTGGTAATAAGGTTGACAAAATATTCAACTGAAAAATACCCATTAGAATTTTTTTTGAAAATAAACTACAAACCCGTTTATCATTTACATGTGCATAATTCTTAGTATTTAACCACAATTCGTTTGCATATTTAATATCAAACCATTTACAGTAAAAATATTTTAAAATGATTTTTGGTTCATATTTGCAACATGCATTAGTTATATATAAAAATAAAATAAGCACTATAACATGCATACGTACACATATTCATTATTTTTCTTGGATAATATCATCAATATGCAGTAATAATTTCTAAATTATATATATATATATATATATATATATATATATATATATAATTAGTACTACAATATTCTAATAATCATTATTTTACAAAAGTAAAAAAAATAGTAAAAATATCCATGACATGCTTTTTAAAGAAAACTAATTAACATATGTGCCTGCATATATACAAGTAGTATAAAAATCATAATATCATGCTTTCTAAGAATATCAGGCTTTTCAACTGTAAATGACATACATACATACATTATGTTTTTCAAAAGTAAAAGAGAAGGTACAACATCACATGTTGAGTTACAAATAAAATCAAATATTTTTTTTTTTTTTTTTTTTTTTTTTTGGTATAAATTTAACAAACCACTTTTTTGTGTGACTCACATGATTTTATGTAATAAAACTAGAGACAAAAACGTCACTCTCAAGTTGTAAGACAAGCATGTGATAATAAGTTCCAAAGTTAATAGATAAAAATATGTCGCTTTCAAAGAGAGTGGACAAACATGCTTGTGTATAGCAAAAAAATGGACATGGATTTCTTAATAAATTAAAAAGGAGGGGATTAGATATACCTTCTTTTGGAAAATCCTTCTTGATTTAAAGATAACAACTTCTTTGTTTTGTTGTGAAGGATAAAAGCTCAATTGATAACAAAATGCTGATAATGTGTTAAAGGGAAAGTAGAAGAGATAAATTAGGAGAAGAAGAATTTCATTAATGCTTCTGTGTATCTCCACAATATATACAAGTACATACTTTTGTAGTGGATAAAATATACTAACAAGAGTTAGAGATACATATGTTGGTTGCATGTGGAGTAGAGATGCAAAGTGTTAGCTTGCATAGTAGTAGAGAGCCAAGTGTTTCACTTGCTTTATTGGCCACACACTTGTCCTACAACAAATGTCAAATTTTAAATATTTTTCCTAGAGGATAGGGAATCAAAGATTAATGCTCCCTACCTTACTGGTGTAAAAGATTGTCCGATAAGAGGATAGAAGGGTTAAGGGAACTTGAATTGCAGCATAAGAACCAATAATTGACGAATTGTGTGTGATGTAATCAAACACAGTACATGTATATGTCATTCCATGACGACCCCATCCACCAGGAACTAGCATCACTACCCCTCGGTTTTCCATGGATCTTGAGGATATTTACCTTTATTAACTTGTTTTTATGTCGTTTTAATTAGTCCAAAGTACTTTTAAGTATGAGTGACTATTTGATCAAAATTGTGGGTAACCTGTTTGGATAAATTCTTGGTGTATTATAGGACTTCGGAACGATGCAAAAATCCTTATGAATTTGAATTTTGGTTTCTAGAAATTGTAACTAAGAAAAGATTATCTCATACATCTTTTGTTATCGTTTTATGGCTAATAAGAGTCTAAAACAACATTCAAACCGTAAAAAAATTAAAATATTTGCATGAACCTTGAAGAAAATTTCCTCTAGAGATTAGTTTTGGCTTTAACTAATTTAGTACATCATGTTTTATGGTATTTTTTGCTTAGTCCATATATACAACATTAAAACCTCCCACAACAATAATAATTTTCCGATAATTAATTCTACAATCTACAAGTTGTTGTGCACGTAAAAATATTAACATATGGCTGGTTAAGTTTTTACAAAAATATCCTCTAAGTGAACTTATCGAATAAGAGGATATCTACCCAATCGAGTCAATGTTTCTTTATTAAAAGTAGTTAAAAAATATGATTTTTTTTTTTGATAAACTGCCAAACAGATACACATTAAGGACTACTGTCCAAGACAGTACGAGGGAAAGCACGACCCTCGTTATCATTTCTAAGTAAATTTATAATCTCAATTAGAGGTTATTTAATCCATATTTCTTTTAACTTTTTAGCAGCATCATCTTTAGCCAACACATCCGCAGTAGAGTTTGCCTCTCTGTATTGATGCCAAAAAGTTTACTAGCAAACTCTTATTTTTTCTTTATAATGTCTTCAGTCAAACCACCAAGTTACCATGGTGATTGGTGGAACAATCTTCTTCTCACAGACTTGAATGGAAAAGGTAAAATCTTAGAAATCCATAGGCCTAACTATCATCGAAAACCGGATTGCAAGGATAGGGTTTCCTAAGGCTCTTAAAATTCACAAATACTGAGGATCTAGGTGATGTGGGACTATTTCTAA
>JAJJMC010006585.1:8381365-8426727 GCA_023531435.1 Papaver californicum | reverse complement strand
TAAACTCGAGATAGGTTAAGTTTGAATACGGGGTTGACACTGAACTCTAAACACGAATAACTGAACATGGCACACGGATTGTGGCACGCCTAACACTGCTGCAAACAGATTGTGGCTTACGGATTGCGGCACATACACACGGAAACACGGAGTCTACACACGAACCAAACCTAGCTCTGATACCATCTTAGAAACCCATGAGCCTAACTATCCTCGAAAACCGGCTTGCAAGGATAGGGTTGCCTAAGGCTCTTCAACTTTGAGGATCTAGGTGATGTGGGACTATGTCTAACAACAAACACTTTCGACTTCCAAGTATTGGATACCCAAGTGAGCATCCAGATTGATGTCGTCTATAATATCCCATATAACTCAGCAATATTGTACGTTGATGTCTTTGTTAATGTGCTTCTCATAGCAAGCAAAAAATCCGCTATTGCAGCCACGTATAACTCCTCCAATTCCTGTCGAGTTAGAATCATTTGAGGATCCATCAATATTTAACTTAAATAACACATTCCTATGGGTATTCCATGGAACCATGATCTCATATATATATATATATAGGAAATATTGGTTCTCATAGGCCCCAACTGATATGACCCAACCAACTAAACATTGGGACCATATGCACCAGTTAATCTGTAGGCTCAACCCCCTGGTTCGTAGGCTCGGTTGATACCTTTATATTGCGGTATTTCTCCTATATTCCTATTTCTATCAAGGGAATGTATATTTATCAAAAAGAGCTGCTTAAATCTATCGATCATGTTCGACTTCATTGTTATAGCCTCAGACTTACTCATTGAGCAGGTTTTAGTGCATGATAAAATAAACGTTATACAACTTGAGAAAAAAATGATTAACAGACAATGTCGAAAGGCTACATTGCATTGCACCCATCGTGTCCTAAGTTACATCCCCCCATTTCTCTTTGAAATTCCAACAAATCAAAATTCTCGAAGTAAAGTTAGATCTGGAATAACATGTTGTTTGTTTTATTTTTTGTTGCCTTCAAATTCTTTGGCATGTATAATTGGATAATTTGTCCGGTGGATTGTGACATATTGTAAGTCCAATCAAAGTCTAGAAGATTTGGAGCTCAAAGAAATGATCTATCGACGAATCTTACCTGTTTGATTTTTCGATAAATCAGTTTTCGTAAAAACATTATTTGAGAAAATGATATTAAAGTTGAAACACTAAGTGGAGAATAAGCTGGGAATATTGTACATAAACCAAGAATTGTATTCGCTTTTACGTACGTATTATGTAAATAGGTATAATAAACATTATTTATAAAATGTCAATTCCAATATAATTAGTGGAAAATGACGTAAAACAACAAAATGAATTAGATAATAAGCTCCATTGGTAATGCACAAATAATTTCTTGAGGCGATTTTCATCGAATCTTTTTGTATGATTTTCTTTTTTTTCTAGAAGTGTAGTTTTTTGAATATACATAAGTATTTTAAAATATATAACTCAAGCTAATTTTCTCTAAGTAGTATGTGTCTTTTAAACAATATTACAACAATGGTATTTAAATATTATATTTTATAATAGATTTAAGTATATTATAATAAATTTTTTAAATTACATAATCTTTTTAGTAAATATATTATAATGAATGTTATATTATTATATTTTAAATATATTATAATGAATCTTTTTAAGTATACATAAGTATTTTAAATTAATCTTTTTGTATGTTTTAACTTAATGTTTTAAGTTACAAAACGAACCATAAAGGTAAAAAGAAAACACATAAAACACAAAACAATCGTAGAGGTTGAACTCCGGTCATAAGCCGAGATGATATCTAGTATATATATATATATATATCAAAAGAATGGACGGTTAAATATAATATATCAAGATAAGCTTTTCTAATCCAATTAGACGAGAGATGCCCAAAAAATCATACTAACAGGTATGAGTATACATGTCAAATATTGTTTTTTTATTTTCTAAATGGAACGATCGACTATGGAACAGTGTTGATAGCACAGTAAATCTAAATTCTTAATATATGAGCTATAAAATCCTCACAAAAGTCATGTAATAGCAGTGGCGGAGCCAGTGACTTACCTAAAAATCTCAATATTTATGAAGTATGTTGGTCCTTTTTTATTTTTTGACACATATTATAAATTAGTTTTAGGTTAAAAAATTAGTACTGTTTTTTTTCTTCCTTAAAAGTAATTCCATCTAAAATCACCGACTAAATAACAATTTAAAAAAATAATATTTTATAAGACATGTCAAAAGTTGAAAAAAGCCTGACCACGTCGTAGACGGACCTTAAACTGATACAAGTTTTAAAATTTTTTTTTTTTGAAGTGTGGCCTTAAATACCATAGGTTTTACTCTGTGAACATGACCAAATGGCCCATTCCTTGTATGTTTTATAGCTTCCAATTGACATCATGCATGTATTTAGAAAATTCTTGTGATCAACTAGCCACTATAAAACAACTAATGTACAGCAAAAAAAGGTATCCATATACGCACCATCCATCAGTATCAAAACACATATTGGGGGGAACTGGTCGACTGACACGTCTTAGCCTGGATTATATAGATTTGGATTGCTACTAGTGTTTTCTTTTTCTTAAAGGTGGCTTGGAATCTTGAATAGTCTACGACTGTTTGTTTACACGGGAAGAATATGGATGATGTAAGATTTCATACGTCATCCTGCTTGCGATGACCCCTACCAACGAAGGCCAAGAGAGTTGACGAACGCTTTGTATGTGTGGGTAGTTAGGAATCTTAGGATGACAGTTGTAGAGGACTTACGGTTCTTTGGTCATACCATAATACTCCTAGTATATTAACTCTTCATAAATAAATACTAGATATACAAATTATTTAATATAGATTTGGGAGATTAGAGGATCTAGATCTACTGTGGTAAAATGTAAGGATTTATCTCCTTTTGCCCATGACGAATGATAAGTAGGGGATCGATTCGAAAGACAGACTTGATCCCTTGTTTTCTCTTTGTGTCCTCTTATGGACAGGGCACGAAAAACATATCAAAGTAAACTCAAATTTTTTACAAATCACTAGCTAAACCTATATATTAGCTGAGGCATGCGGTCCTGATCCTTTATCGGTCGAGTTATATTAGTCGGGGCCTATAGTTCCGGCTCCGGCCATGGATTATAAAATCTAGGGTTAAAAAACGTCATAACACAGTCGGACACGACATGCGTATGATATTTTCCGACAGACGATGGACACATCATGTGTCCTATAAAAATAGATATTAGACACTTTGTGGATATTGATTTGACACTTTTGGACACGCCATAAATGATTTATATTGGTTTGGAAAATCAAAATAAACTAAATGTGATACTAATTTATTTTCTTTTTAAACAAATCTAAGCATTATTATTAAAAGACTTGATCATTTTTTCATATTATTAATTTTATTTAATTAATAAATCAAGTATTTAAAAATAAGAACAATCACTTTGTTGAGTAGAGTGTTGTAAAATCTTATTTTAATGATATGTATGTGTTTTAGAGTAAAAACAAATGTACCGCAAAGTGGTACTTTCAAGTAGGTTTGAGAGATCAAACTCGAACAGGACGAGCCTAAACCAAGAAATGGTCGTTCACGTCCTGCTTCAATTATAAAGATGGAAAGGATTTGGGTAGGTCTTAGGGGAGGGAAGCAAAGAAGGTTGAGAAATATCAGTAGTGTGTGAAAAAGAATGGATTCTCCATAGGGGAATCGCTGATTCTGTAAGTTTTGGTTTCTTCAGACTGATTGTTTTTGTTATGTGTTTCTATCTTGTTTCGAATAGATGAGAATCATCTATTTATAGTTTGAAGAGGACACACTGGTATTCTCGTAAGTCGTGGAAGTTAGGAAGAGGTGGAGAAGTAATGATTGTGGAGATTGTTGTGGGTGGTTCCCAAAAAAGTAGGGGAGACCTGTCTGACCACTACTCCCCATCCTCTCAACTGCTCTGTAACCGCCTACTTCTTGTTATCTTCTTATTCGTGGGGGTTGTGCCACCACCCACGATGTCGTAGACCGTCATACCAATACCCCAATGAGAATCCCCCCATTTTGTATTTGATATCTCGTGGAAATAGTGGAGTTATAGGACACTATGGTTTTGATTAAGTCAAGTCAAGTCAAATGACTTGTTAAGTCAGTGAGGTAAGTTGTGCGACTCACTTGTTTGATAACCAGACTGATTAGTGTTGAGTCTGGGAATTTTAGTGGTCATGTACTTGTTTGAAAGTAACATGGCATATTTAATGGCTAAGTATTAGCTTAGAAGCGACTTATCGTAAGTCTGAGAGGCTTTTGAAGCCAAGTGTTATAAAGGGCTCTTCGAGCAAGGAGGTCTGCTAGAATTCATATAAGACTCAATGTAGGACCTTTATTGAGAAGAAAGACATATTTCTGAGGAAAGTAACTAGCAAAACCAACACTAGCTACTTAGCGCAAATAAGAAGGTGCTAACTCTCTTAACGTAAAAGGTTAGTGTGTTAATGTCTCAGGAGTAAGACCAACATGCACAACTTTTGGTAAAATATTCATTGTACTAGGGCTAGGAAGCTAGCGCCAAGGAGGTTTGAAGTTAGCACTTCAATTATATAGTTAGCACTGAGTTTTAACACAAATATATGTGTAGCTAAGACGCTAAACATGGCTAAGGATGCGCTAGACTTAGAAGCACATTGGTTTTTGCTAGAAATGTATCAGAGCTACGGCAAGGGCATCAGCACCAAGGGCATCTCAGCGTCAAGGGCGTCAGCCAAGAGTGAGGGCGTTAGCCACGCAAGGGCGTCATCCACAAGGGCGCTAGCCAAGGTCGCGAGATAGCCAAGGGGGTTAGCCACACAAGGGCGCTAGCCAAGGGAGTTATCCACATAAGGGCGCTATCCAAGGGCGTTACCGCAACAAAGGCGTTGGCCGTAAGGGCGTTAGCCACAATAAGGGCGTTAGCCACGAGCTAGGGCTTTTGTTGCTAAAATTGGGGTTAGCACTTTGGTGCTAGGGTTTAGGTGCCAAGCTGACCATACGTGGGCTAAGGCTTTATTAGGATAAAATGTGCTAGCCAAGACAATTTTAGGTTAGTTAGCACTTCTCAAGCGCTAGGGTTTAACGACATGAAAGTTAGCGCTTTTAGCGCTTATGTGGCTAATTGGTGCCAAAGCGGCGCTAAGTCAAATTGTTAGTGCTAACTTGGCACTGATAAGAGAGAATGCTAGGGTTAGCCTAGATGAGAGGTTCAATGCATTTTTTACGGCATTGCTTCTTTATTGTAGCGCATCCGAGAGGAGTGGGCATTATTTGTGGCTTATATTTAAGCAAAGTGTTGTGATAGCACATTTAAGCTCAGGGGAGAAATTTGAGACGAGTTTGTTGCGAAAAAAACGTTAAGCTAAAGTGTTGTTTTGGGGTTTAAGCATTAGCTATTCCCGAATTTGATGCGCACTCGAGACAAGTTCAAGGAATTCAATCGTGGAATTTTATGCGACTTGAGACTAGTTCGATACGGCATAAATATTGTGAGTATTAAGGAGGCTACGAGGCCAGTTTAGAATGTTTGTAGTTGTTCAGAGAAGACTCAAGTTTTCGCTACACTAGTGGGAAATCCATCTAGAAGCTTGAGACTTATTATGTAAAAATTATAGATCACATTGTTAGCATGGAATGCTTGTAGCCTTTTGTAGAAACTGCATCCTCGATTCGCTTGCGGAATATAAGGAGGAATACAATATTTTGTGTTTTGAGGTGAAGTCAGAAGTATGCGCACAAGTATGTGCGCATATAAAGTGTCCCCGTAACCCGTTTTTTAAGATCTAATGTATCCTCATAACCGTATTGTGTCGTAACTATGTTATGTGTCTGTTTCTGTGCAACATAGATTAAAACTATCTATTACCGGGGCCTACATCCGGAAGTTGAGCCTATAGATTATCCGGGGCCTTCGACCCCGATGTTTTGTTGGTCGGGTCAAATTAGCCGGAGTCCCCTTAAAATTCTTTTAGAAAATAATATTTGGTATTAAGGTTAGTCGTTTTCAATTAGAAAGTTAAGTTAGATTAAGAAATCTAATTATATTAGGAAATTTAGTCATGGAAAACCTAAGGTTAGTCGTGTTTAGGATTAATTGTGAAATTAGGGTTAGCTTTTTCCTAGGCCGTGACATAATCTCTATCGTCCAAATAATAAAATCTCGACCGTAGGTTTATTACTGAACGAACATATGTATACGACATAGATCTATGACTGAACGGATGGATATATATATGACTGAACGGACGGAAATATACCTTATAAAACGATCGATCCGTGTCATAGGATGACGATTTCGACGGACGGATATATAAGGCTACACAACCATCCTTTTTCTTCTTGCATCACAGTCTCCAGTAGCTTTTAGACCATTTGTTAGCTCAATAGCTCGAGATTCTAGGTAAACGCCAAAGCGAGTAGCATCCTTTGTTGGTAGAGTAGCTCATTCTATTGACATGAGGCCCTCTTACTCTTAAGAGGGGAAAAAATATATTTTAGAGAGAGAGAGCAAGCGTGAAGCTTACTTTCGTGAGAGTGTTGACTAAAGCCAAAACAAGATGAAGTGTTTTAGTCTGATATTTAATATGGAAGGCTTCGGCTTAAGGAGAATTCTCTTGGGATAGGGGTAGAGGAAGATAAAAGAAGATTTCACATAGTACTTTTGATCGAAAAAGAAATTTGATTTCTTTCGTACCCTTCGCTCGATGAGAAAATGGGTCAGATTCGAAAAAACTTGCCTCCATAAACCAGACAAAGAAAAGAGACTTTTTTATGCTATATCCTTAATTTATTTGTTCCTGTAGATTATACTTTCTAATGATCTGGTCTGTACCCTTAATTTCTAAGGGAGGGGTAAAGAAAAAAATCATTTTTCTTTTTCACCGAAAGATTTATTATGAAATGATTTGACTACTAGTAATATGTGACGTTCTCACGAAATCCCATACCCATGTGATATAATATAGATGAGGACTAGTTTCGGTCCGGGGCGCGACATAATCAATACCATCCAAAATACTAAAATCTCAGCCGCATAATTTAAGGTTGAGCCGGAACATGATCTCTGCCGTCAATGTGTTTTGAGAATAAAAATAAACGCTTAGATTTGTCCCAAAGACAAAACTATCTAATCGGACGACCCCGATCGTCCACGGTCTATTTTCAAGGGTCGGATTTGTCCCAAAGACAAAGGTCGGGTCTATTTATATTATAAATAGAAGCCAATAGGCACGAATTTTAAACATGTTTAAGGACAATCTTTAAGGGTGAGGAATATCTATATATGCACCCATTATGGCAAATTCATATGGCAAAATGGCAAATTGATTTGCCACTTTGCCATACGAGGTAGAGACTTTACCGAGCGGTAGAGTCTTGCCCGCTCGGTTGAGACTCGATTGCGCGGTTAAGTATATGTCGCTGGTGACATGTCCTTGGTCGCTCGGTGAAATGTATGTGTCTCAGTATTTTATCATCTAATGTTCCAAAATCCATCCCCTATAAATATTTAATTTCAACCTCATTTCAACTCACATCTTCTCAATTTATCACTCATATTTCTTCTAATCTAAAACAAAATTCACCAATTTTGATTCACGCCTTCTCTATACTTCACCGTTTTCTAATTTTCTATAATATGGCTTTTCAATCTCAATCTCAACCTCAATCTCAAAAGAATAACAAAGTTCGGGATGGAAAATTTACCGTAGCCGAAGATGAATGCATTTGTAAAAATTATTATTTTTTTACACAAAGTAATATCAATGGTGCATAACAACAAAGTAACACCATGTGGGAAAACATATTTCAGAAATATCAAGAACAAATAATGAACATCAATAACCGTGATGCAGTTGGGTTGCCAGGTCGCTTCATTGTAATCAATGCCCAATTAGCCTTATTTGATGTTGAGGTAATGCAAGCCAATCAAAACTGAAAGAGTGGTGAAACCGATGTTGATGTGGTAAGAACAATTATAAAATATGTCCAATTATAATTTTTTTATTATTATTTCTTTGTGATTTTTAATAAATTTGTTTTTGTAAATTACAGGAAAGAAATGTCATCAGATTGGCACCAGAAACGCGGAAAAAAATTCTAATACAAAAATTCGTTACAATGTCTTAAAAGTATTGCCCAAATATAATCCAATCTTTTTAGCAAATAACAGGAAGTACCTGAAAGATCACCACACACTTCTTCTCCTTCTACACCAAATTCACAACCATCTCAAACCGATTCACCAAATTTATTTTCTTCACGAGATACCACAACAAACCAAATGCCAACTTAAATTTCAATGATGCTAATAAGAGAAAATAATTAGGGAGAAATGCGGCAAGACTGGCGAGAAAATTAATTCAAGAAAGAAGATCTGAGGGTTTTAACATGGGAGAGTTAATGGATCATCAACGGACAACCGAAAAAACAAAAGGCAATTACCTAAAATTTATGAATAATGGGATGAAAAGAAGTTGTCTTTCTCAAGAAAAATTTATGATATACTATGACAAGCATAAGATTCTTAAGGGCGGACACCACATCAACGAACAATCAACAAAAATATATATATAAAATGGATTGTAACAGGCTAAAAGAAGATATGGAAGGACAAAAAAACAAACAAAACTTTCGTCAAACATTTGCATCTAACAACCCAATTGACGACGATGATGATGAAGATCATGATCATGATAAAGATGGTAATCTAGAACTTTTTAATTAGTTAGTGTATTAGTTTTACTTGTTTTGAACTCTAAATCAATATTTAATTATAAGATGTAACATTTAGTTAGTTATTTTGTTAATTAAGATGTAATAGTTATTTTAATTTAAATCAACATTAATTTTTTCATTATTTGAATTTCGCATTACATTACATAAAAAAATTTAAAAACAAATTAATACAATGGTGCACAAATTTTTGATCAACTCATTCATCGAGATTTGATCGAATTAGGTTAACTCCTTATAGAAAAGGGTCGAATTTGGTCATCTCCTTAGAATGTCGAAATGAGCTTCATAGATGAAATTGGATCATTTTCATCTTTTCCTCTCGAGATATCATTATAACTTCAGCATCAGTTTCACGTCGCATTCGAAATCGATTGACATTAGCGGTTAAAGCCTTAAATTTTCATTAACTTTACTGCTTATTCTTACGTATAGACAAAACAACCCAAATTTATTATGGTATTCGGGTTACCGGTGTCAATGCAGAATTTTTCAGGAATGTTCTTCCAATAACTCATACTCATTAAACCATTTTGTCGTTGTTCTGCACCCCTCTTCAGATAGTAAATTACACAGTTCTGCAAAAAGATAAATTTTCACAAAAGTAGACTCAGGGTCAACCATTTTTCAGGAAAGTGAGTTATAAAAGAGATTATAGTGCGAGTAACAAAGAGAAGGTGTGATTTTGAAAGGGATTGATGGGTATGGACTACTACTATTTTGGTTAAGTCAGGACAATAACCTACTAAATTAGTGAGTAAATTTGCTAAGTTCACTAAGTGGTTAAGTAGACTGATCAGTGTTAAGTCTAGTGAAAATAGTAAGTATGGTAGTGACTAAAATTTCAGTATGTCTAGGAGTAGACTATATTGATATGATTTGAGCGTTGAGTTTTGATGATGTTGTAAACATATCCTTGGCGTTCAGTTATGCTGAAAGGCTATGAGTGATGAGCTATAAGCAAAAGGATGTTGGCATGAGTCTTATGTCAAAAATTTTGTATGGATGTTTACTACAACATACTAAAAGGGCGCATTAATCGGATAAACGAGCTAAGAGTTATGGCCGAAACACTGAGCGATGCCATGTCTGAAAACTGTTAGAATTTTCTAGGATACTTCCTGAATTTTTACTGTTGGATCGTTTTGATGCCCTAGATGAGCTCAAGACCCATATTTTCTCTTTCAACGGCATACAAATTTCTTTTCTAATTTGAACCATATTTTCTCTTTTCACGTCGTAGGAATTTCTTTTCTAATAAATATAGAGGGGTCAATCATCAAAAACATACATTGTATGAAGATTCTACAACTTTTTTCCTAACCGCTATATTTTTGAAACTTTTATGATGAAAATTGGTGAAATTCCCACAAGTTAACATGTATAAATTTATTTATTCAGTCGTCTCAAGACATGAAGATATTAACGCAAGCTCATAAAAGGCATTAGAAGAAAGGTATGGTTCCATCATAATGGCAACACCACGCATAAAATGTTTAATTCAAGGAAGATATCTACGAAATATAAAATTACGAAAGAAAAACTACGACAAAGTAACTATGTTGAATTCAATCATAAGACTGGGAATCCGAATCAGAGTCGTATTCGTCATCGCCCTCTTCATCAGAATCATGTTCTTCTTCTTCTTCCAAGTCTTCCTCAGAATCTTCTTCAGGGTCCTCTATTTCAGATTTTTCTCTTGGACCTTCATCAGGGTCTTCCTCTGGGTCTTCTTCAGGATCCTCATCATCTGCAGGGTCAATAGAACCCATCTTCTTGTCGTAATAAGCATCCTCAGCATATTTAATTTCAAGATCAGCTTGAACAAGTTGCTCCAATCCCGTGTTTGGAGAAAATGACTCGGGTTCATGTCCTATGGGATCTCAGTCAGAAGAGTAATCATCTGCATCAAAATTTGAAGCCATATCATCATCACGCACACCTCTCTCTAGTCGTTATGTTTTTTCAATCCTCACGTTCATTGGAGAATATTTCTCCTATCGGTAAATCCGGAGTTCTTCGTCCTCGGTCTTCTTCCCCTCCAATTCCTCTTGACGCCTAGATTCCTCCTCAGTATTAATTACGAATGTAAGATCTACATCACACTTATAACTACTTTCAGATGATTAAGAGGCATACGATGTACAAGTCTTGTAGCTTTACCCAAGGAACTATTGATTTTAGATATTACTTCTTGAGGATAAGTCACCTTCACTCTTTTATTTCTACGGCACTTTCTTATTCCAGGAGTCTGAACTGTCATGATATGTTCAAAACACAAACGACAAGATGATGATTACGATATCGACCAGCAAAAAGAGCACATATAAAAAAAAAATTACCAAAAGTTTTAGTTTACTTGGTTGAGCTTGTTTGTATTGGTACTTCTATGATGAGAGAATCGCTTCACCTATAAAGAACAATAATGAAGCTAGGGTTTGCTTAAAATAAAAATGTAGTATTCTCAATATTATCAAGATATGCATGCTTATAAATATGTATATAGCATATGAGTGAAACTAGGAAACCCTAGTTTTACCCTAGTCAAACAGGGATCACGTCATTGACGATGGAAAAGAAGTAAAAGAGATGTGAGCATTAACTCACGTAAAATATGAAACGAAGCTAACCATATCTTGCACGCTCTCCATGCAAATGACCATGGCATGAATGTTGGTATTTATTAACCCCAACTAGGGTTAATACTAAGGGACGTATATCCTAGTCCTAGGAAAAAAAAAAGCTAAGTACATTTTCTTCTATCCTTGATATTCGATTTTATATAATTGTTAGAGGCATATTGTCACCATCTAGTGCTTACTGCGAAACATCATTGTTCCTCACTAAGCAGGGGACTTAATGTTGATGGTGGGTTTTCTAATAGGCTAAAATTGTAAAGTCACAATCTACTCAGCAATATGAACATATAAATATTTGCGTATATTTCTGGCTTTATATCAAGATAATGAGTATTGCACTTCTACGTATATTCTACAAGGGAATTAAAAAAATATAGTCTCTGTAAATAGATATAGGTGTTCTACGTTGATCTGGTAGCCTCCCTAAATATATATAATATTTACGCCATGACGAGCTGGTCTCAAGTCACATAAAATCCCATGGCTAAATGCCTTGAACTCGTCTCGGATGTGCATCAATGATTGAACAGAAATCAATCTGCTATTATACATAAGAAAGTTTCATGCATGTATGACCGACCCCGAGGGCGCACTTTAACTAAATGTCGGGACCTCAAAAAAATGCTAACAACCTCGAAAGATAAGGCCAAAAAATAATACTAGCAGTGCCATCCCATGACACTTACGGAAATAACAGCGCCATCCTATGGTGATGCGAACTATCAGTGCCAGCCTATGGCACTCGCGAACTATCAACGCCATCATATGGTGCTGCGAACTATCAGTGCCATCCTATGGCACTCGCGAACTATCAACGCCGGCATATGGCATTGTGAACTATCAGTGCCAACCTATTGCACTCACGAAATATCAATGCCAACTTGTGGCGCTGCAAATATTATCAGTTCCATCCTATGGCACTTGCGAATTATCAGCGCCACCTTATGGCGCTCAAATATTAGTGCTATCCTATGTATTTCAAGCTAAGTAGTGCCAGCCTATAGCGTTAATGATGTTAACCTACGTTGGTGCTAGCTCTGGCCTAATGCTAGCGCATTCTTTTTCCTTGAGGACTTTCGCATGATCATGATTCTAAACACTACTAAATTTACACTATGATACTTCTAAGCTAGTACATGATTATTAAACTTACAATTTTACTAAATTTAGCACTGGATAGTCTATTTAAACAATTTAGTGAACTAAGCAGCTTGCCTCACTAATATTAGTAGGTCCTTGACCTGACTTGACCAAAATAGTAGCAGTCTATGACTCCACTATTTTCTATGAGATATCAAATACAATACATGGGGGTATTCTCGTTGGGGTATTGGTCTGGCGGTCTACAACATTATCTTTTGTGGCAACACATCCACGACAAGAAGGTAATAAGTAGTGGGATGGTTAAAAGAGTAGTTGAGAGGATGAGGAGTAGTGGTCATACATTCCCCCTGACTTATTGGACATGTGATGTGATTATAGACAAGTGGTAAGAAATTCGTTGCATAGACTTGTGAAGATTGATTTTAAACCTATTTATAATACAAACTAGCAAAATAATAAAAGTTGATAATAATATTGAGAAATACTTGGACTCAGGATTCCACCATTTTTCATATTCCTGTGATATTCATACATTAATTCTAGACAATTATAGCTCGTATAATAAAAGTGTTGACTCTGATTCTTTGCCAAAAGTAGATTTTTAAAACATTGAATGTAAATCCTAAGCATGGACCATCAAAACACTAAGCATGATCCATCAAATTAAATGATAGTCAATTAAGAAAAATCATAAATCAATTAAAATTAAAGCAAAAAGTCATAAAAGAATTAATTATGATTACCACAATCATGAAATATGGCTTCCTCCATTATCCCAGTGTTGGGGTTTAGCTCATCATCGTAAAAAAAAAAGAAAAAAATACAGAAGAAGTCAATTTATTCATGGTTTTGTAAAAGGATTACAATAAAGCACTGACCATTTCCGTGGCAGAAAGATTAGGAATCTTTAATGAATAAACGACTTCTTTCTACAGCAGTTAAAGAACCGCATAACCTTGGTGTCTAAATACCCAGAACTTGTTGCTGCTACTGTTCACCAAACTGTTGCCAAAGTTGTTAAATATAAGAGTATAGGCCATGATTTCTTCATCTTCTTCTTTCTTCTTCACGAACTGATTTTTGGAGAATTTCTCTATCTCTGACTCTGGCCAAGCCAGCCCTCCCAAACTCTTCTCTTTGGATCCCTTTTAATATTAAACACTCCAAATCTTCTCATGAATCTTTTCTTTAATGCAAATATCTCTTGGCGGGGATTTTGTTCTCTCTCGATCTGATTTTATTTCGGTAATTTATTTTGTTTCGTTTTTCCTTTATTCAAACTAGTTGTTTCCTTGTTTGTCTAGTTATCTCATATACTCTCGATTATTACAGAAACAAAATCATGTAAGCTTAGAAAGAAAAATCACTAAGTTTTCAAATATTTTCTTCCACCTATTTTTGACGAGGAGAATATTTCAGTAGAGATTTTTTTGATCTTTCGTGTAGGATTGATGTAGACATCCCTCTTAATAAGAAAATAATATATTTCTATCTTATCTGTTGAAATCAATCCCAAAATTCACGTTACCAAACTCACTGTTCGAGAAGAGGAAAACTCCCGCCCAAATCTTGTTTTGAATTCAAAAGCTTGGGGTGCCTTAATAAAAGAGTTGGGTGCCTTTAACACTTTTTGTGGGGGTTCCTTTATCACTTTTTCAGCCCAATTTTCCATAATCGTTTATTCTTCAAAAATACCTAAAAAAATTAAAAATAATTATTATTAATACGAAAATTGAGTAAAAGCAATATAAATATGATCTCAAATAAGACACAAAATTGTGTCTATCAACATGACTCCACTATAATCTCCACGATCATCACTTCTCCATCTCTTCGTAACTTCCACCACTTACAAGAAACCAATGTGTTCATTACAAGACTATAAATAGATGGCTTCATCTATTCGGCGGAAAGAAAAGAGATCTATCACTATTGCAAATCTTCACGTAGGCCAAAGTTGATCACCGTGTCCATAGGCCTTTAGCCATGAACTTTTTTCACTACAAAAGTGTGGTATGAGGTGGCGTGACAACTGGGTATCTTTATGGCTACATAAATTTTGAGTGACTACTACACATGATTTACCATGGCCATATCCATATAACCTTGTCTATATGATACACATTTTATTTTACGTTGTTAAGCATTTTCCCTATCACCATGGCCATAAGATCCTTATAAACACACAATTTGATTTTAACATGACTAGAGTTTACCTTAAAGCCACATGGATTTTATTTTAACCATGGCCTTCGTTATCAATCAGACACGTAAAATTCGTATTGACATGGCAAATTCATAAGTTATGGTTACTTCAAATGTGTAGCATCGTGGCTAAAAACTTACTGAAGACACATCAAATGTTTTTAATGTAGCTATTTTTTATCTTTTGGACACAAGGGATCAGGTAAACCATGGCGCTAAAATTTTTTAAGTCACACAAAATGATTTGAATGTGGCTAATATTTAGCCTCTAGCGACCCAAAAATTATAAATTTCATAGATTTATTCATTCTTTGGCCATGGTTTCAAATCTAAATAGTGGTCGTATTTTATATACAACCATGAAAAGGCAGTATTTTTTTCAAAGTTCATAATATAAATAAAACAAAGTTACATAGATATTGGTAAATTGTTGGGTGCCCTTATCTCAGTAAATAGAGATGGGATATTGGTCTCCCTCAACAATTCACACTCTTTTGAGCCCTCGTTAGTTTTGCCCTGTTCTTACTAGATTTTACATCTGAAATTAAGGCAGATAGGATGAAAAGGGGCATTAAACTCCATTGTTTTTTATTGGCTCCCTCTTTCCTGGCTTTTTTTGCTAAGATATCTGCTACCTTATTTGAATTTCTATTACAAAAAAGAAAACCCATGAATTCTGGTGTTGTCGTAAGTGTTTTCTGGGTTTCTGCTACTATTGCTTGATTCCTCCATTGTATCGACCAGTTCCCCCATTTTGCATACTCCATTAGTCTTTGGCAGTCTCCTTCTAGCCAGAATGACTTCATATCCATGTTTGTTGCCCATTTTGCTGCCTCCAGCATGGTTAATGCCTCTGCTTCTTCTGGGATCGCGACGAAGAAACTTCCTAATCTGGCTTAGACAGTTGTTCTTGTGTCATTACGAATGATTATACCATATCCTGCTAATGATTTATCATCAATCCAAGAAGCATCAAAGTTTATTTTGAGTTTTCTGGGTGCAGGAGCTATCCATACTGAGTGAGATGTAATTTTTTCATTTTCTATTTTGTTTATTTCAGTTGTTTCCTTCCCTGTTGTATTATGCCAATAGTTTAAGTTTCTCTGTATTGCTATTGCTAATTTTAAACTATCTCTTTGCTTTCCTTAAAATATTCTTAAGCATATTTCTTTCCAAATCATCCAGTATTTTATTGCTAATATTTCAACCAATTTGGTCTCTAGGTTTCCATTAATCCACTTATGATAGAGTTCTAAGAATGAGGAGTTATTGTTGGTTTTAAAATTTATCCCTGCATTTGGGGGCAGCATCCATACAGAGTTAGCATAAGAACACTAAAAAAATAGATGGTTAAGGGATTCACAAGGATTTTTACAGAAAACACAGTGCATATCTATATCTTTATTGTACTGTCCTAGTTTTTTCCTACTATGTAAAGCATTATTGATGCATTTCCATAGAATTTTTTTTATTCTTTGGGTGATTTTCAGTTTCCAGGAAGCTTTCCAGAAGGCAGAAGTTTTATTATTAACAACTATACTCTCACCATGTTGAAGTTTGTCATATAAAGATTTAACCTAAAAATACCATTTTGAGTTAGCTTCTATCTAGAATGTCTGTTTTCCAGTTGTTATTAATATCAGTATATAAAGGGATCTCTAATATTTCTTTGAGATTCCATTAGGAAAGTTATTTCTAACTTTTTCAGAATTCCACTTCTTAGTGTTTGAGTCTATTAATTTAGACACAAGTGTTAAAGGGTTTAATTTACCTCCACAAAGGTCTGACAAAGATGATTCCATGTTTGGGATCCATTTATCATCCCAGATATCTATTTGTGTACCTTCTCCTATTTCCCAACAACTAAATTTTTTTATTAAAGAGATTCCTTGCATAATATTTTTCCAAATCCAGGTTGCATTATAATATTTCTTAACATGTAGAGAAGATATGTTCCTATAATATTTATTTTTTAAGATAGTTTCCCGCATAGTGTCTCAGAAACCAGTTTCCATGCTAGTTTTGCAATCATTGCTGATTCTTTTATATGCTTCTTTGAAACCTAACCCCCCTAGTTCGATTGGTTTACAACAAAAGTCCCAAGCTTTCATATATGCCCCTTTACTATTGTTATCTTTTCCCCACCAAAAGTCCGTTTGTATTGTATTTATTCTTTTAGTTGTTGTTTTTTTAGTAAAAAACGTCCATATGATAAACAGGCATACTAGACAAGATGGATTTATTCAGAATTAATTTACTTGCTTGAACTAGGGTTTTTCCTTGCCATTCCTGGATTCTTTTGTCCATCTTTTGTACAATTGAGTCAAAAAAAAATAATCTTGGATTTATCAATGAACATAGGTGCTCCTAGGTATGTATCATTCAAGTTTATTTTTTGAATTTTGAGGATTTTCATCATGATCCGTTGATGTTTAAAATGAATTTTCTTGCTGAAGAAAAATCCTGATTTTTTAAAGTTTATTAACTGCCGAGATGCATTACTGAATCGATTTATTATTGTAAGTATATTTTTACAGTTAACTAAACCTGTGTAACACCCGCAATTTTCGCATGACGCTTTCCTAAGCTTATAAAGCTTACTCAGATATGCATTAGGATGTAAATGCCTTGACCTCGAATTATTGTGTGAAGACCCTATTACGCATGATGCATGATTGAGAATGCATCACTGACCCTATGTGGAGTACCCGAGGATGCATCATAGTGCAAAGGCACTATTATGCCGTGATGCATTATTGAGAATGCATCATTAAGCTAACGTTGCGTAAGTGAGAATGCATTATTGTTCCAATGCACTATTATGCCGTGATGCATGATTGAGAATGCATCACCGACCAAAGTTGCGTACCGAGAATGTATTATAGTGCCAATGCACTACTATGCCTTGATGCATTATTGAGAATGCATCACTGAGCCAATGTTGCTACCCGAAAAGACATCAAAGTGTTAATGCACTATTATGCCGTGATGCATGATTAATTACATCACTAAGCTAATGTTGCGTAAGTGAGAATGCATTATAGTGCCAATGCACTATTATGTCGTGATGCATGATTCAGTGCATCACTAAGCTAATGTTGCGTAAGTGAGAATGCATTATAGTGCCAATGCACTATTATGCCGTGATGCATGATTCAATGCATCACTAAGCTAATGTTGCGTAAGTGAGAATGCAGTATAGTGCCAATGCACTATTATGCCGTGATGCATGATTCAATGCATCACTAAGCTAATGTTGCATAAGTGAGAATGCATTATAGTGCTAATGCACTATTATGCCGTGATGCATGATTGAGAATGCATCACCGAACCAAAGTTGCGTACTGAGAATGCATTATAGTGCCAATGCACTATTATGTCGTGATGCATTATTGAGAATGCATCATTGAGCCAATGTTGCTACCCGAGAAGGCATCATAGTGTTAATACACTATTATGCCGTGATACATTATTGAGAATGCATCACTATAAAGTGAAGTAGATGAATGTCACATATCCTCCTTATATCCACTTATATAAATGCAAATAAAACATATATAGGGAGGAGGTGTTGGTTAAAATCGATGATGCTTAACTTGGATTTTCAGAAAACGGATTTGCCTTCGCAATGCTAACTAGAAAGCGGAATTGCCTTGACACGCCAACTAGATGGCGTAATTTCCTTGACGCGCCAACCAGATGGCTGAATTTCCTTGACGTGCCAACCAGATGGTGGAATTGCCTTGAGGCGCCAACCAGTTAGCGAATTAGCCTAGAGGCGCCAACCAGTTAGAGGATTTGCCTAGGAGGCGCCAACCAGTTGGCGTTTTTTCCTAAGTACAGTCGATGGATGTCACTTTCCTTTCTTTTATTTATTTGTAAAAATACGAATAAAACATATATAGGAAGGAAGCTTTGTTTGAATGTGCCTGAGCGGTAATGCACATATATAAATGCGATGTGGCCTATACGTTGGAGCATACTTGATGCATAAGCATCAATATGCTTATATCTTAAGCGATAAAGCTTGAATGTGCATGAGCGGTAATGCACATATATATGCGAAGTGGCATATGCGTTGGAGCATACTTGATGGATAAGCATCAATATGTTTGTAACTTAACCGATGAAGCTTGATTGTGCATGAGCGGTGATGCACATATATATAAATGTGATGCGGCCTATATGTTGGATCATACTTGATGCTTAAGCATCAATATGCTTGTATCTTATCCCATAAAGTTTGAATTATGCGAAAGCATCTTTCAATCTTGTTATGTACTCGAGAACGCATATTTACGTAGTAAATAACAATAGTTATGCACAAGCTAGTGCATACCTTGCGAAAGTCCTTTGGACTATACGTCCTAGGCTTTGCTTGGCCTTTGTCCTTGCGATGAAGTGGGAATTGATGTTGGCTTTGCCTTAATAGGCTTAAGTTGCTTGTTTCTTTCGAATTAACACTTTGTTGAACTACGAGCATGCTTGATCCCTTCAAGGTACGGGTTGGGTACGTAGGCAGCCGAAATGCAATGCATTGAGGTACAGCACCTTGTCGCTCATATCATCTAATTTAGAGGTGATTGCGACATTATGGTAACTCGTATCATCTGGCTTGGCAATGCTAAGTCAAGAGATGATTGTTGCCACACTTGATGAGGTAGCAATTCCATTCTATGGATTGTTCATACTTCCTAGCAACCGTTACAGCATGAAATGGCATGTTCCTGGATGTTGCACTCTTGGCAAGAACAAGATCAGTGCAGATTCCAGCGTATGATCGAAGCAAAATTAATGAAGCGAAAACTTAGGCTTGAAATGACCTAGGTGCTAGTCCAAGGCATGAGTTAGGCATGGACAAGGATTATAATTATGTGATGCTTGACAAAGGCATTCACCATTGGCTTTAATGGCCTTAAACCCTTTGCAGAACAAGGGTGAGTTGGAACGATATGAAAACTACGTTCCGAGTATCATGCATGCAAATGCTTGGAAAGGAAAAATCTACCTACATTTTCCAGCGAGAAGTTAAGCTTTAAATTCCGGTTTCTATCTTTAAATGCGCATCGGGGAGTTCTGGCCTGCCAAGCGCAACGCGCCGGAGGCGGAATTTTCTGGTCCGTGACAGATGGTATCAGAGCAAGTTCCGAGAAAATACTAGGGACTGTGAGTTTTGGACTCGCATTGAGTATTTTTTTAATATGACTACAAAGTTTTCCTTCAAAGGAAATAGAAAGGGTTGGAAGAGTAGGCCAATTGTTGTGCGAAAATAGAATGGATAAATAAGGCCAAGTGCTTATACAAAAAGAAATTGTAACTTACTAGTTACTCCGCTAAGATTTGGATGAGCTTGACCTAGTTCTGTGAGTTTGCCAGAAAACCCGTTTGGAACGGTGGCTGGTATCCGACTACCCTTGGCACTAGGAATGATCACCCCACACCCGTCGCTGGAACGGTGTGCGTTGTCAAGTTGGCTAGCTCCCACTTACGAGTGGAAGATCGTTAGGGACGATGGCTTGCATCTGACTGCATTGGCATTAGAGTTTGGTCCTCACAGTACTACGCTAGGAACTTCTTATCAATTTGCGATGACTCTTTTCAACCTATGTAAACTTTGGGGATTCTTAAGTGTATGGAATGGGACGTCCACTTGAGATCTCATGTTGAGTAAATCCTTTTGCATTCTTGAGCATGTGGTGTGGGACACATGTTTTGGGATCCAAATTGATTTTCTTAGTAGAGTTGTAAAACCTTTTCTGATACTCGAGCATACTGTATGGGACGTATGTTTGGAAGGTCTAAATCGGCGTTTACGACAACTACAAACCCTATTAGGATTCCGGAATATACGGAATGTGATGCATATTCCGAAGGTTCTAATTTGTGTTCATTAACAAACATTATACCCTTGCAGGATTTCTGTGCATCATGGAATGAGACATATGCATAGAAAACCTTAATCGATGAAGCTTGTCCATAATAGTTTTTGAGTTAAATTTCGGGGACGAAATTCTTTGAAGGTAGTAAGAATGTAACACCCGCAATTTTCGTATGACGCTTACTTAGGGATGCGTCATGGCATGGGATAAAGCTTCATTTGAATCTTATAAAGCTTACTCAGATATGCATTAGGGTGTAGATTCCTTGACCTTGAATTATTATGTTAAGGCCCTATTAAGCGTGATGCATGATTGAGAATGCATCACTGGCCCTATGTGGAGTACCCGAAGATGCATCATTGTGAAAAGGGACTATTATGCCGTGATGCATTATTGAGAATGCATCACTAAGCTAATGTTGCGTAAGTGAGAATGCATTATAGTGTCAATGCACTATTATACCGTGATGCATGATTGAGAATGCATCACCGAACCAAAGTTGCGTACCGAGAATTCATTATAGTGCCAATGCACTATTATGCCATGATGCATTATTGAGAATGCATCACTGACCCAATATTGCTACCCGAGATGGCATCATAGTGCTAATGCACTATTATTCCGTGATCCATGATTCAATGCATCACTAAGCTAATGTTGCGTAAGTAAGAATGCATTATAGTGCCAATGCACTATTATGCCGTGATGCATGATTCAATGCATCACTAAGCTAATATTGCATAAGTGAGAATGCATTATAGTGCTAATGCACTATTTGCTGTGATGCATGATTGAGAATGCATCACCAAACCAAAGTTGCGTACCGAGAATGCATTATAGTGCCAATGCACTATTATGTCGTGATGCATTATTGAGAATGCATCATTGAGCCAATGTTGCTACCCGAGAAGGCATCATAGTGTTAATGCACTATTATGCCGTGATACATTATTGAGAATGCATCACTGACCAATGTTGTGTATTCGAGGATGCATCATAGTGCTAATGCACTATTATGCCTTGATGCATTATTGAAAATGCATCACTGACCAATATTGTGCATCCGCGAGAACATCATAGTGCTAATGCACTATTATACCGTGATGCATGATTGAGAATGCATCACTAGGAAGTGCAGTAGATGAATGTCACATATCCTCCATATATCCACTTGTATCAATGCAAATAAAACATATATAGGGAGGAGGTGTTGGTTGAAAATCGATGATGCTTAACTTGGCTTTTCAGAAAGCTGATTTGCCTTGGCAATGCTAACTAGAAAGTGGAATTGCCTTGACGCGTCAACTAGATGGCGGAATTGCATTGATGCGCCAACTAGATGGCGGAATTTCCTTGACGTGCCAACCAGATAGAGGAATTGCCTAGGAGGCGCCAACCAGTTGGCGTTTTTGCCTAAGTGCAGTCGGTGGATGTCACTTTCTTTTCTTTTATTTATTTTTAAAAATGTGAATAAAGCATATATAGGGAGGGAGCTTTGTTTGAATGTGCATGAACGGTAATGCACATATATAAATGCGATGTGTCCTAGACGTTGGAGTATACTTGATGCATAAGCATCAATATACTTACAGCTTAAACGATAAAGTTTGAATGTGCATGAGCGGTAATGCACATATATATGCGAAGTGGCCTATGCGTTGGAGCATACTTGATGCATAAGCATCAATATGTTTGTAGCTTAACGGATGAAGCTTGATTGTGCATGAGCGTTGATGCATATATATATATATATATATATAAATGCGTTGTGGCATATACGTTGGAGCATAGTTGATGCTTAAGCATCAATATGCTTGTATCTGAGTCCATAAAGCTTGAATTATGTGAAAACATCATTCAATCGTGTTGCTTACTCGAGAACGCATATTTGCGTAGTAAATAGCAATAGTTATACACAAACTAGTGCATACATTGCGAAAGTCCTTCGGCCTATACGGCCTAGGCTTTGCTTGGCATTTGGCCTTATGATGAAGTGGGAATTGATGCTGGCTTTGCCCTAATAGGCTTAAGTTACTTGTTCCTTTCGAATTAACACTTTATTGAACTACGGGCATGCTTGATCCCTTCAAGGTACGGGTTGGATGCGTAGGCAGCCGCAATGCAATGCATTAAGGTGCAGCACCTTGTCGCTCATATCACCTTGTCGCTAAGTCAAGAGATGATTGTTGACACACTTGATGAGGTAGTCCAAGGCATGAGTTAGGCCTGGACAAGGATTATAATTATGTGATGCTTGTCAAAGGCATTCACCATTGGCTTTAATGGCCTTCCACCCTCTGCAGAACAAGGGTGAGTTGTAACGATATGGAAACTACGTTTCGAGTATCATGCATGCAAAACATGCTTGGAATGGAAAAATATACCTTCATTTTCCAGCGAGAAGTTAAGCTTTAAGGTACGGTTTATATCTTTAAATCGCGCATCATGGGCCTGCCCAGCGCAACACAGCGGAGGCAGAATTTTCCGGTCCGTGACAAACTGCCTTAGAGAACAGTAGGCAATCATCTGCAAAGAACAGATGAGATACAGGTTGGCAATGCCTTTCAATTTTAATTCCTTGGATTTTTTTAAGTTTTTCATTTTATCTAAGAAGTAAAGAAAAATCCTTCATACAAATGAGAAAAAGGTAAGGAGATAGATGATTTCCTTGCCTCAAACCTCTAGATGGTACAAAGTATTTTCCAGGAGTACCATTTAAAAGGACAACAATAGATGCAAAGGAAAGGCACTAAGATATGATCTAACACCAATCTTTGTGGAAACCAAAAGCTAGCATAACCTTATTTATGAAATCCTAGCTTACCCTATCGAAGGCCTTAGGCATGTCTATCTTAATCCCCATTCTACCATTTTTTGTGTTCATTTTTTCTAAGGTATTGATGATTTCATGAGCAACTATAATGTTGTCTGAAATTTATTTAGAGGATTGGAAGGCTGACTGAAATAGAAATATTAATTTACTGAGATGTATTTTTAATCTATTGGCCAAAACTTTTGATAAAATTTTGTAAGGGGTATTGCACAAGCCTATTGGTACGAAGTCACTAGGAGATTTGGATGTTTTATCTTTTGGATTAGAAACAAAAAGGTTTTGTTTAGGTTTGGATTTAAGGTTTCTAAAGATTTCCTGAATAATCTAGACTATTTGAGGAACTATTAGGTCCTAATTATGCTTAAAGAAGCTGACTGGAAAGCCATCAGGCCCTGGTAATTTGTTAGGATTCATGGTTCTAACCACATTCCATATTTCATCAGCATTAGGAATGGCTATAAGTTTTTCGTTATCTTGATCAATTAAGATTTTAGGAACTAGATTCAGAATGTCCTTGTCTTGTTGGATAGGAGTACTAGTGAAGAGATGGTTAAAATAGTTTTTAAGTTCCTCAGCTATTAGAGGCTTCTGAGTTAGTACCCTCAAACTGGAAATATTTTCCAGTTTAACTGGACTATGATCTGAACCTATATGAATCAAGTGGGTCAAGGTTGATTCAGGATTCACCACCATCCATTTATCATTTATGTAAGCTTTATCAAGTCTTTCTTGAATGTTTTTGGTTTCCTCTCTATGATGATTCCATGTAAAGGGATGTCATGTGAATCCTAGGTCCATAAGCCCACCCTTGTCTAGTAGTCTTTTAAAAGGTTCAGCTTCTAGACCATTAAAAGGCAAGCCTCCTTGCTTTTCATTTTGATCCAAGATTTGGTTATAGTATCCTATCACTAACTAAGTTATGTCATTTTGTCTAACTTTCATTACAATGTCTTCCAAAAATTTCTAACTTTGAAATTTTTATGATTTGTATGGGTTTCCATAGAAGGCTATAAGAAGTTATTGTTTTTCTTGGAAGTTTAATTTTATTAGGACATTAATCATGTTGTTATCCCAATGTACTATTTAAAAATGGAACCCATCTATCCAAGATAAGGCTAGGCCCCCAGCTTTTTCTATTGGGTCCACCATATGAGTATTGGGGAAGTCAGATAAAAATCTTTTTAGTAATGGTTCTTGAGATTTTGTTTCAGATAAAAAAAGGACATCTGGTTTTTCATTATTTATTCTGTGATTTAGATGTTGTTGGGTTTTTTTGTTTTTATATCCTCGAGCATTCTATGCTATAATTTTCATGTTAGTTGTTTTTAATGAGTTGTAGTGTGTAGTGGTTTAAAGATATAAGATAATGAAAAACAGGTAAAGGCCTAAGGAAATTTGTCTAACAATGTATCTAAGCAGTACTTACAGGAATAAATTTGTGTTTACAGAATTAAAGCTTGCAATCTCAGTTTGAAACCTAAGATGGTGATTAAATCCAATTCCAGCTATACGGACTTAATCTCTTGTAATCGAAGATGCAGATTTTACTATTGATTTATTTATATTAGCAATCAACTTAAACCATTAACTTTAATTGAAATCAGAACGAGTATTATGACTAGAAATTTAAACAGAGTTGATCACAAGCAAGATTTGAGTGTATAGCAAAAAGGAGAAAGGCATAGATTAAACAGAAGGAAGTACTTGAGCCCCCTTGCTTCTTTCTTTGGCGGCAGTCATCAAATAATCAATCCTGGTATCAGCCGGAATTGAGTTAGAAAGATTTTCTTTTGGTCTTAAAAAAGATCCATACCGATCTAAAGCTCCTTTTGCAAAAAATGCAGATTTAGGAGTTGAAGAGAATGATTTTTTGAGATTCCCAACAGATTTCTCAGAATCATTTGAAAAAGGCGAGGTTTCAGAAGATGTGTAAAAATTTATGATGAAAAGAGAATTAAAGAAAGGGATGAAAGAAGAGTGATGAGAAAAAACAGAGAAGAGAAATGAGATCTTATAAGCGAAATCTAGAGAGGAATTAATCATGAACAACTGTTGTTAATTTGATTTTTTTTAGTTGTTTCTTTTAATATCCAATGTGTAATCTAAAGGTCACTCCTATGTCATAACCTCTAGCTTACTTTCATAGCCACGCGTTTTCGAAGGCGACTCAAAAAGAATTTGGGGCGACTTATTTATACCCATCCAATAGATGTGGCTATGGGATAGCCTAATGGTAGGTAAAAATACCTATATACCCTTTTACTAATAAAAGTATAAAACATAAACCTAAACTCATTTCATTTCTAACTACCGATTGTGAGAAATAGTTTATCTTCTTCTGCTCTTCGTTTTATCTACCGATTATGTGAAAAAAATTCTTCATGAAATTTTCAAAACCAATTCATCTTATCATCGTTAATCGCCGTACCAAATCATCGTCGATAGTTTAATCTAAAGATAGCTCGACAGTTAAAACAAGTCGTTAATCTGATAATAGTAATTGGCCAAATTTTGTCGAGAGAATAACAAACAGAGAGATTGTTGAAGAACATAGTGAAGAAGATGAAGAACACGAAGAACACGAAGATGATGATCTAGATAAGGAGAGTGATTCTGACAATCAGCCTCTCCAAAACTATCTAATGGCTCCAATAAGGTAAGGGTTTACCATTATTTGTGTTTATTTTGCTTCAATTGAATGAAATCGTCAATAGAATTTCTAGGGTTTTCGGTTATTTGATATAATCGGTAGTTTCGTGTTTGTATTTATCTACCGATTATGGTCGTGTTCTTCATTCCTCAATCACATCGACTATAATCGGTAGTTAGATTTAGTCATTAACTACCGATTGTTTTCATGTACCAAAATTTAGGCTTAATCGGTAGTTAATTTTTTTATCTAACTACCGATTATGTTAGATGGTTTCATGTAGAGGAATATAGTTTTGAATTAATCGGTAGTTTCGTATAGGTTTAAACTCCGATTATGAAAGTTCGGGATTCCTCAAGCACATCAACTATAATCGGTAGTTAGAATTAGTCATTATATACTGATTGTCTTTCTGTACCAAAATTTAGGCTTAATCGGTAGTTAATTTTTTTATCTAACTACCGATTATATTACATGGTTTCAATCGGTACATATGTATAACTGTTAACTTCCGATTATATTATATGGTTTCAATCGGTAGATAGGTTTTGTATTTAACTTCCTATTGTTTTGTAATCGTTTGTTATTGTGTTTATTTGACTACCGATTATATGTGTGTCCATAGCTTAGAGTTTTCTTTTCCAATTTTTATGCATAACCGGTAGATAATCTAGATCCCGAGCTACCGATTATGAACAATCGGTTGGTAGTTTGTTTATTTGACTACTGATTATATGTGTGTCCATAGCTTAGAATTTTTGTTCCAATTTTTATGCATAATCGGGAGATAATTTAGGTCCCGATATACCGATTATGAACAATCGGTTGTTAGTTTGTTTATTTGACTACCGATTATGAACAATCGGTTGATTTTTATGTACTTTTTCTACCGATTATATAGTGATTAAACGATGTCTTCTTGGAAATAATTGTTCTTTATTTTGTTTTTTTTAGGGAAAGGCGAGCTAAGCAAGCCCAAGATACAATTGTTTCGGGTCCTCTTCGTGAAGGGGGTAAGAAAGTAACAGCTAGTGAAAGAAGAGAAAAGAGCTCTGGCAGAATCTCTATCACCGAAGGAACTCAACCAAGTTTACAACCAAGTGTTTCAGGAGTTAGAAACCAAGAAGAAGGAGAATCAAGTGCCCCACAAGTTAGAAACCAAAAAGAAGGAGAACCAAGTGCTACACAAGGAGAAAGACAAGGTACAAAAAAGGTAATTAAGAAGAAAGGAGGACACCAAGTCCCCGCCTCTTTGAAGATGAAGAGTATTGAAGTAGGCCAAATCCCTGGGTTATCAAGAGATGGAGGAGATCTGTTATTTGGATACAAAGACTCTTGGGCCAAAGAAATTTATTCAACTGAGGTAATAATTATAAAACACCATTCTTAAGCTATTGTCTTTTTATTCGTAGAAGTGTTAACCACTATTCTAATTATTTTATAATTCGTCGTGTATATTAGGACCATTCTCATGCAGTTTGTCTACTCAAGCCTACAGATGCACCAAGAAAAATGAAAGACTGGCCGTTAGATGGTGAATGTGAAAGGTTCAAGCAAATTATTTATTACTTGGGGTTTTCTACTGTTGTCGAGAATTCAATGTTAGAGCATGACCAGGTGTCGATATCAGCCTTCCTGGAGAGAATGTATCCTGAGACCGATACCTTCCACATGCCGTTTGGAGAGATGACGATCACCCCAGATGATGTGGTGCAGATTCTTAGTCTCGCTGACCATGGTACATCCGTCAAGTTTGATTACGTAAAGCAGTTAAGCTGGGAACAACTTTATTTTTACACTCAGAAGTTCCTTGGTTGGGATCGAGCGATATCTGACATTGAGTTCAACTGGTGTTTTCGCTACAAAACTAGACAGTTCAGCATGGTCCACTTGATGAATATGTTCAAAGGCACCAAGGATAAAAAATAAATAAATCCAGAGTTTAGCAACGACGAAGTGAATGTTGCATCCACTGCATATCTCCTATGTTTTTTGGGATGTGTGATTTTCCCCAATTGTAGTGTAACCGGGCCGACGTCAACCTTCTAAAACTATTGCATCCTCTCAATAAAGTTTGTGATTACTCGTGGGGCACCGCATGCCATGTTTTCTTGATGGAAGTGTTAAGAAAGGCATCGAGGGAATCAACTAGCCAAATTATCGGGAATGTGAGCCTACTACAGGTATTTTGACAACTTTATTGATGATTTGATTGTTATTTATTTTTTTCCTATTTTAAGAATTAATTTTCTCATACTTTGTTTGATATGAACACTAGACATGGATCTATGACCACTTCCCGTTCCTCGAGTTGGCCAAAGAGAATCCGATATGGGAGAAAGGAACACCCAGAGGAACAAAATACATCTTCGACAATAATCGTTCAAGGTTTAAGGAGCAACAGTTGATTTCTTTGAGGAGGAAATTAGACTTGATGATGTCTAAAGATGTATGCTTTGATCCATACAAGGAATACCGAGTTAATGGACATATAGCGGGAAGGTCTGAGTTGTCGTTTTATTATGGACCCTTGTGGCATCCCACGGGATATGTTATGTACAATGCCTTTAGGGTGATGCGTCAACTCGGTTATGTACAAGAAGAACCTTGGAGTCACATGCGTGGCAAGTTCAAATTGGACGTGGAGAATTTTGTATGTGGTAAGGACTCTATCGCAGTAGTTTACTCTGGTAACCCATCTGTTGAAGATTGGAATAACATGATGCAATATTTGATCAACGATGGGAGACCTGTCAACCGAGGTGATGAAGTAGATCCAGGATATATGGAATGGTACCAAGAGCATTCTCATTTTCATGTGATCCGTGAATATAAAAGAAAGACCACCAAGGCTTTCAATTATACTTGTATCATCAAAGACAAACCTTCGGGTTATGAAAGGCTGGTACATGATGTTCTTACTGTTTGATTTTAATATTACAGCTTAATATTTTAGATAATAATCGTTTGATTGTTATTGTATAAAAACAGATAAATAGGTTTGTATTTTTCTCCAAGAAGATTGATGGGTGTATAAAGGCGGGAGTGCCTTTATCAATTGAGAAGATGAAAGAGCATAAAGATCTAATAGATAACATTAATAATGAATCTTATGCAAGTAAGTTTGGGAAGAAAGCTTCGAATAAGCCTAAGAGGCCAGCAACAAATCCAAGTAAAATATTTCGTGGTTCATCGAGTGTTGATGGTGAAGCCAATGTTCCTGATGCTGAAGGATATGTCCCTAGTGCTCGTCATCCTTGTACTAAAACCAAGAAATCTAGAAATTAGATTGTGGTTGTCTTGTTAGAGAATATCATTTTCAATTGATCTGCAAAAAACTTGTTTAATTTTCTAACATTATGTATATTTTATGGATGATGAATGGGTTACTTTATGGATGATGAATGAATTTTATGTTCTTTTTGTGAATTATCGATTGATTGCAAGAGACGCATTTTTAGTAAGTAACTTTATTGAAATTTTACATTACAATCGGTAGATAAGTGGTTTGCATCACCTACGATTAAGCATGTTGATCCAAAAATGGTAGATAACTATCTACCGATAACACCTACTGATCTAAAATCGGTTGATAATTATCTACCAATTACACCTACTGATGGAACTGCTTGGTTTCTGGACACATTTTACATTATAATCGGTAGTAAAAAAATTTCTTAGACTACTGATTATAGAGTATGAAAATGTTGGAAATTTGATAATTTTTTCAATTTTGAATTTGGGGCAACATATACAATCGGTAGTAAAAAAACTTACTAGACTACCGATTATGGAGTATGAATATTTTCGAAATTTGATAATTTTTTCAATTTTGAATTTGGGGCAACATATACAATCGGTAGTAAAAAAAGTTTCTTAGACTACCGATTATGGAGTATGAATATTTTCGAAATTTGATAATTTTTTCAATTTTGAATTTGGGGCAACATATACAATCGGTAGTAAAAAAAATCTTAGACTACCGATTATGGAGTATGAATATTTTTCGAAATTTGATAATTTTTTCAATTTTGAATTTGGGGCAACATATACAATCGGTAGTAAAAAAATTCTTAGACTACCGATTATGGAGTATAAATATTTTCGAAATTTGATAAATTTTTCAATTTTGAATTTGGGGCAACATCTATAATCGATAGTAAATATATTTTCTTAAACTACCGATTATGGATGATGCAAATTTTGGAAATTTGATAAATTTTTCAATTTCGAATTTAAGGTAACATCTATAATCGGTAGTAAATAAAGTTTCATAGACTACCGATTATACATGTTGAGTACAATCAGGTGTTAATTATGTATCGATTAAGATGATGGAACCGATTAGTTTCTGGACACATTTTACATTACAATCGGTAATAAATACATTTTCCTAGACTATCGATTATGGATTATGAAAAAAAATCAATTTCAAATTTGGGGCAACATCTATAATCGGTAGTAAAAAAAGTTTTATAGACTACCGATTGTATAAATCGGAAGGTAATAGTGATCCCGATACTTCCGATTGTTTATATTCGTATGGACTTAGTGTACATATTTTCTGTACACTCTTGTTACACCAGGCCTCAACGGCTCTTTTTTTTTTTTGAAAAAAGAGTCGTTGGGACTCTAATCTATATAAGGAGGGTGACCTCTTCTAATTTATGCACCTCAAATACATTTTAACTCTCCAACATCGGTAGTTAATTATGTTCCCGTACTACCGATTATAGCAAGACAAGTTCTATACACAAAAACAAGTATAATCGGAGGATTAATTTGTTAAAATACAACCGATTACAATGGAATCGGTAGATAAAAATTAAACTACCGATTACAAAGTGCACATTTTTTAAGTTTAATTCAATTCTGGCTACAATCACAATCGGTAGATATGTGATTTTACTACCGATTCTAAATTGATAGATACAAAAATTCACCCACTACCGATTGTGAAAGCTGAAGAGTTAGAAATTTTGTAAGTTTTGAGAAATTTATTTTTGGGGTGACAACTATAATCGGTAGATAGTAATTATTCCTAAACTAACGATTATAAAATCAAAATCCGAAGAAAATTCAATTTGGGGATTTTGTTTAATCGGTAGTAATCATTCTTCACGAGACTACCGATTATACTCTAATTTTGGCACATGCGTGTGTAATCGGTAGATATGGTACTCCGTTATACATCCATTGCATTAAATGCGTGCAAAAATGAATTTCTTTTTGTTAACGATCATAAAATATTTGTCTATACTCAATGTTCAAAATATATGTTCAAAATCACATGATCAACTAAACTACTCACCATCCTCGGTCAAATCAATTGGGTCATTGACAAAGTTTGTTAAACGATCCCAACGCTCCATGTTGTACTCGTATTGCTTTAACCACTCCTTGCAATGGTTATTTGGGAAGTAATCCGACCACCTACTCAATTGAGGTAATGGAAAATCTTCCGTTAACCTTAAACCGATAAAATGATTGCTATTAACCCATGCCATAATGATTCGTCTATCCTTGACTGACTCATCACAAACCATCCTTGTGGGTGTAACGTAACACTCACTCCTAAGGAAGGAGAACATAAATAATATACCACGCAGTTCAAAACATTCGCAAAAAGATACCCATATTTCGGCATTACCATCCAATACTTGGACCCGATTGTCTTCAATCCCTTTCGGCATTTTACACGAGTATATAACTCTTTGAACTCTTGTTTTCTAAATTGTCTATCTCCTTCTCTCATCATTTCAAAATAGAACTCATTATCTTCCAATAGTTGGGCGGCCATCTTATTTCTTAAATATTATCATTGGGTGATATTCTCGGTAACCGCCTCACTAAAGTCTCTTATTTGTTTCAAAGCAACGTGAAAACCACAGTTGCCATCTCTATCGACATCGTCGGTGGAAAAAATAAATGGTATAATGAGTAGAGGGAGTTGTTCCAAATACTCATCGTATATTGTGTACGTACCTCAATTTGGTCTTCCGTGTATAGGTTGGGTTTGATTAACTTGAGAAGGAATCGTAGAGACCTTAGCTTTGACTTGTCGTGAGCTTGGTCCACCTTGATCCTTCCTTGGACGATCCCTTTTCCTTAGAGTCGGCATATCTTGATACTCATCTTCAGTATGCTCATGCCTAGAAAGCTCTCGTTGACTTGATAACCATTCCTTCAACTCTTTTCTTTGAATTGACCTTGGCTTTTCGGTATTCGGCCTACCCATCGTATTTCCTTTCATTGGTTCTTCAACAACCTTTAGACAGGGGTGAAAGGCTTCCTCTAAATGGTGCATGAATATTTGCTTTTATGTCCCATTTGATGTAGAGTAACGCTCGAGTATTTGTGCAAATATTTCCGTCTCCATGAACGACACACCATCAACCACCGGGGTGTTTGGAGTGAAAGATAATTGCTTCCAAAAGGGATGAATATCATTAATATTAATCATTTCAACATACCTACCAATCATGTGACGGCACGAGAGTCCAACACCTATCATCGTCTTACAATTGCAAATCGTAGTCTCATCATCGTGATCTCTATACAACTCCAATTGTTGTATCATGAAAATTATTGCCCACCAAGAAACTTTGTAAGCTATACCCCTTAGAAGATTTCTATGTTTTAAATGTGCCAACGGGAATCTATGCCGACTTTTTTCCATTGAACCGTAAATCTTAGTAAGGTCACGATTGGTGAACTCATGGATTGTTTCTTGGACCGACACAACCCCATTTTAACTACCGACTAGTATTTTCTTTAATCGGCAATGGGACCCCTCTTTAATGCTTGTTGCCTCGTTCTTGAAGTTCTGATATTCATATGTCCATGCAAACACAAACTTATCCTTATGCGGTCCCAACCATTGTGTTTTGCAATACTTAAGTGGTTTGGGATAGTTCTTGCCCCATTCATCCTCAAAGTTCTTCAAGTTGTATTCATAAAATTCCTCCGACATCGATCAAACTAGCTTATCCCATGCTTTTAGAACTAAAGACCACTTTATTCCATCCTCGGCCCACTTTTCATCAGCTAACCTTTTCTCTTTTTCTCGTTCTTCCACGGTTAGTTTACTAATATGTTCATCCTCTTCCTTCGACCTCTTGGTACCTTTGTTTCGTTTTTTAGCTTGGATATGATGTCTGCAATTGGATTTGATGTTGCATTGAATGTGACACGTACAAAGCAAATTTTGGGCTTCCGGAAACACTACCTTTATTGCATTCATCAAGGATTCATCGTTATCCGTATAATAACCCTTGGAAAATGATTGTCATTATTAATCGACCTTAATGTTTGCAACATCCAAATGAAACTCACATCGTTCTCAGCATCCATTAAACCCCATGCCACCGTAAATGTGCATTTGTACGAAGTGTGGCAAGCAATGTTCAACAACGACATGTTGTACCTGTTTGTCTTGTAAGTAGCATTTATCAACAAAATTTGATGAAAACATTGAGCCAATTGGATCATCTTCAGATGTGCCAAGAAAATACGAATCACCTTACCATCCCTTTCTTCATTTCTCAACGTGTAATTGTGTTTCTCGGCTAACCATTCTGATTGTTGCATAACCATTCGACCATCTCATTCCGTCCTTCTGATCGTTGTTAGCGCCGACTTAATTGTAGACAACAAAGACAAGTTATTGGGGTCGTCCGCCTTTATCTTAGATAGGATTGCACTCGCTTTCATTACGTTCCTTATAGACTTCACCGTCTCCATTTCCTTTGGTTTTAACTTGGCAACCATTACGTGCCCAACAAAAGTTTCCGGATCTTCGTGGTTGTGACGACCATTAGCAACTCTAAACATTTTCCATACTTTACCTTCCTTACTGTCGGGATTATTGAAGATAATCTTAAATGACATCCAATCTTCTTTGAATTACCTCGGTATATCCTCTTCGTCTTCTTTACGTATTTACGATCCTTTCCCACGTGACTCTTTCGCTCGCCACCTCTCTCACAAATCATTTCAAATCGATCAACCCTCACGCAATTGTTCTGAACTACAACGCATATCTTCTCTTTTGCCTTGTTGATAAGCCATTCCTTTGCCTCCGCCTTACTTCCAAATGTCTTAATATGCATATAACAAAACAAATATCATAAGCCTAAACTTGTAACATACATTCTTAGAACAAGACAAGAGTGGGTAGGTAGTATACCAAATCATTTGCATAGTGTAGGGAAGTATCAGGACCCTCATATGAAACATGATTAACCGATTCAACAATCTACATAAAATAACAGTGAGTTAGACAACAACAATCGATAGATAATTATGTTTCCGTACTACCGATTAACGACAATCTGTAGTTAATTATTTCCCCGTACTACCGATTAACAACAATCGGTAGTTAAATATGTTCCCGTACTACCGATTATAGCAAGAAAAGTTCTGTACACAAAAATAAGTATAATCGGAGGATTAATTTGTTAAAAAACACCGATTACAACGGAATCGGTAGATAAATTTGATCTTTAAATTACCGATTACAAAATGCAAAATTTTTTAAGTTTAAATCAATTCTGGCTATAATCACAATTGGTAGATATGTGATTTTACAAACTACCGATTCTAAATCGATAGATAAAAATTCATTTTTGGGGCGACAACTATAATCGGTAGATAGTAATTATTCCTAAACTACCGATTATGAAATCAAAATCCGAACAAAATTCAATTTGGAGATTTTGTTTAATCGGTAGTAATTATTCTTCACGAGACTACCGATTATACCATAATTTTTGCAGAGTAGTGTGTAATCGGTAGATATGGTACCCCATTATCTACCAATTCTGGAACGTCCATGGCATTAAATGCATGTAAAAATGAATTTTTTTTTTGTTAACGATCACATACAAACGCATACAAAGTGGGTTTTTAAGCTTCTTTACACAATACCTGATTTTTTAATGCATTATTATCTTCATTTGATGTGATTCATCGTTTTCTCTCGCTAAATCGTCGTCTAGGTTTTCTTCCACACCAAAATTTGGATCATCCAACAAATATCCCAAATCGTCATCTCTAAACGTTATTGAACCTTCAATAATATGTTTTTCATGATGTTTCTTACCTTCATCCTCATACTCATCCATGTTTGTTATTGATTTTAGGTAAAACCTAGTTTTCTCAAACTTCTTCTTCTTCTTCTCTAACACTCTCTATTTCTTTTCTAAAACTATAACTCAAATAATTTTCTAACACTAACTATAACCAAAATTAATTAACTAATTAATCAACATTAATATTAATTAAACAAAGATAAATTAATTATTAAAGAAAATATATGGATAAAAAGCACGTTGATTTCTTACTGATCTTATATTATTTTATTAATTACTCCAAAAAAATTTTGGGTCGCTGGCATGGGTCTGTCCTTTGTTTGGAGAACTGTGTCTACAGTTTAATAAGCCAGCTAATTTAGCTTATAAGATGACGACTAATTTAATTTTAGTGTTGATTTTTAAAGCCAGTCGCCGTGTAGTTATCTAGGCGCCTGAAATGAAAGTTTAAATTTTGAAAGCAAAGTACCGATAAGAAGTGAAAGCACTGTTTCAATGTCATCCTCCCATAGCCCTGAACTTAGATCAAAATTTTGACTACCATAATTTATGGGTGGATCAGCTAAGAGATCAAAGTGGTTTTGAGATGTAGAAGAATTTTTTTTAGAAAAGTTCAAGGAAACTTTTGGAAATGTTAGTATGATAAAATTCACTATCCATCAGCAGGACACTATTTTAAAAGAATTTCGGAAGTTGTGAAAAGAACAGGAAAGGGCAGAGTAGTTAAAACGGTGCCTAAGAAGGCATTAAAAGAGGATTAGATACATCCCTTACAGAAAAAGAAGCGTTTTAAAATAATTGAAATTTAAAACATTCGTCTTCCTCATTTTAAATCGAGCCCACTACCAATGCAGAGTATAAGAAAAAAAACCTTATAAAAGAAGGGAAAAGCCATTTTGGTAGAGAACTAGAGATCATTGAGAGGCCTGGTGAGAATTTATTAAGAACATATTTCGTTCCTTTAGATCCTTAAATTAGTTTTCATGGTTGTTTATTTTATTTATTCATGCATTTATGTTTGTTCTCTTCATCACATTCATAATGCCGAGGTATATTATGATGATGAGGAGGAACTGCTTATGCCTGATGGTTTAATGCTGGTTACTCAGCCAGGGGAGATGCCGTTTATAACTTTTATGGAATCGCCATGAGTTTAAGGCCAGCATAAGACTACCTAAGAGGGTTTCTGTAAGATTGTTACAACTATTCTGGAACATTATGCTGATTGTTAGTGATTTCGTGTTTGTTTATCTTTTATCTGTTTTAATTCATGGTTGACCCAGATTTTATTGGTTTTAATGATGTGTTGGTTTGTTAATTGTATGTTTTTAATCTGTTATATTGTTGAATTTGTCTGTTCATGTTATTTCCTCCGTAAAAGAATAAAAGCTTATTCAATTTAAACACACCAATAGCAGAGAACGAAGAATAAAGAAAACAAACATGAAAAAGAAAATAACACAATTTAAATTAGGAAAGAAAGAACGGAGGAACGAAAGAATTTGAAATCCTCCAAAACAAAACAGACTCCATTAGATTTAGATAAGTTGCATGCTTTGTAATCTTGCCGCCACTGATTTTGCAAGGGGACTCAAAGAGGAAGTTACTCCATCTAGGAGGAGAGAGAAGAAGCAGGAGGAGAGGAGAGGAGAGCAGTTGAGTGGGCTTCAAAGTTGCAAAATGTGATGAGAAGACAGTATTAGCCACCTTTATTTATTTTTTAGCTATGGTTTCAAATCTAAATGTGATGAGAAGACGATATTAGCAACCTTTATTTCTTTTGTGATAAAAAGACAATATTAGCCACTTTTTTTTTTTTGTCATGGTTTCAAATCTAAATGGTGGTTGTATTTTATATTCAATCATAGGAAGGCAGTATAACCACCTATTTATATCGTGTAGCAAAAACCATTATAATAATCATTCATAAAAATTAATCACACTACAATTAATCTAAAAATATTTTTATTAATCATAAAATAAACGATTTTATGTCTGATTAATTGTGAAATAACTTTAAAATAGCAAAATTTTAACAAGAGATTTAAAAGTTTAAACATCAAAAGTCTACGGGTCCATGAGTATTCTCAAAATAACTAGGCTGCAGTCTTGAGTCTCTTGCTATATCTCTGAGGCTTTGGTTCCCCATCGTTCGTTTTTAAAGGCGTCTTCTTCTTTTTCTTCTTAGTCTTGGGGTAGGCACCATGTTCACAAGGATCTGAAAGTGGCTGCATCTGCAGCAATAAAGTGGATGTATAAGGTAACAAATACTGCTGATTAGGAGGCATAAGTTATTCAATAGTTCAAAGTTCATAGAAATTTAGCTTGCAACTCCAAACTTATATGTAACATGCATCAAGTAAGCCCCGCAATAGCTTAAACTTTATGCCAAACATTTAGCATCCATCTACATTATAGGATATAACATTCAGCTAGCATTCATATAGTCCCTACAGAGAACATCAAATTAAATTTTATAACCATTGACATCATCATCAAATACAAATATACAAGTCTAATATTCCCATTAGTAGTCGACCCAGTGAATGCAACCTGAATATAAATGAACTTTTGAGTACTCCAGGATTTCTTGGACAACAAAAATAGTTTCATATATAATTTGCAATTAACCACAAACACTCGATAACAAGATCATAAAACCAACTCCGTACCATCGGTATCTGATAACTGCCTTTCTAAACAGGAATCAGTTAGAAATTGGAGATTTTTGTCTCGTATAAGGTCAAGGGCCCAAAGAGAAATTATGCAACCAAGCATTAGGTGCAGAGATATATTAATCTTACAAAAATTACAAGATGTTATTAAATTTTCCGAGCTTGGTAAGCTTTGCTGCATGAAAAGGATAAGACACTTGCATGGCTCGGAGAAATATGCTTTCTACTAAGTATGTCAAGTAACAGAGTACCAAAGCTATATGTAAGTCAAGCATGTTCTGAGCTAAAGACAAAGCTACACTAGAAAATACGTGCATATTTAAGCTAAAGATAAACATCTGATGAAATAAAATTACTCTAAAGGCAAGATTATGAAAAGATTCTAAGTAAAACATAAATCTTATATGTTTAAACCAGCTTTGTTGCTAAGTTTTCAACATTCATTTTACTACCACATATTTTTTATAACATACTAGATAGACTAAATTATAGAATAAAGCATCTTACAGTAGAGCAACAGATCACAAATGTTTTTGGCCATGCTATGAAACTATCAACAACATCAAGTATTGTTTTAGATCATGAGATAGGATTGGCAAACAATGATTCGGCTTTATCGCTTTTTCAATACACACTTTGATGCAATCATCATCTAGTCGAACTCTAGGTACTAACTGATTTGGCACCGATGAAAGAAAAGTACCCATTGCAATGATGTTTCAAACTGTTTTGCCTCATGTTCGACCAGATAAGTGAGATGACTGATTCTGCGTACATAGATTTTTAATTAGCCAAAGATTTTCAATACTTACAAGTTCGCTTAGCAAGTTTGTTTCATCTGTAGATTTTTAATTAGCAAGTTCGCTTGATAATCACATTAGCAAACTTTGGGTCGCTTTTCTAATCCTTAAAAAAAGATCTAGACCAATGTAGTCAATATCGGTCATCTCGGCCGGTATACCGCCGGTATTACCGGTTTTGGAGTGCAACCGAGACGAAACATGTAATATCGGCGGTACGGTATACGGCCGATAATCACGGCCGAGATGGACCGGTACGGTTCGCACGTTTCGGCCAGTATGGGGACAGTTTAGTAATTTTCCCTGAAGAAAGCATGGATAGATTGATAAATTCACTACGACATTCGAATAAAACCTAATTTGTTTTCTGAAAAAAAATAAAATAAAATAATGCAGTGATATTTCATGAACCCTAAAATCGTTCTGCAGCTGAAAGATTGATTTCAATGGAGTTCCTAAACTAGTATTGTTGTTCTTCTTCTTGATCTCATCTACAAGAACCTTCTTCTTCGAATTATTGAGTTCTTCTTCTTCGAGTTTCTTCTCAATCTCATCTGCAAAAGTTTCATGTTTGATTATTACTCTCTTCTTTTGTCTTGATTTTGATTTCTCTGTGTGGTTGATTTGAAATTCTAGTGTATGGAATGGATTATAGTTATCAATTTTCTTCTCTGTGTGATCGATTTGCGATTCTAAAAAAAAAAAATTGATGAGCCTTGCATGTCTGGTAAAAGATGAATCTGAGCCTCCTTCTTTTATCTCAACTTTTTTATATTAATTTGGGTTTCAATCAGTATAGTCATTCGATTATTTTTGTTGTGTGCAGTGGTTTTGTGTGTCTCCCAATCTAATATTTCTTATACTCTTTTTACCTGTAAATTTCTTATACATTCTCATAATGACCATGATTTTTAACATCTAGGACTTGCTTGTTATACAATATTACTCAAGTTTAAGCCAACAGAGCAACTGTGATGATTTTTATTGAAATTGTTTCCTGATTTTAATAATCTGGTATTGTAAAAGTGTGATACTTGCATATATATTCTGTACACTTTACTTGGTAATTTTATACATATATACCCAACACCATATTGTTGTTCTGTGATAGGGAAAAAAACAACTTCAATTATGTAATTTAGTGATTGTAATTTGTTTGAACTACTGTTTACTGAAGTGGGTATTTTGAACTCTTTGAGAAAAAGGTCTTAATGTTTCTCTTATTGTTCTTGTGAGTTTCTTCTTTTGTTTCAAATTGAAAGGGGCTTTTCTTACTTTCCTCTGTTTAAACAATGTGATATAGTAATGTTTAACATCTAGGAATTGCTTGTTATACAGTATTACTCAAGGATAATGGAAGATTCTGGTATGAGGTTTTAATTTGTTTTGTTTCAATTTTTAATGTACTTTAGGTTGTGATTATGGATTCTTCTAATGTATCCAATTCAAGCACTACACCCTCTACATGTGGCTCATTGTTGCCTTTATTTTCTACACAAACCAAAGATACAGAAACTCAAGATATAACATGACAATGGGGTGAACGCAGAGATCCAGAGCATCCAAGCTGGATTACTTGTTTATTATGTTCGAAAGAACTCCGTGGTGGAATCAGTGAGATTAAGCAGCATATATTACAAAGGTCAGGGAATGTTAAACCATGTGGTAGTGCAACAATTGATATTATAAATAAAATTAATCAGGAGGATTCTAGAAAGAGGACCAGAAAAACTCATAGGGTTAATGTTGATTTATTGTATCAGCATACAAACTCAGGAGGATTCTAGAAAGAGGACCAGAAAAACTCATAGGGTTAATGTTGATTTATTGTATCAGCATACAAACTCAGATGAAGGATCTGAGGTTGATACTGATGCTGAGGAACAAGAAAAGGAGGGAAGTGGTAGTGTTAGTCAACTAGTGGTACAAACTAAGAAGAGACAGCGAATAGGCCAAAGTAATAGTAGAGGTCTGATGGATTCATTCATAAAGACAGATCACGAGAAAACTCAGCAGGCCACTCTTGTAAGAAACAGTTTAGCGAAAGAGAAGTTACTAAAAACTGCATGGAAAAGCATTTCAGCTTGGATGACTGGGAATTCAATATCTTTTAATATCGTTTGTTTCCCAAGTTTCAAAGAAATGATCCATGCAATTGGTGAATATAGGAAAGGTATGCAATTGGTCTATTTATAAGTTGTGTCTAAATAATGTTCGCTTAAAATGTCATACATTCACTTAATTTGTATATAATTTATCATTGAGGTGTGTTTACTGAGATTGCTCCTGCTGCATTAATATATCGTGAACCAAATTGCATTCGAACTTATTATGGAAAATAGTATGCAAGTCATCTATGGGTATCATACACCGTCTTTTCTGGTTCTTGTTCCTCTTTAATTTATTTATTTTTAAAATAATCTGCATATCTCACTCACATACAAATATACTGCATTTTTTATCATTTGAATATGAATAGTTTAAAAATATACTCATATGATTCTTCTTATATAAGCATTTGAATCTGATTAGTTGTTAACTTAAATTTCTTATGTTTTTATTTTGATGTTACCCATGCCTCCACCATCTTACCATCAGATTCGTACAAATCTTTTCAAGGAACAATCTGATGAAATGAAGAAGTTTGTTGATACATTTAGGGTACATTGGAAGAGGTTTGGATGTTCTATTATGTCTGATGGTTGGACGGATGGGAAAAAGCGACATTTTATTAACTTTTTGGTGAATTGTTCGAAAGGGTCAGTTTTCTTGAAGTCTGTAGATGCGTCAAACAGAACCAATGATGATGATTACATACATGTGCTTGTAATAAAGGTAATTAATGATGTTAGGAAAGAAAACGTCGTTCAGTTCATTACCGATAATGGTTCCAACTTTAAAAAGGCAGGGAAAGACTTAATGATTGATTACCCGAATATATTTTGGACTCCATGTGTTTCTTATTGCGTTCAAGTTATGTTAGAGAGCTTAGTTCCAAGCTCCCATGAATCAAAAAAGTCGTGGTATTAGGTAAGAGACTCGTTACCTATATTTATGCTCACTTTCAAGTATTGAGTTTGATGAGGGAGATGACAGGTGGAGACTTACATAGGTCCACAAATAATAGATTTGCAACTCAGTACTACACACTAGAAAGTCTTCAAAATTATAAAACTCCTTTGCAAATGATGTTTGTGAATGATAAGTGGGCGAGAAGTAGGTTTGCAAAAGAAAATGTAAGAATTAATGTACTTAAAATTGTTACAAGTAGTACATTTTGGGCAGATGTCGATTACTTTTATAATGTGCTAAATACTTTAGTTAAGATTGTAAGGTTAGTGGATATTGAGCTCAAACCTACATTTCCTTGTTTGGTTGATACAATGAGAATATCATGGGATCAACTCGAGAGGAATTTCAGTAAAGATAATGATACTTGGGTTATAATTAAGTTTGTTTTTGAGAAAAGATTGAAGAAAAACTTTAATCATGCTCTACATTGTGCGACTTATTATTTGAATCCTTCAATATTCTACAAGATCGAAGCTCGTAAGATGGATAATGATCCAAAGTATAGAGAAATCAAAAAGGGTCTTCATACAGCAATGCAAAGGCTAATAACCAACAAAGATGAACTAGATCAAGCTACAAGTGAATTGAGACAATATAGTGATGTTGTTGGGATCTTGGGAAGTCAGTCTTGCATAAGAAGAAGAGATAAAGATCAACCTCGTAAGTTTTGTTATGTTCTATTAGTTTAAAATTTGATTACGTTTGTGTTATATAACTTTGTATTGACTAACTACTTTGTCTGTATTTATGAAGATGATTGGTGGATTACATACGGAGGAATCGATGTCCCATGCCTACAAAAATTTGCAATCAGGGTATTGAGTCTGACTTGTTCTTCTTCCCCATGTGAGCGAAACTGGAGCACATTTGAGAATGTAAGTATTCTCATCTTTTATGTTATTGATTATGAGGCAGGCAGGAATACGATCACATATAAATGAACCATAAGCTATTCTGTCATCTGTTTACTGAACCTTTTTTTAACCAATGTCACCTATCTATTATGTCATCTATTTACTGAACCATAAGCTAGAACCACATAAAAAGCATACAATGTGTAATGTCTCAAGTCTGCTTCAAAACATCTTTATATGTGATCCCATTTGTAGCTCTATGAATTGTTAGGACTCCTAGAAGCAGATTGCACATATGTTTAGGACTCCTAGCAGCAAATCATACTGCTTACTGTCTGTTTTACCTTTGTTTGCATAATATAACACTTCATACTGCTCAAGTAAACCAATGTTACCTATCTATTCTGTCATTTGTTTACAAAACCATAAGCTAGAACCATAGCTACATAAAGTGGGACTACAACAGTAAAAATATGATTGAGATCAGTTCATGTTATCATTTTGAATAGTTTGAAAGAAACCCAAGTTAGAGAATCTGATTCAACACAAAACCCAGATGAGGGTTTTTATAGATGAATAAGGAAATGCATGAGAGATTCGTTTTTGGTTTACTTGTTTGAATTGCTTTTATGTTTGATAGCTACAAGACTTCTACTCGGATTAAAACAAGAAGAGAATCACTGAGTTTTATGCTTGATTGCACATATATTCAGGACTTCTAACAGCAGATCATACTGCTTACTTCTATTTTAGTTTTGTCTGTTTTACTTTTTTTTGACAATATAACACTTCATACTGCTTATTGTATTTCGTATTTCAGTTGAATTACTTATCTTTTGTATTTCAGTTACATATTTACCTATTTATCTTTCGTATTTCAGTTGCATTCAAAGAAACGAAATCGCATAAAACAACAAAAATTAAATGATAGTATCTTTATCCAATATAACAAGAAATTGCAGCGTCGATACAAAGAAATCCAACAATATAACGATGAGGGGAAAGCTCGTGATCCTATTTTTCTGGATGAACGTGATGAAAGTGATGAATGGTTGAATCCATAAAATTTGGATGACTTGGCTGTGGAATGTGATAATGTAACTTTGGATGATTTGAAGGAGATTGTTGGTGAAGTAAATAGGCCAGTTCGTAGTTCTCGAAGTAAGTCTAATTATCCAACTGACACTGACCTTGATGGATGTGATACTGATCAATTGATGTTGGACACTAATAAAGGACTACTTGGTGATGACTGAGATGGAATTAATACATATGATGATATCTATAGTGAGTCTAATGATCTTGATTAGAATTGTAATATCTTTGTTTAATTAGCATTTTAGACGGTGAACTGTGAAGTTGTTCTTGTTTCTCTTGTGTTTCCAGTTTAAACTTTGTATCGATCTATATATTTTGGATGAGTACTAGTTTTTCTTTCTAAACTTTGTGAAAAATCGTTTGATATAACGTGTTAAAATATATTTATAGTTATAAAATATGAACTAGTATTTTTTCATAAAATTATAGGTATAAAATGTATGGACCGAAATTTGGAACCGAGATCTCCCTGATACAAAGGTGTAGCAGTGTATCGCTCTCGACCGGTACAAACCGAAATCCAATATTCAATATTGACTATATTGATCTAGAAAACAAACATTAAAACCAAAAATTAGTGAATCAAATCTAAAGATCCAGTACAAACATGGCACACGAGACTGACAAGAGACTTTCTAACATTAGAATTTATACAATGGAAATTAAAAAAATGTGAGCTTTCTCTGTGATAAAGTGTTATACCTTGACCTGATTTCATACTCTGTGAACAAATCCCACAACTATTATGCAAGAACATCAAATAATCACTTAATTATAGCATAAAAGTAAGTAAAATGCTAATGAAAAGATAAGTGACGTAATCAAAGAAAAACAGAGAAATAGTTGTGTTTTACTTTCGATGAGCGATAACCAAATTTAAAGATTGAAATTACAATGGAGATTTTGGTGAGGATGGTGTTGAAGAAGAAGTTTGAAACAATTTCGGAGTTTTGGTTTTACATAACATGAGTAATTTTACAATGAAAACTAGGACTAATGGAGATTGGGTAACCAAATGTAGACTAAATTTGGTTACCCAATGGAGTAATTACATCTTGATTCCAATGCTTGTATTTACTGAAGGAATCACAGATGTATCGGGCGATTGATGGTAGAGTTTTGGTAATAGAGAAAAATTTCTCTGATGGGATTTTTGTTTGTGAGGTGATTTGTTTGACGAGATCTAAAGAGAGATTAAGAGAAGTGAAGGGAGAGATTGAGTGAAGATGATGGATGGTTGTAGTCGGTAGATTAGTGAAGTTCGAGGGAAGTGATAAAGGTAATCATTTGAATTTCTATCTTCTGATACTTTAGTTGTCTCTTCATCTTCATTTTCTTAGCTTTAAGAGAAGAAGAAAAAAAAAAATCCGATCCGAAAAGAGATAAGAACATAAATTAGGGGTTTTCGAAAGGGTATTATTTTAGGCTTTGATCCGGGAAAATTGTTAGAGTTTACCTTGGGGTTTTCTTGAAAGAAAGAGGGTTTTTTTGCCTACGGTTTTCTGGAGAACAAGAGAAAGGAAACGAAACGTTGAAACGAAGTGATTTCGGGGTTTTGATGGAATATTATAACAGTAGATTTACTCTAAGACTTTACTCATACCGATTAAGGGACACATTGCACTATGTCACAGGGGTGCACCAAATGGCTCAACACATGGCTAATTCAC